>JACCHV010000109.1:0-566792 GCA_018907245.1 Eupristina koningsbergeri
AAATCCAGTAGCGAAAACGAATCAGAACAAGAATCGGAAGGGAGTGAAAGTGATGATTGGAAACCATACAAAAACGAAGATCCATGGAAAAACAAAAAGAAAAGGAGAAAACGTAAGAATAAAAACAAAAATAAGGTTATAGAATCAAAAAGCGAAACATAGAGCGATGTTGAAGATAATGAAATAAATAAAACAACAAATGAAATGGTGTCTAGTACACCTAAAGAAAATAGCAAATTAATTAGAATTCAAAAGAGGCTCAGCTTTCATGAATCATCCTCAAGTAATGATGACGACAGTTCTCTAGAAACAATCGAAATAATTGACAATGACACCGAAAAAAATAATACAATAATGAATAAAAGTGACAGAAAAATAGACAATAGCAAAGAAATTTTGCAAGAAACAAATAATAAAGAGAGTAAAAAATATACAGTCGAAATTAAAAAAATAAATAATACCGAAACAAAAGGTTGGGATGTATGCATCAAAGAAACAAATAAAGGAAAAATTGATATATCAGAAGTAAGAGATAAAGACAGTTATTGGGAGGATAAGTTATCCACATTCGCCATAAATGAAAACACATTATCACCAATTATTAGTTTAAGCGAAATAATTAATGACGAAACAAGTAAATTGTCAAGTAATACAAAAAATTTAAGTAATTCAAATTGTGAAGAAAAAGGTAAAGAATATTTAAAATTATACAATCAAGGAGCCCACTGTGTTGAACCCGACATAAAATTAGCACGTGAAGACATAGATCTATCAGAACCTCCAGGAAACTTTTTATTTCAAAGCTTAAAAGTAGCCGCAAAATTACCAATATCACCTCTGGAATTAAGAAAGGAACTATTAAAATCTACTTATTTAAATAATTGTTATGATCCTATTGAAACAAAGAAAATTCTAGAATCAAATAATAAATGGGGAACGGATGACTGTATTTATATTTTTAGCCAAGAATTCAAAATTAATGTATGTATCCACTTTGAAGTAAATGAAGGAAAATTTATATATTGTCATTTTATTAATAATATCAGGTATCCAATAATACATTTAAATTTAAATAATAACCATTACACTCCTTATATGAAACTAAAACAAAGAAAGATCAGCTGTACATCGACAGACTTTGACTCAGACGATAATGAGAATGACAAAGACGGAAATAATACAATGAATGAAGAAACTAAAATGATACCTACAATACCGAGTAACGAATACGGAAGGAATGATAAGAGCGCGGAGACGATCTGTGAACCTGATACGGAGCCAAGTGACAGCGGGCAGGGACCGAGGGCAGTGGTTCCGCCGGCGCTCGAACAATATCGCGTTACACGAATACACCTTCCAACTGACAGACCGCCATGGAGACCCTATGTTGTATCACAAAAATTCACGAGAGTAAAATTAATAGACGATCATCCTTTCAAATATCGCGAAAACATAGTGTTCTTAATGACAGGCGATTCGTCGCTAAATACCGAAGTAACAGAGGCATTAATAGAAAGAGGGTATATTAAAACTGAAACATGGGCGAAAAGAAATTATTTAAAAGGGGAAATTAACTTGAAAAAATTACACAACATCAACATTATGGGCATAGTCATTAAAAATCACATAGAGGACTCCGTATTGAAATCTGATATAAAAAACAGCATTAAAAATTTAAAAATAATGTGTCAAAGGAATAATATATGTAGTATAGCAATAAGCAGAGACTTACAGATATTAAAAGAATCAGAATGGAATTATTTAGTTGAAATTTGTAATGAAATATTTGACAACGAGGAAATTATTATCGCGTTAATAAAAGACAATTTACATACCCCGAAAGTACAGGATAGATATTTAATAATAAAAGAATACCATGAATCAACAATAGGCGGTCATAGAGGTATTACAAAAACATATAAGAAAGTAGCATTGGATTATTATTGGAAAGCTATGCGTCCGGAAGTAGAACAATTCGTGAAAAGTTGCCATAAATGTCAAAATAATAAATTAATAAGGGTAAAAACTAGAATGCCAATGGTAATAAGTGATACACCATCATATGCATTTGAGAAAATGTCAATGGATTTTTATGGGCCTTTATCAAAAACAAAAAATGGGAATAGATATATATTGACAATGCAAGATCTATTAACTAAATATTGCATATTAGTACCAGTAAAAAGAGCTACTGCTAAAGAAGTAGCCAGAAAATTAACTGAAAATATGACATGTTATTTTGGGCCCTCTTCCTCAATATTGACGGATCAAGGAACACACTTTATAAATAAAACATTAGACGAATTTGCGGAAATATTCGGAATAGAAAAATTCAGTACGACAGCATATCATCCACAATCTAATGGTAGTATCGAAAGAATGCACCACACAATAACAGAGTATTTAAAAAGCTATGTTGATAAATATGACAATTGGGATGAGTGGATAAGTCTGTGTCAGCACGCGTACAATTGCACGGAACATGATGCGACAGGTCATACACCTCACGAGCTGGTCTTCGGTCGGAAGTCAAGGACACCCTCGGAATTTAAGAATAGGCAACATTCTGAGAATTATGATGAAATACAAAAACGATTAACAGCTGTTTTAAATCAATTACAAACTATAGCCGGAATGAATTTAATTCAATCAAAATTTAAATCTAAATATTATTATGATAAAAAATGTAATACTAAGCATTTCAGGGAGGGTGAAATGGTATATAGACTTAGAGAACCAAAAATAGGAAAAATGCATAAACAATATGTAGGACCCTATGAAATAGTCAAAATTAATTATAAAAATAATAATGTTACATTAAAACACAAAAAGGGAACCCGTGTATTACATATGGACAAAATAAAGAGATCCAATGAAATAATAAATAATACTTTGTGAAATAATTCATAAATCAATTAATAATATTCCATAAATGATAAATTATTATTAAATAAAAAATATATATATATATATACATTACTAAATATTAAACTATTATTAAATATAAGAAAACAATGATTAAATAATGTTATAAATGGTTATTGGTAATTATAATATATCCATCAAAGGAAATTAAGACAAGGAATACAGGACACATGAGTTACAAAATACGCCATTAATACGGCAGACGGATTTATTAAGATACACCCACAATTTACGAGACGAAAATACAAATGAAAACAAAATATAATAGACGATAGTCATTGGACAAGACAATATAAAACATAAAACAATACCATAAGAAATGTAATCGAGGAACTAATTATCATTACGCCTTAACTCAAGCATAATTTCATTAATATAGGTAATTTAATAAAAAAATATATGTCATAAATTATGGATAATGTAACAATAATTCAAAATTATTTACAAAAAAATAATAATTCTGGGGAAAAACTAGGACTAAGGGAAATACAAAAGTATAAAAATTCAAGAAATTGAAAAAACGATGCCAATAACGTCTAAATATATCCAAAAAAAAATATATAATTTCAAATAAATTTTTTTACTATGTTTTTTTTTTCTTTTGTTATTGCCAGAATCATTAATCAATGATTTTACATAAATTAATTTTGGAAATTAGAAATAAAAAAAATCAGGATTGCCGGGATTCGAACCCGAGAACGTAAAGTTGGGTGTGGTCCTTTTACCCATGAGCCAATAAGCTCATTATGGTAAAGTGTACAGCTCGGAAATATATAGTTCATATCAATATAGAGTAAGTAAAATCACAATTATAATATAAGATAATTATGTAATTGAGAATAAACAAATATCAAACCATTACTTCAATCCCTTTAACACCCATCATTGAGGAATCATAATAAAATAAGAATTGCATATGTTAGTGGGAGGCACGACCCGAAAATAAAGGAATACCTTTTAGGGCACGATAGTGCAGACATCACACCGACTTGCAAAATCTTTTAACGCCAATAATGAAAATAATATACAATTATATATTATAATATTGCTGTGTTTGTAGTATATTAACAGATTCCTCGAGTAAAGTAATAACAATTTATTTTTTTCTCTCTCATCTCTGCTTTATCCATTCCTAACTAACAATACTACTGTAATATTATTCTCATGTACCATAATATTCTTTGATATAAGTGAGATTGAATTTCTGTAGAAGGATATGAACTAGACGAAATAATAATGGCAAAATTAACGATACAACAACATAGAATAGCACAAAAGTCATAGGGTAATTAATTAATGAAATAAGTAATTAATTGATAAAATAATAATAAATAATTACATATAACCATTTATAATACATTACAAAAACTCCTCTATATGGTTGAATAAATAATTTAATTGGAAAAATACATTAATAAGATAATCTGTTTCAGATAAGTTATTAGGGTTATGACTATTATGTAACAATTTTTTTTTACCAAGCCAAACTGTGCAGAGAATCAACGACAACATCAAGACTAAAATAATAATGGATATAATAATAATGTAATAATAATAACGATAATAGTGTAAATGATAATGTAAATAAAGATGTATGTTAATTATGTATATAAATTATTAATATTATATGGAAGAAAGAGAGTACAAGAACAAATGTAGCGACCCGCAAGGGTAATAAAATCACAAAACACAAACATTCACACTCACACAAACAATATAAACTTTATGATTCGACGAGGACGTCGAAATTGCAGGCCCGGATGGGTTACAGATGTAACTTTGGAAAAAAACGACAATATATATAAAAATAAATAAGAACAAGGAGAAGCTGGAATAAAACTTGTATGATAATTAATAATCTAATATTCGACGAGGACGTCGAAATTGCAGGCCCGGATGTGTTACGTACGTAACGAAATTCGACATAATTTAGTGACCTACAAGTCAAAAGTTGCAAATTATATCATAAAATTGGTGACGATTGTAATTATGCAACAGTTGATCGGCAAAAAATTGATCCAAATTCACAAAAGGTTTGGAAATAATTAACAAATACTAAAGACAAGTGGGTTAATCAGGTAGTGGGAGAATTCGAAAACTTGCAATACAGAGATTATAAAAACTCAGTCAAGAACACACAAGAGGTTCCCGATCGGAGTCGAGTAAGAAGTAACGCGTAATCAACGAAAGACGACAAGTGTAACAATAATTTAATAAACGGACGCAATTAGGGTACAACTGACGTATCACGAGCCACACACCCACAAATAACAAACTCTTTCTTCCGATTATATGAAATAAACGTAAAGTCGTGAATATTAATCATCGTATCATTCTTTGAAGTAACCCGATCCTCGCAAAGGCTGAGACGTTTTGACCGACTCAGCTACGGCGGAATAGTAACCCGGCGGTAAAATAAATAATACATAAATATATATATATACATGTTGACGCTACTTAAATTCGTAACAATATAGTTATAATTATTATTAAATATTATTCTTAAAATAATAAAATAATATATATTATATTAATTTTTATTATATAAAGTATTATAGTTTGTTGTTTTATATATAAATTATTCAATTATATTATTTGTGAAGTGTGTTTTATATGAGTGCAGAAATATAAATTTGAATTTAAGAATTTTGAATATATATATACAAATTCATTTATAATTACAAGGATATATATATACATTTATTATTTCTTACAATTAAAAAGGATTTATTTACAAAGAAGTTAATTTATAATATATATATTGATTTATTATAAAAATATTATTATTTGAATTTATTAAATATATATCTAAAAATTAAATATAACAAACTATTATACAAGATAAGATTTTAATATATTATATTTAAATATTTATTTAATATATATTATATTGTGTTGTGTTGGATATTAGAGGGTATTGAGATTCACCCGAAAATCTCAATTTTTGGCGCTGGATTTCCCGATATTTAATTAATTATTTATTATTGTAGTGATGGTTATTATTAAATAAAATAATTATTAATTAATGGATTTATTTAATAATATTTTTTTTTATTTTTAAAGTGAAGTCTTGTTAAAAATTAAATGTATTAATAATACAGTTTCAGGAAGTTTGTTTTAGTTAAATTGAAAAAATTTAATTTTAATAAATTCACTGTATTACAAAATATACAGTGAGATCAGACAAGAGGACGATGACATACAGAGATAATGCAGAAGGACCAAGATGACATAGGCGAGATACAACCAAACATACAGGGATATCCAAGGGGTATGGCTAGAGGAATACTTAAGATTGACCACTAATGCAAAGGACATGAAGTTGATAGCAAAAATAAGATGTGGTAACATAACCACACAGAATAAATATTGGTTGGAGAAAGAGGAGAAAAGATGCCAACTCTGTAAAGAAGGTAAAGGTGACTGGGTACACTGGCTATGGAATTGCAAGGAAACAGAGACAATATGTGAGGAATTAAGGAGAAAACGCGATACGACATGGACGAACAGAGAAACAATAATGAAATTCAGAAAGAACATAAGGGAAAACAGAGAAATAATGAAGTTAATTGCAAAAATAGAAAAAAAACTAGAAAAAAACAGCGAGAAATGTAAAGAGGTAATAGGAAAAAGGAAAAAGAGATTATCAATCACAGAAGATCAGCGAAAAAGAAATAAAAAATACTAAGAAAATAATGGAAGAGCAGAAAACAGAAAGTGACAAATAAAGTGATAAAGTGAAAAAAGTAAAAGACTGATAGAAATATATATAGATATAAACATGAAACTAAATATAGTGAATAAGAACAAATCTGTAAATAAATAATAAAAAAAATGTAAATACGATGTAAAAAATAATTATATATATATATATGTAAAATAACGGAATCCATCCCTAGGCAAAAGCCGGGATGTAATGTAAAATAAATAAATAATAAAAGAAATTAAAATATATTTAAACTAGACAAGAACTTAACGGTATACTTAAAATTCATTGTTCCAATATTGATTGGGTTCTATGTCGTAGGTGCGTATTTATTTTTTAATTTCTTTTTAAATATAATTATATTAACGTAAATATGCATTCAAGATAAAATTAAAACAATGCATTTAATATAATTAAACATGTAAGAACAAATTCATTAAATAATTACCAAGGAAAACATCAACTGGCTGTAAATCATGTATCTTGTGTTGTACAATTACACCTCTTAAACGTCCATATTTTATTTGTATTTCACGTGTTTTAGTATGAAAATTATCTCTATCATTTTGGTAAGAAAATTTGTGTAAGCCATAAGAATCTTGATGTTTTGTTACAATTTGTGTACAAAATAATAATGGAAGACCTAGTACCATAAGTAGTAACATTTTTTTTCGACAAATTTATACAATGAAATTGACAATAAATTATTTCTTAGCTGAAATCATAAATTAAGATTATAAAGTCTTTTCAATAAAATTAATAAAGTAGTACATATAATTTGTATTTTATTTTTGTATATATACGACATGTAAATTTGTTGAATTAAAACAACACTAGAAGGTTTAATTATACTAATATATGTTTTATAGTATCTTTTTCTAAATTATATTTAAATCAAAATAAGTTTCGTTAAAAAAATAAAAACGACTGAAAAAATTCTTTATATATATTTTTCAATTTAATTTTTATATAAACTATTTAAACTATGCTCAATTATTCTAATTTTTTAAAACTGTTAAAAATTTACATTTTAAATATACATATATGTATTTTTATGTTTACGAATTTGATTTTGTACTTCTAAAATACAAAACATTTTATATAAAGTATATTGGTTAAATGTAATTGAAAAAATTAAAAATTTGTGGATTAAAATAATAAATTCAATTTTAACGTAACATTATTTTTTATTAACCTTTAATTAATATTTATAAATTTTAACATCTTTTAAAAAATAATGAATAGAATAATTTATAATAATTATAATAAGAACAAATTTTGATGATTTTTAATAAGAAAAAAATTTTAAAAAATAAAAAATGCTAATAAATTAATGACCAATATATAAATTTAATTAATTTATAGATAAAATATGATAATATTTTAGCTAAAAATGTTAATAAGTAAAGTCATTTACAACGGTTATTAATTATCTTACATTAAAAATGTTTTGATGTTTGATAAAAATGCACTGTAAACATCATACAAATATTATAAAAATACATGAATATATTACATCAACAATAATTATAATATTTAGAAATATAATAAAATATACATTTATTTTCTCTAACAAAGAATTCTTATACACTTATGTTAATTCTTAGATCTTTGTTTCATATTTCTATTATATAAATTAACAATTTACAATCTACAAATATATTAAAATTACAATATTTAAGTTTTGTGCAAAATTTTATATAAAAATTAAGTATAATTTTTTTTTTTTTTTAAGATTTATTTAGAAGATAAATTATTTTAATCAATAATTATTATTTCTATTATTTATATAAGTTATTATATTTTTGTATTAATAAATAATTATTACATAAATAACCAAGATAAAATTTAATTTAACGTGAAGTAAATTTCCAGATGAAAAAAAAAATTTTATTTTCAAATTTAATCAAAAAATGTAGAATTTTTTACATAATTCATTTTTTATGCCTTAACAAAAATTTTATAAAAAATCTATTTTCAACAAATCAATTTTAATACATAAATATACAGATATACTCTTAATTACATTTGACGTACACTATTTATTATTATATTATTCTTATTATTATTATTCTTATATTATTATTATTTTATTATTGTTATTGTTTATTGTTGTTGTTATTGTTGTTCTTATTATTATTACTATTACTGTTGTTCATTCGCATTATCTATTGTATATAAAATAAATTTATTATTTACTTATCTTTTAACACTGCAAAAATTTTATTATTAATTATTTTCATTTAATCTATTAATTTACATATAGAAAAAAAAATAAAGAAATGAAAATAAAAAAAGAATAAAAGATTTATTATAATTATTAACATGTATGTTGTAACTTTTTGCAATAAATGCATATAATATTTTTAAACATTTAATTATATGTATTGATATATAATATATTTAATAAAATAAAACATTATAATAAACAAATATCTTATTTAAATTAATAAAAGATCAGCTTAACCATTAGTTTATCAATATAGTTCTTACTATTTTTAGATCCATCAAAAACAGTAAAGTAGATAGAAATATACAAAGGTAAACGCCCTCACGCATATATGAAAAATTACTCGTGAATTTAAAAACTAAATTAAGTACAAAGTAGGATAAAATAATTGATATATATATAAATATTTATGTAATGTAATCATGTAAAAATAACTCGTGTAATTACAAAAAAATAATTAAATAGTAAATTTAAATAATTTATATATTATATATGTAATAAAAATAATGCTTATTAGATTAAAAATTTAATTACATATATTTCAGATGCTTCAGTCTATTTATGCTTTTTATTTATGTGTATTATTTACTTGATCTTGTTGAAACTTTTACATATATTTTGTAATGCTTTTATATTTATATATGTATATACAGTATTTACTTACTATAATAGTAGACATTGAGATAATTATTTAATTTGATAATTAGTTTATAAAAATGTTTACAAAAATACATTAATTTGAAAATATCATAATTTCAAAATATATGATCCAAACCATATTATTTTTTATAAAAATTAATATTTTTTTAAAATCCAATAATAACTTTCATGAAAAATATTGTCAATTGAAGTAGAAACACTATCAAAAGAACACACATTGGTTGTTCATCAGAAAATGAAACTACATTGATACTGATGCCAACGAAACTAACCAGACTGGCGGTCTAAGGCAATTTGAAATTTCTAAATTTAACACAAACGGAGAATATAAAAATAATAAAGATGGAAGAGAAATATACGTATATATATATACATTTAACGTTTCTGCTTTTAATACGTATTAATAATGCATTGTTATTTCAATTAATTTAAAAATTCTTTTAGTTATATAATTAAAAACATGTTAAATTTAAAATATACTCTACTATAGTAGTAGTGTAATCATAAATACATACATAAATACTAATAAGAATAACGTACATTTTTTCCAAAATTAAAGTAAATGAGTTAGGAAAATATTTGTAGATGACTCGCTCTATAGTTAATAAATAATTTATTAATTTAAAAGTTAATAGACCAAGTAATAGAGAACTTTTTAGATCACAAAAAAGTAGCCAGTGATATGTATAAAAATTCGTTAAAAAAATCAGTACATTCTTATTTTTTTGTTTTTTTTTTATAATTTGAAGTACAATAATAAAAAATAAAAAATATGTGTTTCTGTTTTACTAGGTTTCGGTATTTATTTCATTAGGTTTTTACTCAAAAAAGGAAAAACAAATATTTTTAACAATGAAATCATTATAAATATATATATATATATATATATATATATACTACTTCATATTTTTAATCAATCTGATATTGTATCAATAAGCAAATTTAAATTATGTCTAACGATATCTTTTTGTAGTTCGAATCTTGAACGATATTGAACTCAAATGAACTTTTCGTTCGAAAATTTTTAAAATATATTAGATGTATAACTGTGTTTGGAATACAAACATTGTTTCTGTTCATCAATAGTATTATTGTTTAGCTTAATACATACAATTTCAAATATAATTCTTGTTTTTTATTGCATTTTTCTTTATCTATTAATTTATATTATCATTATAATTTTTTGAATGATTTGGAATTATATTTTTATTGATTGGGTTCTTTAAAGTTCATTTAATTTAGTCTGAAATGATTAGTTCCTTTTACCGAGTTAAACTGATTGCAGTAAGTACAATTAATTTCTATACATTATTTCATGTGAATTTTATTTGTTTAATTTTGTCTTTGTCTAATTTGCACACTAATTATTTTAATCTTATTATATAGAATTAGAATTGGGATAGCATAATTCATTTCTTACAGATCTATCAATGTATCAGACACCTTTTATTCAAATAATCGGTATAGTGAGCTTTTCCATTCGTCACTTTTAGGAATTTGTAGGACTTTTTCTACTTTACGTATAAGGTTTCTGACGGTATTTTTGTACCTTTGTCTTTTTAATAAGCAAATTAATTTTTATATTGAAAGATTACAATAATTGGATAATTAAATTAACTTGAAATTTAAATTAAAAAATTGGAAGTCTTTACTTTTCTACATTCTTGAAAAAATTGATGACAGACTAATTTGACTATATATCTTAGGTTTCTTACTAGGTTTCTCCATTTTTAGTTTAAAGACTACTTTTAACTGTATCTATAGCATAAAGATGTTATTTGATGTATAACTAGCTTTCAACACTCCCATAAGATGTACTTTTATAGGATTTATATTTTTATAATAATTATTATAATAATAATTATAATAATAATAAGATAATAATAATTCTATCTTCACCATGGTACTTGTAGGGTTATAGGTTATATATAGCTTATGTTATCCTCTACTTTGTAAAGATTTGATTATATAATTTGATTTTTCTTGTAACTTTTTTTTTCTTTTCAATTTGGGCATTATCAGCAGTTACTTATTTGGAAATTACTAATTCTTAATTGTTTGCAAAAATAATATTTTTTAAACCTATTTAAAAGTATTTAAAGCATTGTAAGAAAAATATTGTATAATTACTATATGTATAATTAATAATTAATTTACTGAGTTAAACATATTTTATTATTGAATTCATAATTTGTAGTCACATGAAAAATATTTTATTCCGCCGACGTTCATTGATTTATCAATTTGATTGTTAATTAACAAAACATAATTAATGTATTATACTACATACATTATCTCGATAATGTCTATCTACAATTAGTAAGCTAATGAATAAAAATAATCTCAATAATCAAATAAAGTCACGGCAATTTATGTGCAGTTATATGATTTATCATTACTGTACTCCATTTTCGATCTTAAATTTAAATGAATTAAAAATCAATAAAAATAAATCGATGAGAATTAAAATTTTTATTAAAAATTTTGAATATTATACTTAAAAATATATAATTCTAATAATTGAAAATTTTCAAAATAAAAAAAATGAAATATTTTATTATTTTTCTCTATATAATTTATTTGGACTATAAATAAGATATGCATATCTATAGAATCATAACGAATGTTCTATTATTAAATGCTATTTTTAGAAATTTATAAAATTGTATTAAGAATCATTACATTCAAAGATGAACAGTATCAACAGATTTTCTTTCCTTCTGCAAAAGACATATATAAAAGATAAAAAAAAAGATAAAGATGAAAGATGATTTCACGCAGGCGCTCAAAGTTGCTTCTACTTCTAATGCACTACAGTTCACACAGTTTGTAGAAAGACGGCGTTTGAGTGCACATATTATAATTATCTATTGAATTAAAGTAATATAAAGAATGTCAAGAAAAAAATTTCTCAGTTTATGTGTATATCTATCACTTTTCATTTATTTTTTTCTTTCTCTCTCCATTTAAATACGACGTGCATTTTTTTTTTCAATTTGAAATTTTTTGGCGTATTTTATACGATCGTTTTCAATATGAAACGTAAAAATTATTTTAAAGAAAAAGTGTATTAATAAAATAACAAATCGATTAAATATTTAGAATAATTAAATTTAATAAATCAAATAAACATTTGATTTTTACTCACTGTCTAATATAGGACAAATAGCCTTCCACTGAATAATAGAAAAAATATTTATGCGAGTTCTCATAAGATATACTACTAAAATCATCTATTAATATATTTATTATAATATAAACGAAAAAATTCTGTGCAACTTATAGTAAAATATCAAGAGGTCATCGATTTAATAAGTTATTTTTACGTAAAGATATCGATTAATTATTCGTGTTTTGTGTACTATATAAGTGGTTGAAATTTTAATCAATATAAAAGTAAACTGCACAACATTAATAGATTAAGAAAATCAATTGCTTAAAATATTTTATGTGATTTTAATTGACAAAAAAATTAAATAATATATGATATAAAAGCAAATTTTTTATATTTATAATTTTAATAATTTTAATGAAAAAAAAATCTTTAATAAAATGAAGACTTAAATAACACCTTCATAGAAATGAACTAAAAAATATTTTTAATACTATTTACGTTTTATGGAATTAATTGTTATATTAATAAAAATAATAAATAAAAATATTTTAGAATTCATTATATTATATTTATTAGTAGAAAATTAAAAGATGAAATACAATTTATATTGTAATAATTTTTAATATTATTTTTTATAATGATGTTTTCTAATAGTTTACTAATGAAATTTATTGATGATATTTTAATCAAATGATAAAATCATCACGAATATTTGACGGATAAAAATATAATAAGTATATTATAAGAAAATATATTATTTTCAATGTATAATAGAAATTCATAAAATTACCTTTGCTATGTATCTATTATAATTGGTATATCTGTAAATAACTGTATATTTACTATAATTGATTCACTCAAATCACAAATACCTCTTTAAAAATTCTGTTACAACGAAAATATTTAAAAAATACAATGTATATATTAAATAATACAAATTATCAAGGCATATTAAAAAACGTCTCTTTTATGCTAACATTGCAACAATTTTATTGATGATTATCCAACTATACCAACAAAATGCTGGTTAAAAGTTTAAAATTATGAAGACAATATAAATGTAAATGATAATAAGTTGTTTTGTGGTTTTTTAAAAAGTATTTTACTTGGTCATCATATAAATGTAAGACTATGGATCGACGACAAAACTTTAATTCAAGAACAGCAAAACATTTTTTTATTTGGCTGTTGGTATTGGTAGACCAGAGTACCTCGGAACTAAGTCCGAGAGTCATTCGAACACAATATGGTGAATTATCCGGAGTAGTTGTTTCGTTGGGTCGTAATTTAGAGAGTGTGGAAGTTTTTCGTGGGATACCTTATGCATCACCGCCAATTGGTAGTCTAAGATTCATGCCACCGGTAAGCTCTGCTAGATGGCATGGAGTAAAAGTAGCAGATAAATTTGGGCCAGTTTGTCCACAAAAATTGCCTGCTTTAACTGAAAAAATGTCTAAGGGCAGATTAGATTACCTCACAAGATTATTCCCGTATCTTAAAAATCAAAGCGAAGATTGTCTTTATTTAAATATTTACACTCCACTTAATGGTAAGATTTTAAATGTTTATTTTTTAAATTTTTTGTAATGAAATGTATTATTTACTATTCTTATTGATTTATAATTTAATATATTAAGTTTTAATTCTCTGGTTTATTGGTTATGTAGTTTTTTTAACTATTTAGTTTTCAAAACATTAATATTTTTTATTTTAAAAGGTACAAAGATTAATTTTATAATAATTACTATTAGGCTTTTCTATTACTATTAATGATTTATTTATATAAAACATTCATCGTTACATGTTCATATTTTTTATTTTATATAATCATTATCCAGAGCATACAATTATATATTTAAATCATAAATACTAGTTTAAAATAAAATTTCAACTTTATGTTATTCAAAGCATCTTTACACATAAAATATATATTTTGTATTACAATTAAAATTATATTATTAATATTTGTAATTACGTAAGAAATTAGATTAAACTAAAATTAAAAACCAAAATTTATAAAAAAAGAATTGAAAGAAACGTAATAAATTCTCACTCCGATGGAAACTCAATGCACAGGGGTGAGGTAAACTTGTCTCAAATAATATCAAACACAATATATATATTGTATTTGATATTATTAGTGTTTCTGCGAGCGGGGCGCTCCCACGATGTTACCCACCACGTAGCGGTCGCCCTGCAGCACCTCTTTAACTTCATATGGCCCAGCATACCTCGAGAGGAGCTTGGTGCTAGACCCATCGTTCGAGGCTCTGGCGCGACGCACTCCCACTGTATCACCTTCGCGAAATATCCTCGTCGATGCGCGTCGCAAATCAAAACGCCGTTTATTATCTAACCGCGCTTTCTGGTTAATTTCCGCCGTTTGCGAATAAATTCACGACTAGCGCTCACATTCGATTCGGCTACCGCGTTCAAGATTCTGGTTTCACTTTGATTACGCGGAGTGAACCCTAAGAGCACCTCGGCAGGCGTTGTACCGATCGATTTATTTAGGGTATTATTCAACTCCCATCGAACACGCGGTAAGACCGTGTCCCACTGCCTTTCTTCTGCCGTGCAGCACGCCAGGGCGTCCAATATGGTCCGATTGTACCTTTCCACCTGTCCGTTGCCTCGCAGCAATCCCACCGCATTGAGCACGTGCTTGATCCCTAAATCCTTGCAGAACTCCGCGAATCGGCGACTCGTGAAGGCGTTTCCTCAGTTGCTTATTATTTTTCTCAGGTAGCCGAATTTGTTAGCTATTTCGTGAAAGAAACGCGTAACGAGAACAGTCTTTGTACTCGCTACCGCTTTCGCGAACGCGTACTTTGTTAGCGCGTTGATAGCCACCACAATATATGAATTTCCCGCCGAACTTTTCACGAACGGCCCCAAATGGTCCACGTGCAAAGTGTGCATTGGTTCCTTCCTGTCCTCCACCAAGTTGAGGTATCCGGGTTTCCTTCCTGTCGGCTCCTTGTGAAAAAAGTATTCCTCACACGCCGCAATGTACCTCCTCACATAACGTGTCATCCGCGGAAACTAATATTCCTTACTTATTTTGCTCAGCATTCTTTCTCGACCCACATGCCCTACTCCCTCGTGACACAGCTGGGTAACACTCCTCCTGAGAGCTCGAGGCACCGCCCAACAGTTTTCACTGCTTGTCCTCCGGTAGATACGCTCATTTTTCAGCAAATACTCCGCGTGTATTGTTCTCTCCTCCTCATCGGCGGGCTCTCGATTTAATATTTCACTCACGAACTTCAATATTTTATCCTGCTTTTGCGCATGAAGAAACACATCATCTAACTCTATCCGCATTAGTCCGATTTCCTGAATTTCCTGCGCGTTACTATTGCCAATGCACCCGTTTCGGCTCAGTGCATCCGCGTGTATCATACTTCTTCCTGCTCTATACTCAAAGGAGCAGTCGTATTCTTACAACTGCCTCCACCATCTGCCTATCTGCGGAGTGAGGTCACGTTTCACGAACGTGGCCCGCAAT
The DNA here is from genome assembly GCA_018907245.1 of Eupristina koningsbergeri. Taxonomy (NCBI): domain Eukaryota; kingdom Metazoa; phylum Arthropoda; class Insecta; order Hymenoptera; family Agaonidae; genus Eupristina; species Eupristina koningsbergeri. Next base: position 16,148 of record JACCHV010000109.1, read on the forward strand.
GCACTACAATCGCTTACTATCTTACATTTTATGCCCGCTAGGTAAATTCTAAATCTCGCTAAGCTGCTTACTACCGCAAGCGTTTCAAGCTCATAAGAATAATACCTCTGCTCTTCTTTGGTTGTTTGCCTGCTAAAATACGCCACTGGGTGGAGCCGTGCCTCATCGTCGCGCTGCACCAAGATGCCTCGAAATCCCCACTTACTCGCATCCGTATGCAGCTCAGTGGGAGCTCCTCTTCTGTACAGGGCGAGAATTGGTCGCAACACCAAGTTTGTCTTCAGCTCCTGAAAGGCTGACTCCTGTTCAGGTCCCCATTCCCACGAAGTGTCCTTTTTTGTTAGCCTTGTAAGAGGCCTAGCAATGACCGCGAAATTCTTCACGAATTTTCGAAAATAGCTCGCCAACTCCACGAACTGCCTAACTCCGTGCACATTCGACGGCTGCTTGAACTCCTCCACCGCCCTAATTTTCAGTGACCCTGGTCGAATGCCTCCTTCATCAATTTCGTATCCAAGGTAATCTATAGTTCTCGCGAGGAAAATACATTTCTCTAGCCTTAACGTTAGCCCTACTTCACGAAAACGTTTCAATAATTTGTGCAACGCTGCTAACGCCGACTCTTCATCCCGCGCTCCAATTACATTATCATCGACGTATGCTTCGATTATCATGTTGTCTTTAAGCGGCTTAGTGACCTTCTGCGCCAGCTTCAAGCATTCAGCCTGTGCATTAGCTAAACCGAAAGGCTGATACAGAAATTCGTACTGCCCGTCCGGCGTCACAAAAGCCGTCTTTTCCACGTCCTTTTTTGCGATAGGTATCTGGTAATAACCAGATGCCAGATTCAACGTGAAGAAAACTCGCGCTCCTTGCAGATTGTCGACCTGATCTTCAATTACCGGCAACGGGTAGAGACAACGTCGAGTTATGGCGTTCAAAGCCCGGTTATCGACGCACATCCTTATCTCTCCATTTTCTTTTTGACAAGAAGCAATGGGCTTGCATAAGGAGAATCGGAGTAGCGGATTATTCCGTCCTCCTTCAATTCATCAGTTATTCCTTTCAATGTTTCTCTTTCCGAATATGGTAATCGATACGGTTTATAATACACCGGAGCATCGGCGATGAGCTCTATTGATATCTTCGCTAAACTCGTTTTCCCTAATTCGCTAGAATTCAACGCGAAGCAGTCGCGAAACTCGCGTAATAAATCATAAACTCTATTTCTCATGATGGGTTCACGGTGTCTCCCACCCTCACCTTATCAATAGGTAATTCGCTCCTCTGCTCCTGTACAAGTGTCATCACCGCCACTTCTCGCTCCGTCGCTTCACGAATTATTTCCGCTCTCGCCAGTAGCTCATTTCTTTAATGCATATTGGCGCGTCCGACACATTAATTATTGGAATAATTCCCGCCGCCGTGCTCGCAACGCATCGCGGGACCATATGTTCCGCACCCGGCCTCGATCGCACGCTCATTTCTATAAAAAATTCGCCAACGTAGTCACCGCACGTTACCTCGACTTGTTTGGTTTCTAAAGGTGGTATGACTACTGCCTCCCTTGCCCAGACTGCGACCTTGCATTGCGGGAGCTCACTCAGCTCCGGAACCATTGCTTTATCCGTGCTGAAAAGCCGCAGTTCTTCTCCGCGCTGCGCAGTCGTGATCGATGCGTGGTTTGTAAAGGGCTGCCCCATGATGACGGCAACCTGTTGCACGCGGTCAGGTACGACATACGCCGTGACCTCTGAAGTCAGCTGGTGAACCTGTAGCGCCAGGTTGCACTCACCCCCCCCCCCGAATCCCCTCAGCACAACACTCGATTCCCGTACAGGGGCGAGCTGGGAGCGAGCGCGCTTCCCCCTCCCTGATGGTCACGCATTCGCTGCCTTGATCGACATAGGCCGACATCGATTCCCCATTCACTTGAGCGTCGAAGAATCTTGTCGACGTCATCTGTTTACTCCCACCAATACTCAATACCTTCCTTCGCCCGCTTTGCCGACTTGCATTCACGCGCGTAATGCCCCTTCCCTCCGGACACAAAGCAGATAACGTCAGCCTTTCTCCTGACATCATCACTCGAGCGGGGCACCTCAGGTTTGAGCTTCACCCCCTCCATCCCCGCCGCCAGGGGCAATGCTGCAATGTTCTCTCTCCCTGTCGTCGAGTGAGCGTCGTACCTGATCAGGCACTCCCGTAGTTCACCGACGGTTTTATAGTCAGCCGCCTTGATGGAAGCATCAAGAGCCTCATTGCCGATACCCTCGACGTATAGATCAACGGCATCCACTCCTTCAAATCCGCTGAGGTTGACCAGGCCCAGCTTGTCCATGTAGTACTCTCTCATGTCCTCCCCTTTCTTCAGCGAGCGCGCCAGCATTCTCCTTAATCTTGCACCAATACTGACGCGCCTTGTAAAAGTTGTGTTCAAATCCTTCTTCCATTGCTCCCAGCTCAATGTTGCCACTCCTATCCGTGAATACCATGTTGTCGCAGCTCCCGTGAACTTGTCGGCAACATACATAACAGTCACCTTGTCGCTCCAGGCATATCTCAGGTTGATTGCCTCCACCCACTTAATCCATAGGTCCACTGTAACGCACGCATCATCGGGGTTCAATATCGGTACTAGTTTTTGCTCGTCAAATGGCCGCGGCTTTGGAATCTTCCTCTCTCGCGATCTTCGGCGCGTGGACTCCCGCATGTAACGAGATATCCGCCGAAGCTCTAGCCTCAACTCGCGGGTGACACTTCTCGCCCTATTCTTTTCCCGATGATGAGATCGCGATCGGCGAGATGCCTCACTTACGTCGCTCGCGTCACTAGACAAGCGTTGCACGGGCCTCCGTCACGCGTCTCCTCGTGGAGTGTGCGAGTTGCTCATAGTAGCATTTTTTTTTTAATATCCCACTTCTACTGAAAGAAACGTAATAAATTCTCACTCCGACGGCAACTCAAAGCACAGGGGTGAAGTAAACTTGTCTCAAATAATATCAAACACAATAATTGTTTTAAATTTGGCAGATTATTATTTTTATTTTTATTATTATTCTAAAGAATATAATTCTAACAATAGACATATTCATGTTTTTAATTTTTTTATTTATTATTAAAAATATTATTTTATCATTGCAATGCAATTTTTTCGAAACAATAAATTTTATCAGAAGTATTATTAAGTTTTACTTTTTTATTTACATGATTCAATAAAATTTGATCAATACATTTTATCAATAATTGAGTTATGGAATAAATTTGTAACAAGCCTTTCAAAATTTGAAGGGATGCTTGAAAATTGCTGCCAAAAACGTTTTTAAATTTCATTAATTAATGAACCGATTAACATATATTTTTTAATTTTATATAAAAAACATATTTAAATGTAAAATAATAATTTATAAAAAATTTATATTATGTCTTGTAATATAACGAGATTTATATTGTATATAACGGGATTTTCCGTTACAATAAATTTTTACACTTGTTTGGAAAGAAGACTCCACTAGGTACGACTTACCTGTGCCGAGCGCTCAGTTCGCAACCCCTCTTGCATTGGAATGCCCACAGAGACGGTGGAGTCAAGACGATGGGTTTCCTAAAAACGGCACGAAATTTCTTGTACGAGCGGAAAACGGAAGAAACGAAAAGATTTGTGTATAATCAAATTGAGTCGACTAGTGATTTATAATGATCTTTAGCTTTTATTACATCAATCACGAACGTTCATATATTCCGAGAGACGCATCGCGGGGTCCGCGTATTGTACAAAAACTTTTCTTAATAACTACTTACTTAATATCTACGCAATAAATATCTTGACGGATAACACTTCTATTCACTCCTGTACTTCTCTCGGGAAATCCACGAGCAGTTCTTTTTCTTGGTTCCTTCCTTTAGCAACCTCCACGGATCTTGCAGGTGGTAATCTTCCTTGTTACTCTCTGATGACGTGGGGTTTCATTTCTCTAAACTCACTGTTCACCCTTCGCCACACAGATAAACTACTCACGCTAGTAGGTCGTACAGGAAAAAAAGATCACGAAATTCGTTGTTTTCAAACCTTCCAAATTATCAATCCAAAAATCAATCTTCTCTCATGAGATCTAAAATCAATCTAATAATTTATTTTTTGTAACTGTCGTTGATCTTGTCCAGCGTTACCGTGACTCCCGACGAACTACGATCATTCCCAATTTTGCCCGAAATTAAGACGAACTGGGATTAACACCAATATCGTTACAGTTTATATAAAACACAGAATACCAGTAAGAGAATTTTAAACCCTATGTTAAATAAAGGGGATAAATATAGTTGTTAAAAGGTCTACTTTCTCTGTCGCACTTATATATTTTAAATAAAGCCTCCGGCGGGCACATATGAACTATTAAAAAAAATTTTTTAGCTTGCTATGAAATCCATTGAAAAAAAGATATATATACATATATGAACTATAGATAAATAGAGCCCGATACACTAAAAAACTGTGCGATATATTTTATAGTCTTTTAATATATCGGACTTTCTTTTATCTCTAGTTCATATATATGTATACATAGTCTGTCCTACTTCTCCTATTCAGGGCTTCACCCTCCTGATATGAAACAAGTATTTAAGTTAGCTATACAACAAAAATTTTTTATAAATTCTTATTTTCAATTAAATTATGTACCATTTTCTACATCAAATTAAATATATTATTATTTATTTTTTTATTTATTACAAATACGTCCCGACTCTTGGCCTAGGGACGGGTTCCGTATCCTTATTTACATCTTTTATTTACATTTTTTACAATTATATTAAATTATGGTTTATGCATTTTATATACATTATTTCATTATTGTTTCATATCTAATCTTTACCATAACTGTATTTAGTCTCTGCCCCACCATTTGTGTTCTCTTCTGCATATTTGTTATGATTGTCTCTTTCATCTCCTTCCAGAATTCTGCAACACCTTATTCTCTGTCCTATATTTCGTATTTCCCATTAGTCTTTTTCTTATCTGTTTTTATGCTTTCCTCGTTCCATATCATTATTGTCTTCCTTTCCACTTTTTCCTTGGTCTTTCTTTCTTTCTACTTTTTTTTTTTTTTCTTTCGTTCTACTATCCATTGAGATTGAGGAGACAATTGGAAAATGGCCGGAGTTTGCTCTTCTTTCCACTCTGAAGTTCTTAACTCTGTTGCTTCCTTCTTTATCTGTTATTGTCAGATCTATCACTCTGCTTCCCTTGCTCCTATATACGTGTATTCCCTTTCTTCATCCCCTGTGGTTTTTCCATTTAGCATGTTTGATCCGTTTCTTTCTGTTCTGTCTATCAAGTATTTTCTTTCTCTATCCACCTTTGTATCCTTGCTCTTCCTCTTTTCTATCCTTCATTCATCCTTATCCTGCTTGTATTTATCCATCTTTTCTGTCTTCACATTAAAGTCTCCGATGATTAATTTCTCTAAGTCTCCATTGTAGCTCTCTTCTTCTATTATTTCCCATTTATGTTCCATATCCCCTTTGTTATTACAGTAGATACCCCATATGTGTAGTTTTTTTACCCCTGTCTATTTCTATTCTAGTTTTGATTATTCCATCGCTCTTGCTCTTGTCAAGCTCTATTTGCTGTTTCGTCCATCTTTTGTTTATGCCTACTATTAAATCTTCTTTGGCTCTGCCTCTCTTCTTTTCTCTTCTTGCACCTATTATCTTTCATCTCATATGTTTTGGAAACCTCGTCTTGAAAAAATCAATGTCTTTCTCTTCCACTCATGTCTCTGCCATGCAGAGGTAGTCGATCTCTGCTATGTATTTCCAGAACTACTTATCTTTTCCTCGTATTCTTGTCACATTCCAGAACATTATTTTCATGTTACCATGTCCTTCGTATCTATTTGTATGTAATTTCTCTGTATTCTCTTGTCTTTTTTCTATCATCTCCTTTTGTTTTTACTATTTTTATTTTTGTCTTTCTTCTCTCTATAATTTGTCTTTTATTTATTTATTTCGTTTTTTCTCTCCTCCTTTTCATATTCAGTCTTCTTTCCAATTCTCGCGTTACTTCTTATTGTTTTTCTTCTTGTCATTCCCTGTTTCTCATGAAACCATCCCTTTCTTATATTAAATTTCCATTTTTTATACTTTTACTGTACTTTTCTTCTCTATTTACCTTCTCTCTTCTCCTTTTATTATCCTGTAGTGTTTCTTCTAGTTTAGTTTCTCCCTTCTCTTTTCTGGGTCTCATTTTTTGATTATTCTCTCCAGTATTTCATCTGAGTTGTCTATCATTCGATTCTTCGTCTACAAACATCTTCTTCAGTCCCATCTTCGCAAAGATCCCATTCCTCTTGGCTTTTCTCGCCCATTCCCTTATCTCTTCTTGTATTCTTCCTTCTTCAAAGGTGAGATCAAAGTCCAGATACAATTCCATTCCTATTAGTTTTTTCCTGTTCCCCCATACCTCATCTCTTTGCAGTTTGTTCTTGAACTTGGTCACTACCATTCTCCATCTCCACTATACGCTTTTAACCTCTTCTTTCCGTCCCAGTTTCTGTGCAATAAACTCCCCCGGCCACTTCTGCACTCTCTGTTTTTCCACTTCTACTCTGTCCATTCCTTTAATTAACCAATTCTCTTCCCTGTCTCACCATTCTCTATATTTTCTCATTTTCCTTATCCCATTCATCTCCCTATGTGAGATTGTTGATTTTTCCCCAATTCTTCCACTAACACTTCTCCATCTCGAGTTATTTAAGATGCCGCTCATCCTACTGCTTAAACGTGATTCTTTTCTGTCTCCTATTTCCATGCCCTCTTCGCTGCTGTCTTTTTCCGCTCCTGTTCCTTCTTCTTTGAGTTCACCTATCTCTCCATATCAGCTTTCTATTCGTATTCTTCTTGTTTCCCCTTCTGCAGGTTTTTAATTTTCTCCGTTAGATTTTTCATCTTTAGTTTTAGTTTTCTCGCCCACGCCCTGATATTCTCCTCGTTTTTTCTTTTCCTGTCAACCTCTCTTTTATATTTTTTCTCCATCTTCATACAAATTGTATTTATTTAATTCAAACATATTTAATGTATGGAATACAAAATAGGTTAATTTCAATAATAAATAATATTTTAATACAATCTAATATAAGTCATTTATATATCTAATATACATTCTTAGATAGAATCAATTCAGTTGGTTATACTTTAGATAAGTTTACTTTTAAGTATTTATAAACTTTTTTAAAATTATTAAATTTATTAAATCTATGATCAAAAATATAAAAAATTAATCATAAATTTATATTAACTAGATTACATAAACATATTTTTTTCCTGTAACTATAATAAAAATATATTTACATATTAATTAAATGATTTTAATTTTATGAACACAGCTATTAAAAAAAATAACGGAGAAAAAAATTATCCAGTTGTCGTCTTTCTTCACGGTGAAAGCTACGAATGGAACAGTGGAAATCCTTATGATGGAAGTGTATTATCAAGTTATGGGGGACTTGTGGTTGTAACTGTCAATTATAGACTTGGTATTTTAGGTAATTCTTACAATACCATTTAAGTTTTTGTATTAATAAAAATGTAAATTTATTTAGTTTATGTCAGCACCAATATTTATATTTTTCTTAATTTTTTTTCAATAATTAATTCATATGATTTGTTTAATTTTTAATGGTATCTGTTACATAAAATATAGCAGAGTAAATTTTTTCTCTTTATAATAAAAAAACGTTTTTCCCTGTAATCTATACAAAAATATAAAATACATATTCAGAATTAATATTTATAATTACAAATAGTTTATTATTAAAAAAATAATTTTAAATTTTAAGTAAATACGTGAGTATCACTTATGTGAAAATAGATCTGTTCCGAGTACGTGCATGAACTTAAGCTATCCTTGACACCGCTAACGAATTCTCGATTAGTAGAAAAACATGGTTGTCACCGATATGTATGCAGATGATTCCCTTGATTATAATTGTCTTAAAGCTGCACACTGTATAAAAAAACATAATAATAAAAATAAATTAAATATTTTTTACGTAATCTCCAAAAAATTTAAATTTCAAAGTTAATTAAAAATCTTTTGTAACATTGATACTTTCTGTCATGAATCAGGATTAACTATTAATTAAAATTTATCGTAGACCGGTAAAAATGAAAAAAATGTAAAATTTTCTATAAAAAAATATTCAAAAACCTTAATATTATTTTATTACCTTAGTATTATTTAGAAATGGAACAGCTTGATCGTTAAAAAAATAAATACAAATTTACTTTTATTCTCCAATAAATATGTAGTTGATATATTACTTTATATAAATAAAAATCATATTAAAAATCCAACATAAATTTTGAATTAACATTTTAATAAACATTTAAAATTGACGTATAAAATTGAAAACAATCATCTTTTTAGTTTAAGATTTTAGTTTAAAATTTTAAGATATTTCCATCATAAATAACAATTATAATGTTTTAACTAAATAGTGTCAAAAATCTTTAAAATCGGACATAATTCTGAATTTCAAATCAAACTACACTATGTCACAAGATTTAGAACTATACTTGCGATTAATAATGTGAAGTATGCACTAACTCAACCAATATAAAAAGATAATTTTTGTTAGTTCTGTTACGTATTTTAGTATCGTCAATATATATATTATTATGTATTATTTATTTTACCGCCGGGTTATTATTCCGCCATAGCTGAGTCGGTCAAAACGTCAAAAAGCTTTTGCGAGGATCGGGTTACATCAATGAATGATACGATGATTAATATTTACGACTTTACGTTTATTTCATATAATCGGAAGAAAGAGTTTGTTATGTGTGTGTGGCTCGTGATACGTCAGTTGTACCCTAATTGCGTCCGTTTATTAAATTATTGTTACACTTCTCGTCTTTCGTTAATTACGCGTTACTTCTTACTCGACTCCGATCGGGAACCTCTTGTGTGTTCTTGACTGAGTTTTTATAATCTCTATATTGCATGTTTTCGAATTCTCCCACTACCTCTTTAACCCACTTGTCTTCAGTATTTGTTAATTATTTTCACACCTCTTGTGAATCTGGATCAACTTTATGCCGATCAACTATTTCATAATTCCAATCGTTACCAATTTTATGCTATAATTTGCAACTTTTGAATTGTAGGTTACTAATTTATGTAGAATTCCGTTACGTACGTAACAGTTCTATCTTAGATTTATGAATTAAAATTTAAAAAGTTATGTGTGAGCCATATATAGTAAGCAGATATAAACTATTAAATCATCCCAGGACTTCCATGATATATCTTCGTGAAAAACATACTATAGTTAAACTATATTTTCGTTAACAAGTTTTATATATTTCAATATTTTACATGTATTACATTAGACATTTATTGTATGAAGCTGGAATAAATAGTTATCTGTCGAATTATATACTTTATATACTGTTACGTACGCTATGCAGCTGCATCCGCTGCATAGCAACGTATTATTTTTTAATTCTAGGAAAGGGACCGCGAACCCGCAGGAACATAGATAAGAGTGTTCCAGGCGTTCAGCGGCCATCAATCGCAGGGCCATGTAGGCTCCAAGTGCCACGTTCGTCACCCAGATAACGCGCGCCGACGACGAGTGCCCGAGGAATCCGCGGACTCAGCACCCCAACCGTGGGACCGCGGACCCGCGGTTGCTCTCGCGAGCTGATTTTAGAATCATTCGTGACGGACCTGCGGATCGCGCAATATCTTTAAAACCCTAAAGTTCACTCGTAAATTTAATTATTTTGTCGCGTCTACAACGTTATAGTTATTATAGATCGGTATTTTAGAAAACACAAGCGCCGCGTCTCCTTTTTTAATCTTATATTAAATAATAATACGCCGTGACCTATATCTTGACGTGTTTTCTTTGAATCCTTGTAACCTTCACCTTCCGTCCAGGAGTTAGCGATAACTCCGAATAGCCGGACGGCTTACGGGAATCGGATTTCACATCCGTATATTTATACTACATATATTCCTAACAATACTTTAAGCATACGATTATGGAGACCCATAAATTTTCAAAAACAGTAAGTTTACTAAATAGGACCACTGTAAATATTTCTTATGAAATTCATAAATGGAGTAGAAATTTGAGTGTCGTGACTTTCCGCAATGACATGTAAACTTAAAACCAAGACTACTTATTTCTAAACCTGGAACTATTTAAATGATGTATTCTAATATTTTTAGATAATTTTGGAATGAGTATAAATTACACTAATAATAGGACCAAGAAATACTATATATGAAACGAAAAAGTTGCTTGTTGATCCTCGTACAACTCTTAATTCATTTAATTAATTAATTAATGTATTAACAGTTTGCTAAACAATCAATTCAATATCATTGACTTTTTTCACTACAAATTTATAAAATACAAACATTAATAATTAAATTGCACAGAATTAGCAAACAATTTAATGAGTTTATTAAAAAATTTCTTTGTTATCTTCATAAATAAGTCATTGAAATATTCTTTGAATAATTAACCATTAAAATATAACAATTAAAAGTAATAATACTCTAAAATAAACATTGAAATTCTGCATTAGTTCCGATTTTAAATAGATTTTCAAACCATAAATCAAGTTTGAAAGATTTTTACTAAACAAAATTATAAACGAAATATATTGTCGTCTTCCGATATTGATTTCATTTATAAAGATATACAATATTATACCGGTCATATACGCGATTAATTTTATTTCTTTTTCTTTATAAAAAGTTCAATGTATTTTTATATATCTTTATAAAATAATCAACTAGATCTGACTCTTTGCCTATTCAATTTTTAATTTAATTTGAATCTGCAACTTTTTGAAGGATTCAGTACCATTTAGCCTCTTCGACTATCTAAGTCCTAAAGCATTCTTTCACTTCTAGATAGTGCTAAATCCTAGTGAGTTATTAACGATTTTACTAACTTTACATTGGAATAGTAGAATTTCAAGCTTCGCATGCCATGTTCCATTAATCCCTCTTTTTGCCAGTCTGTTGACTTTCTCATTGTCCAGGAGCATAGGCTAGAGTAACCTTATTGACTCGTCCAAGTATATCTAAGAACTGCTTACATTGTAGAATCCCTCTAGAGCGTATATCAGGTATGGTAATGGTTTACAACCCTGCATAGTGTCTACGTAAAAAGCAATAGATTTAAATTATTTTTTATCTGATCAGCATTAAATTTGTGCTCTCTACGATGGTTTTAATTTCTGTTTGAATAACAGTAGAATGGTTACTAGGGGAACAAACAATTTTGTTTGTAGATCCCCACTCCCACACTATATTCATTCTAGGATAAGTTCGTAAACCAGGTTTGACTCAGATTTAATAATTTTTTATAATCGTTTTACTAGTCTTTCTTAGTCGACATAATTATTTCAAATTTCAGATCAAATGTAGGAACAGTGTATATGATGACATATAAGATATAAGATATGTCATCATATACACTGTTCCTATCTAATTTAAGTTCAATAAAGCGAGAATTAGGGTGTAACTATCGTTCAGTCCTATTTTAATCAACAAATATCTTTTTAATGTCTATGCTAGTACAACTTTACCAAGAAGTAGAAAACTTCATTGCGTTTCGAAAATGACTAAGGAAGTTGTCTTCATAACCCATAACTTCATAAATAGAGTTCTTGTACACGATTTAATGCCTTGGTGTTCATTTTGAGGCTATATCTGTAGTCTCAGATAATGAAGAAGTCATGAATCGATGATCCATCATTTGCTTACAGATCTCAAGAGTTTCCAAAAGATCTTATACAACCTCAGTATGTATTAATAGCTTTTTGGCATTCCATCTTTATGGATGCTTTTAACTTAAGCAACAATCCAATGTAATATCCAGATACTTAATATTATTATCCATGTATAACGAATGCCCACTCATTTGTAAACCAAGATGAAATTCAACTTTTTATCTAGTATTGAATAATATTGGTTTCGCTTTTTCCAGATTCACTAATAGACCAACTCACTTCAGTCCACTTTAACATCATTACCAATGCATTTTATATGATACCAATAATTATACTGTAGTTATTCCCTCCTACTAATATGAGGACATTATCCACATAGAGCGATATGATAAGTGTATAAGAGGATACACCATGCTCTAGAGAATCAAGAAAGGTATTAAGAAAGTATTTTTTTAAGAGAATAGAATGTGAAAAAATGAGGAAAGGAGAAATATAAAGAAATAGAAAAAAGAGAGAAGGAAAGAGAGGAAATGAAAAAGAAAAGGAAGAAGTTTATAGAATAAGTAAAGAGAGAAAATAAGAAAATTACAAGCGGGATGGAAAAATGGGAAGAAAAATAGAGAAAGTGGGAAAGGAAATGGGAAATGAGGGTGAAGAAATTAGAAGCAGAGGTCAAAAAAATAAAGGATGCAAGAATGGTGGAAACAGAATGGAGAACCGTAACGGAAGAAAGGATGAGTTGTATGAAGAAGGATAAGTACGGGAATAAATACAAAGAGGTAAATGGTAGGATGAGAGAACCTATAGACAAGGCTACAGGACCCTAAAATAAGGCGATCATCAGATCCAACCATTCAAACGGGAGTGAGAACAACAATGACAGCTATGCGAGATCTATCCTATCGAAGAGAAAGGTAAACACCATGAAAAAGATAACGAGGGAGATGGAAAAGAAAGATAGAGAAGAGAATTTGGTGATGAGAAGAGTGAAAAGAGTAGAGATTGAAAATGTAGAAGTAAATAGATAGGCGAAGTTTCTGAAAGAAATATTAGAAGTTAGAGAAGAACCAAAAGGCATGTGGTGGAATGGAAGGGAATTTTTATAAAAATGGAAAGTTCGGAGAAAAGGAGCGTAGTGAAAGAGACTAGGAGGAATATTTACATGGAGCACAACCTGAGCTTCAAGGAAAGGAAAACACAATAAGAAATAAATGCTTGGGTTAAAAAGATGAGGAGAAGGCGTGGTTGAGAAAATTTTTCTTTAATGGGACATGGACGAGGCGGAGGAAAGTTACATACATTGAAGAGAATGATGAAGGAGATAAATGACAAATGTGAGATAAAGAACAAACAGGAGATAAGGAGAAGAGGATAAAGAGAAGAATGCAAGGATATCGAGACAATAGACAAGAACAAGAAGAAAGAGAATGAGATAAATACAATGAGGAAGCATTGGGAGGAAGAAAAAGAAAGAACCGAAAGATAGAAAAAGGGTAAAACCTAGTGTAAAGAGTGGAGGAAAATGGATGGCACATACCAAATAAAGCGACAACAATTGATGAACAAGGAGAAAAACATGCAGGAGCAAGTGGGTGTTCGGTAAGAGCAATTGGAGATGAGAAGTGTTTCGGAAGACTGAATTTAGAATAAAAAGAAGGTGGAATTTGACTAGTTCTCCTTATGCATAAGCATATTAGCAGAAGAGGAAAGATTGAGAGAAAAGGAGAAATAAAAGGAAGAAAGGGATATGATAGAGAAATGGAATGAAGAAAATATCAAAAGATATAAGGAAATAACAAATGCTAGGTATGAAGAAAAGGAAGCAGAATGGGTAGAAGTATGGGATAAATTTTAAAAGATGATTGGAGGAAAAAGAAATAATAATGGAAAGATGGGATTGAACAAATAATGGAATAAAGAATATGTAAGAAGAAGAGAAAAGTTAAAAAAGCGCTGAAAGAGTGAAAGAAATGGAAGGAAGGGAAAGACAGATACATAACATATAGCAGTAACTGAAAAAAGTATGCGAGGATTAAAAATAAGGAAGAGAGAGAAGGAGAAAAAAAAGTCGAGGAAGTTAAAAAACAAGGGAAATATATCTATATAAGAGGAAAAGAAGAAAGAAAAATGTAATCGAGGAAGTTAAAAAACAAGGGAAATATATCTAAATAAGAGGAAAAGAAGAAAGAAAAATGTAATCGAGGATGTAACACTGGAAGAATGAATGGAATATTACATAAAATCGCTCAAACGGACCTGAGAGAAAATGAAACAAGAGAGAGCAGCCCAAATACAGACTTTTAAGTATAAAAAGTTTTATAAGATATGGGGAAATTTAAAGAAAAAAAGACGACAGCAAAATAGATACGATATCAAATGAAGAGAGAATAGAATATAGGAGAGAAAGTCAGGAATGGAATAATAGAGATATAAAGGAAAGTATGAATAGGGGAGGAAATGCCAGATGAATGGAAAATAGCGGTAATAACCCTAATTTACAAGAAAGAAGAGACAAGCAAACCAGGTAACTGTAAAGAACTCACGATGCTGCTGATCGCTTATAAAATATTTACTAGTACGCTTAGAGTAAAATTGGAAGAAGAGATAGAGAGAAAGAGGATTATACCCGAAGGATAGGCGACTTTAAGAAAGGGAGAGCCCCGACAGACAATATATACATCCTAGATGACCTGATGAATAGAGCAGTAAAGGAGGAAGAAAGATTGTATGCACTATTCATAGACACCAAGGCAGCATTCGACATGAAGGATAGGAATAAACAATTGGAAATTATAGAAAAAGCGAAATAAGTGCATATCTAGTGGATAGGATAAGCTGGATATGTAAGAAAACGAAAACAAGGGTAAGGGTAAGAGATAAACTCTCAGAAGAATTTTGAATCACAAGAGAATTGAAACATGAATGTAACCTCAGCCCCATATTATTCAACATATATATGGCGGAGTTCGAAAAAGAAATGAAAAGAGCAGGTAAGAGGGTATAATGATAAACGGGATCTGGATATGGTGACTAGTTTAAGCGGATGACTTGATAGTGGTAGGGGAGAAGAGAGAAGCGATGCTGATAATGCTGGACACCCTGAAGGAGTTCTTGGAGAAAAGAAAACTATAACTCAACACAGATAAAACTAAGATAATGATCTTCAAAAAAAAAGGAAATAGGAGCAAGAAAGGGCAGTAGAAATGGAAAAGCAAGGAGATCTAAGTAGTGGAAAACTTTAGATATCTAGCAAAAGAAAAGAAAAGAAGAAAGCAAAGAGGTACACCTCATAGAGAAATATAAAATATAAAGTAAATACAAAATAGTTGAACATCTTAGGGTTAAGTAGAAAATAAATTTAATATTGAGAAAGCAGAGGGAAAAACAAATACGTAAAAATAAGAAGGAGAGAAAAGAATACACTAAATCAGAAGAGACTAAATAGAATAGAAGGAGCTCGTTATAACCAGAAAATAAAAGAAGCAGGATTATCAAAACACCCAAGAAAAGAAGGAAAAACGAAGAACATGAAAACGATAAAAACGCTTAGGTGTAGGAATATAAACACAGGGAATAAATACTTGATGGAGAAGTCAGATCTATGCAAAGAGGAAAAAAAAAAAAAAAAAAAAAAGGGAACTATGCACACTTAATAAGGAGATACAAGGAGACATAAGAAATAATGAAGGAAATAAAAAACGAAAATAAATGGACAAACCGAAGGTTGATGCAGGAATTTACAGGAAAAATAAGGAGCAACAAACTGCTAACAGAAATAAGGAAGATGGAAGAATAAAGAAGAAAAGACAAAGAGTGAGGATAAAATGAATAAAATAAATGATAAAGTGGGAGAACTGTAAACATTGTAAATAATTTTAAAATATAAGAATGTGAATATAAATGTATGAGATGAACAATTTGTAACAAAGCCCACTCCAAGATCTAGAGGACAGATTGTAATTAACAAATAAATAATAAATAAGATACAATAAAAAATTTTATTTATTTGTCATTCATATTATTATATACATATTTAGCGTAAATTTTTATTGCAGGTTTTTTAAATGTTAATGCAGATAGACATTTACGATCACCAGCTAATTATGGTTTAATGGATCAAATTGCAGCATTACATTGGGTTCAGGAAAATATTGCATATTTTGGAGGTGATCGGGGAAATGTTACATTAATAGGTCATGGAACTGGAGCTGCATGTGTTAATTTTTTAATGACAAGTCGGGCTGTACCAGATGGTAATTATACATTTTATTACATTGATAAATTTTCATATATTATTAAATTTTAAATTAATTTTTCAATGTTTTAATTTAAAAAATTTCTATTATTTCACAATGTATTTTTAACAGAATTTTAATTTTAATATTAAGTATATTTATTTTTTATATATATAAAATAAAATATAGTGTTCAATCTAGTATAAGTATTGTGAGGAAAATGCCTGTTTCCCTCACGAAAACGGGGCTGCGGCGCCCCGAAAAGCGCGCCGCAGTCCAACACCGCGGCCACAATCCCGCACCAACACCGTAACCCCACCAGCACCACATCCCCACCCGGGCAACTGCCCCACCAGCTCTCACCCGCGCAGCCACGAGGATGCTCCGCGCATCTTCCGAGCGTCCCACCATCACCAGCACTCGGCGCTCGACGGAGACCGCCGCTCCGTCGAGCAACACATTAATTCGACCGCACGGGACACAAGGTCGTAGTCGACTGACGTGTCGCCTTCCGATGCCCCTCCAGGATCTCTGAAGGGTGACTGCTAAGGAAGAGACAGGTCGCCGACTGCCCCCGCCGAAGGAAACCGGCGTCGACTCCCCGACGGACTCCCAGGATCACTGGGGGCTCGCCGCTGTCGACGACTATCGAACGTTTTAAGAGGTCCGGCTCGGACGACCGCCACCGTCGAACTGACGGAGCACCAGCGCGGGAACGGCGAAACTACGCCCCCAAGCGGACAAATATCCAGGCTCGCTGGACCGTCCGGCAGAGGGGCGAAAAATTTCGACCGGCCGCGCGGACCTCCACCGGCCGACTGAGGCCCAGCCCGAACAGGCCCCGGCAACCGCACCGCCCCCTGGCGCCCGCCAGCCGAAATTTTTACCGCGTAAATTTACGAAACGAAGTTTTTCACCGCGTAAATTTACGAAATGAAATTTTTACCGCGTAAATTTACGAAACGAAATTTTTCACCGCGTAAATTTACGAAACGAAATTTTTACCGCCTAAATTTACGAAACGAAATTTTTCACCGCGTAAATTTACGAAACGGAATTTTTACCGCGTAAATTTACAAAACGAAGATTTTTATCGCGTAACTATTATAATCGAAGATTTTTACCGCGTAAATGTACAAAGCGAGATTTCCACCGCATAAACATTATAATCGAAGATTCTTACCGCATAAATGTACAAAGCGAAATTCTTACCGCGGAACCATTGTAATCAAAATTTTTACCTGCGAAACGCACTATTTTGTTAAGCGAGAAATCTTTACCGAGAACTTCTTTTTTTTTGTAACCCCGATTAATCCTGTAAAGAAAAACACCGCCGATATATTTTATTTTGTATTCACCTAGATTAAGTTTTACGAAACGTTTTATATATTTTTTTATTTTATTGATTAAATTCGTTTGTGATTTAAGTCCCTCTTTAATTTCTTTGTACCCCGTCACTTCACCAAAACCTCGTCCCGAACTCCGATTCCTCCCTGAGTTATTCCCGGCTAAAATAACTCCCCGTTACAGTATAGTATATTATCTTTACATATGCAGTTAATCTAAAAACATTAATAAAACATTTAACGTAGAAATAGCGAGTTCATAACTTCTTTCATTTAGATTAGTAAAAAAAAAAAAATTACGGAATGCTACAAAAACTATTTCAGTTTTTAGTTTAATTTTAGCTATGAAAAAATTTAAAAGAACAGCAGTGACAACTACTACTATTAATTGTACCAAATGTAGATTTTAGTAAATATATTATTTCATATTTCCAAAGTACAACAATAGTTTATTCGTTCAATTCGTTCAAAATTCAAAGGATTTTATGTATTTACACAAAATAAAAATTACTCTATTTGCACAAAACTGTCGATTTTATTTAATCTTGCTACTTTACTTTATATTTTCCCTTTACTTTTTTATAAACTTAAAAAACAGAAACAAAAAAATCTATTTAAAAAAAATAATAAAATTTCTAATTTCATTATATATTTACTACGTAAAAAGATACATAAATAGACTTCAGTTTAAATATTACATATTACACCAGTTCATATATTTTCATTAACAGTGTAAAAATAAAAAAAAACAATTAAAAATTTAATGGATTGGTATTAATAAAGAAGTAGGGAGTAAAAAAAAAATATAACTATTACTTTTCAATATGAAATAATACAAAATACTACAACTAAATGCACTGGGACTTATTAAAAAGTAAAAAAATGAATTTATACAGATAATTTTATTTTAATCAAGTAATGAAAAAAACAAAACAATGTCTTGAACATGTAAATTTTTTAAAATTAAAAAACTTTTTTGTTTTTTACAATAAAAATCTTACAAAAGAATAGATATTTATAACTGATTTAATAATACTTTCAATAAAATTTTTGTAAATTTAATTATATTACTTAATTAAAAAATTTTTAATTTATTAAACTAATATATACATTTCATTATATTTAGTAAATAAATTATCTCACATTGTTTAATCCAATTTTTAATTTTTAATTCAATCTCAAACATAATAACTATATAAAATATAAAAAAAGCATAAAAATTTATAATGTAAAATATTTTTTCATTATATTTTAACGTATTAATTATTACTTATGAACTTGAGAAGTTTAAATATTAGAAAATACAAATAATAACATAAATTAATATTTTCTTTTATATAAACAACTAGAAATTTTGTATATCAAGGTACCAAATCAATTAGATTAAAATAAAAAAAAAATTATTATCGCACAATATTTTAATTAAAATAATTTATGTAATAATTATTATTATTATCAAGGATCTTAAATACAATAATGAATTAAATTTATATTTAAAATTTTAATTTTAAATTACTCATTATTTGAATATGACAAAAAAAACTATTTAGCAGCTTCTATTGAACAGTTAAAAAAATAGAGGAATAAATGTAAATAAATTAATTATATAGAAAAATTAATATAATAAAATAATATATGAAAACTATTAATATTGTTATTGATATTTTTATTTTCAAATCTAATCTATTCTACATCGTAAATTTAAAAGAAAAATAAACTGTTAAAATAAATATTAAATATTGATGTTATTGCGACGATATTACACCTCGTCGCGACACCGATTTGAGGTTAACAGTTTATTAACCTCCTGACCGGCCGGTTCACTCACCTCACAGGTGAGAAAAGTGTGGGATCTAGTGGGATGTAACAATCGGTAACTAATTCGTGATTTGTCGATTTGAATATGATACAGTTTTTCCAACGCTTTATTTCAAATCGCGCAAATCACACGCGTACGGCGTGCCTTCCCCACGGAAACTAACGCCGGTTACCCCTCCGCAAGAAGGAGAAAAGTTGAAATCACGGCAAAACGCGGGTATATAAACAGGCGAATGGATACGAGAAAGGAACTTTTCTGTGGATAATTGATCGAGACAATCGTGTTCACACGAGTGTCTAATCAATTATAAAAATAAAGAAAATTCGTTGTATTTTGTTTAGTCTCTGTGATTACATCGAGACAATTCTAAAATACAATCCAAATAAAGAAAATTAAGATATTTTCTGTGCTGCGTCATAACAACAGTAATAATTGTATCAAAAGTAATACACGACGTCACTTGCGTCATAACAACAAGGACGCCGTGTATTAGTTAGGTTTAAACATAAATAAACGACGTGCTGTGTGTCATAACTGCAGGCACGACCGTTTATTTACTATTTACGTCTAAATAAGGTGAATAAACCTCTGTTACAGACGATCACTGAGGAGTCACCATCGATCGACAGTATTAGATAGCCGCCAAAATTTGAATACCTTTATTGTATTCGAACTACAATAAAATATTTTGTTAAATAAAAAAAAAAATATAAAAAGTAGAGTTTTGTTATTTGTGTGACCCATTCCCCGACTAAGTAATTCCCGGCCCCGATCTGCAGAGAGATCGTGGCGTTGCATTATTAATATTTTTATATTTTATTATATAAAAATTTTTTCATGAATATTTTATTATAATATTTAATTTGCATGATTATATTTTAAATAAAACAAAATATTATTATACTTATAATTTTTGAACCTAAAAAACGAAATTTTAAAATACATTGCATTAATAAGCATTCTAATATATTCAATTTTGTATATTTATTGTATTAGGATTATTATTCCACCGCAGCGTTCTTATGTCTGGAAGTGCACTATCTCCTTGGGCTTTGATAAAAGATGCTGGTTCTTATGCAACTCAAGTTTCAAAAAATCTTAATTGTTCGGTATGTTTTAACAATTTTATTTCATAATATCAAAAAACAGACATTTACATATCTAACGATTATTTCCGTGAATTTAGTACTTGAATAAGCTATATTGATGTAATAATGTTTCTTGATACTTATTAATAATAATAGTAAAAATATTATATATTATTTCATTAAAATTATTTAATATTTCTTTATTTGAAACACTCAAATTTCTTATAAATACATTTTGTACACAAGGTATCATTTATTATTATTTATTAAATTTTGTTATAACATTAGTGAAAGACTCAATTAAAATGAGACATGAAAAAATGTGTGTAAAATATTTACTTTATGAAGGGAGTTGGAATGGATCAAGCACTCGAAATTTTCCGTATTTTCTTCGTTTATTTAATCACAATAAGAATATCTACAATTACAAGCATCAATCTGGGGAGGGAGTTAACAACCAAATGTCGCTTACTTACTTACTTCGTACTTCTATAAGGTAAACTAAGATACGATTCTTTGGTACAGTTTACTCTTTTATTATTCGAAAAAAGCTTTTTATTTTATACTCTACAAGTTAACAACTTTATCACTACTTATATTAGTGATGTAAAATATGTTATAGAAATTAATATTGATGAACATAAAAAAATTCGATTGTTGTTTTATATTCTAAAAATATAACCACGCAATTAATTGAAATAATTTGAAAATTCTTCATCAAATAAATTACAATTAAAAAAAGGATTAATTAAATCATGGTGCATATTATAATTGTATTTTTTTATGCATGATTATAATAAATATTTTTATAAATTTTATGCGTTAAAATAAAAGAATTATGAAATCTAATAAAATTTAACAAATCCTTATTGGTTACTCATTTTTATAAATTTACTATGCTACGAATAAATTTAAAAAGTTTGCATAGTAGATTAAAAATGTAACAGACCATCTTACCACTTATATATATGTTACGGAATTGATTTTAAATAAGCACAAAAAAAAATTTAAATTAAATATGTTACAAAAGAATGATTTTAAATAAGCAAAAGGAATTTAATACGTTAGAAAAAAAATAAAATTGATATATATTAAAAAAAATTTAAATATATATATAAAAAATGGTAATTTAATTAAAAAGATGCGGGTATAGCGGTAATCATGAATGCGGAAAAAGTAGGATACCTACAGCCACTACGGGCCGCCTTACATACTCTCTCAGGTCCATAAGCGCTGTGTATAAGTGAGCGAAGGTATTGCACGTGCATCACTTTGGGAAGAGCACTGGGTGTTCCGAAACGGCGCGAGAAGACGCGTGATACGGTTTCTACAATGAACACGGTATTATTTACAAGCACGCGTTTTTGCTTCCGTTTTTGCGCACGTGTGTGCGTATATGTTCATTTGTATGTATGATCGCTGATATAGATCGTGTACATGTGTATATTCACTTAAATAATCGCTTGCTTGTGTGTGTATATGCAAATTGTGTGTATGTATGTGTGTTTCATAAAATTATCGTTTGCTTGCATGTGTGTGTGTACGCTTCACATTACAAAAATAATAGTGGCCCAGAAGAAAGCTAAAGATGATAGAACATGTATAAATTAGTTCGTTCACCGTTTTACATTGAGCTACAATGTTATAAATGACCACCAATAATATGCATTAGCATGATCAAATATAACCTACGGAAAATATAAGAATAACAAATAAGTTTACAATGCTAGATAATTAAAAAAAGTGCCTCTTAGAGTTACTTTGATTACCATGATTGATCTGTTAGCGATGCCACGAAAACTTTTTAATAAACCGGTTCGGGTAGTTAGAAGGAAATTCACTAACACAAAATATCATGGTTCGACGATGGAATGATCGTGTTCTCATTTAAATCAGCACTACCTTCAATGGCAGATAAACACCTTCTCCATATCCCGATAAAACTGAATTAGATAGTCATTATATAGTTTTTAAATGGCAATAATTTGATTTTCCAAATCAATGTGTACCTTATTTTAAGAATAGCTATAATCTCCAACTGTAATGTCTCCATTTAAATGGAAGTCTGATGACACCATATGTGATTACAACGAGTGAGTCTCGTTGCTAGAAGTTTCGAGACAGACACGTGCACCACTCAAAACTTCTTCCTTGCTGAGTTCGCCGTATCGATATATGGCGAGTCACACCATTAACTCGGAGCAAAGAAAAATCAGCCGCTCGGGTAATTCCGTCACTCAGCTCACCGCAGTAGTCCACGTGGACTACTATTCGCGGTTAATCGCCGCGCGCGGCCGAATCAGCTTATCTGCACTCCGAGCACCGAGCAACCGAGGTGATATAATATCTCCGAGCATTAGTCTCAGAAGCAGAACTATTCTAACTTTGTTCCTAAGCACACATTTTCTTCGCTTATCGCCCTTCACAATTTCGTTTTGGCTCATTCCTTAAAATGGTGAATCGTTTATAAAAACCCTTTCTGCCTTAAGCTGAAACTGTTTTGCGCCTCTAAAAAAATATTGCGTCTGCTACAATATCCGCTATCCGGACTCGTGCTAAGTTTCCCTGGTGTTTAGGGTTTTTATTAATCCACGCTAAACACACCGTATCCTTCCTCCTCCGTTTTGCGGCATTTTTTTTCTTTATTCCCTCCGTAACAAAATTCGATCGCGGAATTCCAATTAATTTAGAATATAACAGATTTTCGATAACCAACTCGACATTATTTCTGTTTGAGATTTTAATCTCACATAATAAATTTGAAAAATAATTATTTCAATATAATTACTGATAGATCTCGAACAGATAATAAACTGGTATTCACGTTCCACGTGTATTTATTATTGCTTTCGGTAATCCGCCCGCAGGTCACTTATAATGTAAATATCTTTAGATGTTGTTTAATTTAAACTCGTTTTGAAGTTTTTCAGTATTAATTATAAATATTTCTTGTAATGTTTCAAGAGAGCTAACCAATAAAAGGACACTGCCCGGTGATATTTATTTATTTAATATTGTGTTCTCATTGACTTCAGTTATCGAAAAAACAAAATAAAAAAAGGACAAATGAGGAAAGAGTTTGTCAACATTTTAAGACATCTCCAAAGTTTCTACGACCAATAGTCGCAAAATGAAAAAAAAACTCGATACTTTGTGGATGAATCATGTATATACTGGTGCTTCAAGCATACACACAATTTTTACCACTACTTTTTAATCTAATATAGAGGTATTTTTTGGAGTTAGACAATTTTGCTCTATTCGGTATGATAATGGTGTTCTCATTTATGATTATGCATCCTGTACTAAATCACCTCTTGTGGCTTATTCATGTACAAGAATTATTAGCATCTGCAGTATCAGTTAATATGGAGCACAATTTCTTTTAAGTCCTCACTATTTTCCTATAAGGCTCCAGATTTTGTGAGGTTTTTTCTGGTGTGAGATTTTTCTGTGTTCTCACCTTTATCTATTGGTTGGTATATATAAGTTCTTTTGTTTAGCACAACTAAGAATGGATCGTAGGATGTCGAAGCAAACATTTCCAGTATACTCCGAGTTACTAAGAATAGAATACGGTTTCTGCGCCATGACTTATCTCTAATAATTTGAAAAAATATTTTTGAAATAATAAACTATAAGAAACATGAATAATAAATTGATTTTCTAATATTCTAGACTTTGAAACTTAAAATTTGTTTTACTCTAATTAAAACAATTATAATTAAATAGTCATGAATAGTCATGAGTTTTAAAAAAATATTTAAAAATAAATATGGTTATGAAGAAAATTAAGCCAAAACCCCTATTAATTTTTTGAAATTATTTTTAAAATTCTAATTTTTATAAAAAATTAATAAAGCTCCGTTTTTATCTTATATAATATGTGAATCGATTTGCAAATTATTTTAAAAAGTAGGTATATATAAGCATTAAATTTTTTTTGTATAAATTAATAAATATACATAAAAACATGTCTTACATAAATAAAAAAATGAGTAAGATAAAGTAAATTTTTCTTTGTAAATTATACTCAATTTAATATTCATATTATGAAATTATAATGTTGTTCTTTTTACATTCACAGTTACTGAAAGATTCACAAGCGTTACTAAAATGTTTAAGAGAAGTACCACTTAGCAAATTACTAGCAATATCAATACAGAATTTAGATTTTTCACCAATATTTGGTCCAAGCATAGACGGTGTTGTTATTGATCCAGGTGAACCTGAGGATCAAGACTATACTCTACAAGTTGACACAATCAATACATTAAATAATATTCTTTTGAGAAAGGATGTAATAACGAAATTATCAAGGTAATATTTATTATAACATCTAAAATTCAACCACCGATTCATTTATATTTTAGTAATTAAACTTATTTAAATTATATGAATTATTTTAAATTTAACATTATTTATTTCTTAAATAACTTCTTTCTCAATGTTTCATAACTATTAATTTAAGAATTTTCAGTTACAAAATGCATGTTTTTTTCTTTTAAATATTTAATCTTTAGTAATAAAAATACGAAATGGAATAAAACAAAAAAATATAACACAACAACTACTATCTTTATCCTTTAAATATAAATATCATTATATGCATACATATCAAACTAGAGGTATTATTTTCTTGCATGATAAGGTCGTCAATAGTTTAATAAAAATAAGCACAAATATTTAAACCTATTTTACAACATTCTTTGTATTATTAAAGATCTTTAATGATATTTTTTTATGTAGATACGACCTTATGGTTGGTGTTGTACGCTCCGAAGCATATTTTTCTTTAACAGCCGAAGATGCACAATATGGCATTGAAGCAGATCGTCGAATAAAAATACTGCGTGAGTTTGTTCGTAACACATACACCTATCATCAACCAGAAATTTTAGCAACCATAATTAATGAATATACTGATTGGGAAAGACCGATTCAACATCCAGTTAATATTAGGTAATAAAAATATTTTCATAAAATCTGTTTTATTTTGTATATACTTTTATTAGATATCATATGCAAATTAATTTTTATATGTAAATTAAGTTAAAAAATAATTTAATATTTATAGAAAAGTAATTGTAAATTTTTATATAAATTATTGAATTCATAATTATTAATTCTACATTATTTATATTTAACTAATTTTTTTCTGTAAACAATCGTTTTCTATTTTATTTATGTAATAACGATTCATTTTTGTTTTTAAATTTTTTTAATTCATCTACATTTATTTTTATTTTCATTATGAAAAACTATTTATAATTTAATAATTTTTAAAAAATTTAATATTGATATAGATAAATTTTTTCAGAATTATTGTTAGTATTAATATTAACTTTTAAATTATTTAAAAACACATTAGCAAGTAATTGAAAATAAGCAGAAATCTTTAAGGGAACGATAAAATTTAAAAAAAAAATGTGAAGAAATTTGAATGCAATAGATTTGATAAAAAATAAAATAGAAATTCTGTTATACAAAAGATAGAAAAAGAAAAAAAGAGATTTTTGTAAATTCATGAAATATACAATGTATGAAAGAATATGAACTAACATGGATCACAAGAAGATAAAATATAGCTAGAGCACTATTGTTTATAATATCGTAATATGTTTCGAGATCAAGGAAGGTACTAGTCTTGAATTACGAGAGATAGTAGTTGTTCATTGAAGTTTTGAATTGACTCTCGGTGTTATTCTCTTTTTCCCTGTCTTTTTCTTCTTATTAATAAGTTATTAAAATACGTTGTACACATCTTAAATTACTTTACATTTTAAAATAAATTTATAAAAATTAATTAAATTAAGTAAATAATTATTCTGGTACAAGGTTCTATTTCAATTAAAAGACATCGTTTATTATTTTATAAAATTTTTAAAAGCTAGAATCCTTAACAAGCGTTATAAAATGAAATTTATGAACCATAATTTTGAGATTCCGTTAATGGACACTGTGAGCAATACATCGTGAAGTGCACAGTGCACGTTTGCAAAGCATTTACTGCATTAAAGTGACACATAGGCAAAGTAAAAAAGATAAGAGAAAGTATCAGTGAAGTGAGGTGAAAAGAGTGAAATAAAAAGCAGAGTGGGAAGGTGCCCGAGGAGAAAGAGAAAAGCAAAAAAAGGGGATAGCTGAAAGTGAGGTTAGAGTCGATAGCGGGAATAGTAGCCGGGGACCGAAAGGTGACAGGCGACACAGATAGGATCGCGAAAACAAAGCGAGCGCGAGCAGCACCAATAACCCGACGGCGAATAACCCACGTAGCTTGAGAAGCGCAGGAGGGGAATCACCTAAACTGAATAAAGCAGAGAGCAGAGAAAAAGAACGCGCCATTTAATAAAAAGGCAAATATAATTTATAAAAAACACAAAAAATACAGAAATAAATAAATAATCAAACAAACACATAAATACAATAGTTAACGAGACACAAATATAGACAATATAAAACACATATATACATATATATACATAATAAATAATAAGTACAAAAACAGAAATAAGTAAATATACATAAAATGCAGAACAGATATTAATAAATAAAAAAATAAATTAAATAAAATGAGCGCAAAACAAGACAAAACCAAAGCTCTCAGAGGAAGACCAACCAAAAAGGATACAATGTAGCTCACCCTAGAAGGCTGCAAAAAAAAGGTAACCTTTGAAGAGGAAGTGACAGAGGAGGGAAAGGGCAAAAATATAGAGGAATTGATAAAAAACAGAGACGTAGAGAACGACGAAAGAGAGATGCTGATAAGCGAGATAATTGAGAGGTTGGACAAATTGGAGGAATTACTGGAGAGAGAGAGGAAGGTTGTAAAGTGCAGAACAGAGAAGATGGAAAAAACAATGAAAAAAGAGAAGGATAGAGTGATGGAGAAAGAAAGAGAAGTAAGGGAATGGGCTAGAAAAATGGAAGCAAGGATGGAAAAACTGGAAAGTAGAATTAAAGAACTAGAAGAAAAAGAAGAGGGAAAGGACCATAGCTTACTGAAGGACACAAGGAGTGAAAAAGGAAGATCCTCAAAATCTAGGAGCAGGACGAGCAGAGACTCGAGATCTACAAGATGGAGCAGCGAAAGTCATAGGATTAGCTACTCGATAAGCAACAGGGAGAGGGATGAACTAAGGAGAATGATGTGGGAGAGAGAGAGAAAGGACAGAGAGGAGAACATCGTAGTTAAAGGGATAAATATAGAAGAGGTGAAAGGCATGGGAGTACATAGATGGGCAGAAAACTTCATCCAGGAAAAATTGGAGCTAAAAGAAAAAATAAAAAGCGCCTGGTGGAGTGGAAGAATGGTGATAGTGAAGATGGACAACAAAGGAACTAGAGACAGGGTTTGGGAAGGAAGAAAGAAACTCATGGGAACATCTATTTACCACGACTTCGACCTGACCTATGAGGAAAGAAGAACGCAGGAGGAGATCAGACAGTGGGTGAGGAAGGTTAAAAGAAATGGGATTTTTGCCAAGGTAGGTCTGAGGAAGGTGTTCATAAGAGGTAAATGGGAAAGATGGAATAATGCAGAAAGAATGGACACGAAATTAGCAGAGATAATGGAACTGATAGAAAAGAACAAGAAAAAAGAGACAGAGATAGATAACAACGAGAATGAAATAATAGGAAACCAGGAGATAAATAAAAAAGCAGAGAGGGGGGAAAAGGAAGAGGTAGAAAAAGTAAAAAATAAGGAGAGAAAGGAAGAGGCCAAAGAAAAAGAAAATTTTGTATAGCTAAGGGACGGGAAAAAAGAATGAATCATGGAAAGAAATACAGAAAAGAGCAACAAATGAAGGAGTGGAAAAATAACAAAAAAGATGAAACAGAAACAGGAAAAATGATGATACTCTTTTGGAATGTAGCAGGGATATGGGGGAAAGATGAGGAATTCTGGGAATACATAGGAGGTATGGACTACGTATGTATGGCGGAGACATGGGTAGAAGAAAAAGACGCCGAAAGATGTAGAAAAAAATTCCCAAAACAAATGAAGTGGACAATAATAGGGACGCAAAGAGAATTCAAGAAAGGAAGGGCGAAAGGGGGCATAATAATAGGTGTAAACAGAAAGTGGGAAAAACATATCAGAGAAAATTGCTGCAACATGGGAGAAGGCATGATGAGAACAAGACTAGAATGGGAGAAAGGAAAAACGAAGCTTGATATATGGGGAATATATGAAAATGGCAGGGACATGGAAAAGAAATGGAAAGCCATAGAGGAAGCAAGCTATGATGAATGCACTGGAAAGCTGATAATGGGAGATGTTAATGTAAGAACAGGGGAACAAGGAAACTACGTACAGGACAGACTAGACGGCACGACAATAGATAGAAAAAGCAAAGATAAAAAAGTAGACAAAGAAGGAAGAAAATTAATTGCAAGGATACAAAATAATGGATACAGTGTACTGAATGGAACGAGCAAAGGTGACGAAGATGGAGAGTATACTTACATAGGTGCGAGAGGGAACTCTGTGATAGAATTGGCTATAGCAGACGAAGAGGTAAGAAATAAAATAGAAAAATTTTCGGTCGAGACAAGAACTGAATCCGACCATCTGCCCATCGTAGTTACATTACGAGTTAAAGAAGGGACTGAGAGGAAAGAAAAGGAAGAAAAAGAAGATAAGAGAACAATCATACTATGGAAAGAAGAAGACATCAAAGAATACATGGAGAGAACGGATGGTCAGTACAAAGAACAGGAAAGAGAGAGAAACATAGATAGACTATGGGAAGAACTAAAAGAGATAGTGGAAAAGAACATAAATAGGAAAGAGGTCAAAATTAAAAAGTAGAAACTTGGAGAACATAGATGGTGCGATCGCATATGCAAAAGAGAGAAAAGAAAAACCAAAAAGGCATTAGAAGATTGGAAAAAAAGGGAAAGTGGAGAAAGAAAAATACGACATACAAAAAAGAGGATGGTTGAGAATATGTGAAAAAAAGAGACAAGAATGGAGAGAAAGGGAAGAGAAAGAGCTTATAATGCTGAAAAACGAAGGACAAGTGTGGAGGTATATAAATAAAAGTAGGAAGAAAAAAGACAAAGAAGAGGTAGATATAGGTAAGAAAGAATGGGAAACATATTTTAAAAATTTACTAAAAGGAACAGAAAGGGCAGGAAAGATAGCAGAGGACAAACAGAAACAAGAAGTAAAAGAAAAAGAACAGGAAACAATTGAAATAGAAGATAAAGAGATAGAGAAAGCAATGAAAAGCATCAAGAAGAAGAAAGCTACTGGAGTAGAAGACATACCGAACGAGGCATGGATATACGGAGGACGAGAGGCAAAGGAAAGATTATCAGATATAATGAAGAAAATAAGCAAATACGGGAAAATCCTGAAGGATTGGGAAATAGCAATCATAGTGCCAATCTATAAAAAGGGAGATAGAAACTGCCCGGAAAGCTACAGAGGATTATCCATGCTGACTTCTGCATATAAAGTCTACTCCAGTATATTGGGTAATAGGCTAGAAATAGAAACGGAAAAGAAAAATATGTTACCTGAAGGGCAGACTGGATTTAGAAAGGGGAGATCGACGATTGACAACATATACGTACTGAACCACTTAATGAATAGAGCAGTGAGAGGTGAAAGAAGTATGTATATGCTGTTTGTGGACTTAAAGTCCGCCTTCGATATGGTCAACAGGGAGAAGTTATGGAAAGTAATGGAAGAGATGGGATATGACATAGGATTAATAAATTGCATAAGAAATATATACAAGGAAACGAGGTGTAGAGTAAGGACTAAGGACGGATTAACAGACGAATTTTGGACTGACAGAGGACTCAGACAGGGCTGCTTGCTTAGCCCCCTGTTATTTAATATATATACTGCCAGAATTGAGAAGGAAATGAATAAGAATAATATAGGGGGAACTAAGATAGCTGATACTAGAATTTGGACGTTGGCATATGCCGACGACCTTGTCCTGTTAGGAGAAAACAGGGAAGCCATGCAAGGAATGATGGCAATATTGAAGAAATTCTTAAGGCATAAGGACTTAACGTTGAATACAAGCAAAACGAAAATGATGCTTATAGAGGAAGGCAGAAAGAAGACAAAAGAAACATGGGATTGGAATGGAGAAACTATAGAGATAGTCAATAAATTTTGCTACCTGGGATTTACTTTTAGAAATGACGGAAAACATCAGGAACACATTAAAGAAAGGATCTAGAAGGGCCGAATTGCAGCGAGAAGAACATGGGGACTTGCAGAGAGAGTATGCAGTGGGGATTTCAAAATGAGAAAAATGATGTTCAATTACCTCGCGAAAGGTGTCATGGAATATGGAGTCGAGATCTGGGGAGACCACTTTTCTGAAGAAATGGAGAAAATCAAGCTAGATTATTATAGATGGACCCTAGGTTTAGAATTCTGTACACCAAGATACATAGTATACGAGGAAGTGGAAGAACGAAGCATGGAAATTGAATGGAAAATCCTCACACTGAGATACAAGGAGAAAATTAAGAGAATGAATGACGATAGACTAACAAAGAAATGCTACTTAGAGAAGGAAAAGGACAGGACAGAAAATGGAACGGATGTAGATGATAGATGGTTGAACAAACTTGGACTAAGCAAAAAGCTAGAGAGAAATGGCAGAGACAAGGAAGAAACATATATAGAGAGATCAGACAAAGGGACGAAGACATACAGAGACAAAACAGAAGGACCAAGATGAAAGAAGCGAGATACAACCAGACATACAGGTATATACCGGAGGTTGGCTTACCGGAACATCTCAAATCGACAGCCAAAGCAAAGGAAATGAAATTGATTACGAAGATAAGATGTGGGAACATAACCACACAGAATAAATAAATTGGTTAGAGACTGACAAGAGAAGGTGCCAACTCTGCAAGCTAGGAGAAGGAGATTGGGAGCACTGGATATGGAGATGCACAAAAACTGAAGCCATATGTGAGGAAACTAGGAGAACATAAGAGGACATGGACAAATGGGGAAATGATAATGAAATTTAAAAAGAATCCAAAGAAGAACAGGGAATTTATAAGGGTTATGACAGAAATAGAAAAGAGATTAAAAAGGAACAAGAGAAATAAAAGAAGAAGAAAAAAAGAAAAAGTGATAAACAATGTGATATTACAAACATGCAAAGACTGAAAAATATAGAATGCGATATAAGTGTATAATAGAATAATTAATTATGAGAAAATGTAAATATATATTGTAAGTAAATGTATATAACGGAACCCGTCCCTAGGCAGAAACCAGGATGTAATGTAAAATAAATAAATAAATAAATGAACCATAATTTTCAGCTTATTATCCTTATATTTCTAATACAATTTTAAGTTGTTCTTTTCAAGGCTTTTCAAGTGAAAAATAATAAATAATTAATAAAATAAAATGTAAAAAAATAATACAATGTTTTATAATCCATTATAAAATATTTTTTCACAAAATGCTTTAATCATAAATATTAAAAATGGAAAAGAGAAATACCTAGAAAATTTGAAAAGAAAAAATTAAATATAATCATATTTTTTATAATTTTATTTTAATATTTACATTAGCATAGAAAAATGATTAAAGAATAAATTTAAATTAATAATCAGGGACGAGACACTTGAAGCACTCGGTGATGCAAATACAGTTGCACCAGCAACTCGCACTGCCGACCTACATAGCAAGTCACATCGCAATTCCTACCTTTATGTCTTCGATTATCAAACAAAATTCGGCGACTATCCACAGGTAAATCAAAAATTTATAAAATTAAATATAAAACTTACTAAATTATTATTAAGAATTATTTTTTAAAATCTAATTCATTTTTTCATAATATTGTAACGCTACGGTCCTTTTGCCGCAGCACGAATATTGAGTCAATCAGAGTTGTTAATTAAGAAATAATATAAATTAAAATCTTTAAAAAAATCAACAATAAATAGATAAATATATATTTAGTTTTTTAAAATATAAATCAAAAAAGAAATAAAAGAAAAAATTTATTTATCGAAATTAAATTTGACTCTTCTAAGTCTTTGCTATCATTACTCTGAACACTTGAAGTCGCTTCAACTACGTCATTGAATTTTTAAAAAAATATAATTTCTATTATTTACTCCTTCGAAAAAAAGGAATTACTAATTACGTTACTAATGAACGTCTCTCTTGTTATAACAAAAGGTTGATGCTCCCAAAATTAGAGAAAATTTAATTATATGTATGAAAACATTTTAAATAAAGAATTACTCGAATTATTGTTATTTGTATTACGACGAGAACAGTTATGTACTAATAAAAAAAAAATTATAAAATTTTATTTAATGTATAGATGTATATGTGTGTGTGTAGAGAGATAGAAAGTGAATTATATCCATGTAAACATCTAAAATAATACTTTTCTCAATTTAATTAATTTTTGTGAATTTGGTTTCAATAACATAATACCTATTTTTACTATTAAGAAATAATTTTATTTGCAATATATCAACATCTACTTGAATTTGTGTATAACAATAATTTATAAAATTTCATACTGTATTTATACTTTAAGAGATAGTATTTCCTGCCACAATAACCAACTTATTCAATTACTTTATATATATGGCCCGGTTGTAAAGCATCGATGTTTTTTTTTTAAAGCCACTATTTATCGTAGAAATTTCAGGAAGGTAAAAAATGTGTGCAGGAATTTTTCCTATATATTCTTTTTTTTTCTTTCAATGATTAGGAGCAACAAGATTTGCATTTGTGCGAAAGAAGTTTTTAAATTTTGTGATAGACACACGAGAATGAATACATGCTGTATCGACATTTTTTTAAATATTACCCTAACTTTCTGACAGATATAGCGTATTTACAATTTTTTTAAATTCATGCCAGATCGGTGAAATGATTTTTATTATGAAAGAAATTACTTTTCTTCGCAAATTCGCAAATTAATAAATTTCTTAGCATTATCAGTACTATCCTTTTGATGCTTTTTACGTATTAAAGTGCGTTAACAATTTATCAAGATAATTGCACATTAAAATTTTTTATTGAAATAAATAGTATAAGGACTCTTATTATAATATGTATTATATTTTTCATAGAAATTTAAATAAATTCATAGAAATTTATATAAATCTCTGAAGTGCAAAAACGCTATACAAACGTACTGGGTATGCAGAAGAACTTTTAGCCATTTTGGGGGACTGCAATAAAATAAAATCAATTGAATATATATGGGTATCGTCAAGCCACGACTTCTACATGAAGTCATTACTTGAGGATACAGGTACAACCGCAAATGGAACGCCAGCACATTCAACAGAGTTCAAGGGTTACTTATATGAGGTATGATTGGAATAATGAGAACCACACCTACGGCTGCTCTTGAAATTTTACTAGGGATTTCACCCCTGGATTATATTATTATCGCGTGGTCTCTCAATAGAAACCTTTGTATCAAAACTGAATTTATAAGAAAGCATTATTTGGTAATATTGAGCTCTAACTTTGTATTGAAGAACGAGTATACTCAAAAGCTACTTAACCAACGACGTGTATGGTTCATCGAAGGTTTTAAAAATGAATACTGAGTAGGAGCTGTTACAAAAAAACTTTCAGTTTATTTTTTTCAGATAATTAATGATAAAATAGATAAATATTTGATCAATAGTTTTTTTAACTTATAATTACTCGTTTCTGTATTAATCTTGCATACAGATGTATTAGAGATAAATTATCTTCTTAAAGTTTATTAGAAAAATGTTCATATGTATATGACTACAATAGTTCTCTCTCTCTCTCCCCCCCCTCTCTCTCTCTCTCTCTCTCTCTCTCTCTCTTATATGAATAAAAACGATTCTATCTATTATTTAGAGCTTAATTTACTACATGACGGGTTTTCTCTCATTTTTATTTTTATAACTACATAAACTATGAATACTGTGACAGTCAGGGATAATGGAAGTTCAAATTAGTCGAGCTTACTGTTGATCATGTAGGTATTTGAACAGGCGGAGGTACAGAACGTTGTTTGAGACAAGAAAATGCACGTGTGAATTCGCAAATGATTCAAAGAAAGAAATGAATGAGTAACTAAATAAAATAACAAGAGAAAAATGAAAATTAAGAAAAAAAACTTTAAGGAGTTATAAATTATATATATATAATTCAATAAATTTGTAGCTAGCTTTTAACGATATTAAATAAAAAATAAATGTAAATTAATTAACGTTTAAATTGTAAAACTTTTTTTCGATGTCCAGTGAGAGGTTTTTTATGGTAAATAAATAAATTGCAAAACTGTAACTGTGCTAAATATAAATTTAGCACAGTTTTACAAGAGAGGTCGTTTTAACCTTTGAATTTCGATGGACATCACTCGGGAGGAATGGAACAATTAAGAAAAAACGTTAGAAAGGAAAAAAAAAATTTGTTGAATTAGAATTCACATTCATTTCAAAGATTGAGTTGGTGCAAGTAATTTTCCCGGTTTACTTACAAAATTTTGTACATAAACATATATATTATTCCAATGAACAAATGAAAATTTGTCTGGACAAATTTAAAGTATTGTTATAAATTTATTATTAAATTTATAAATAAATAAAATCATTTTCGTATCTAAAAGTTTTCTTTGTTTTTTCATCTAGTAATTTGAACACAAAAAAGGCAAGTATATTTTTCGATTCGATTTTTGATTCAATAATCTTAAGAAATT
Source organism: Eupristina koningsbergeri (assembly GCA_018907245.1). Taxonomy (NCBI): domain Eukaryota; kingdom Metazoa; phylum Arthropoda; class Insecta; order Hymenoptera; family Agaonidae; genus Eupristina; species Eupristina koningsbergeri. The sequence continues at coordinate 51,107 of JACCHV010000109.1, forward strand.
TGTATTTTAAAATTGCAACTACCTTATTCCTTAAAAAATCTTTTAATCTATACAAGAAACTCTTCGTCAACTAATAAAAGTTTATTAATTAAATTTAAAAAAAATTCTTATTAAATTATTAAAATAATCTTATTAAAAAAAAATATTATCGCATAAGTATTCTATAAATTAAGTAAAATTATTATTTAAATATTAAAATGAATAATGAATTATTAAATTATTAACCTTTTTTCTATAATACTCTATATATAGTTAAAAAAAATATAAATAATCTTTTACTATAAAATTTTTATTTCAAAAATACTTACTTTACTCTATTATGATTAAACCAATTTTTTTATATCCAACGACGCACAGGTTTAGTTAAACACAAAGTTTATTCTAAATGAATATGCCTACGTTTCTTGATAAATTATAAATTAATATATTACACTATATATAGATATATAATATATATATATGATACAATATTGTAAAAATTATAAAACTTAAATAATTACTAATAATTTTAAACAGGAATAATTATAATCTATGACATAATTGTCATAACATCACAGATTCGAATCTAAACAATATGTTCTGTACATCAATTTATATTATTATATTACATTAAACAGTGTCATAATGACATTATTCGTCATAATGTTAAGTATCATATGATTTTTATTTAAATTTTGGGTGTTCTCTTGGTAGTTGAGCTGTTTTTTGATAACTTTATAATTTATCATTAAACTCATATATAAAAATATAATTTATTAATACAGCCTTAAGAATTACAAGAAATTCTTTGTTGAAACGTAAGAATATTAATTAAGAATAAACTATATATTTTATTCAACCTGCACCTAGTTGCAACTATCCTTTTTACCAATTATACATGAGAGATGTTTTGTGTCGAATTTCACAATTTTTTTTACAGATTTAATATAATATAAATAGTAAATTATAGATATATCTTCAAATAAACGTTTATTTTTCACATCTCAAGATTTATTTTTTATAGCGCCAAGGTTGCATTCATGGTGAGGAACTACCGTATTTTTTTGGAGCACCACTTGTGGCAGGTCTTGCTCATTGGACAAAAAATTATACAAGAACAGAAATTGGTCTTTCTGAAAGTGTTATTCTGTATCTTGCAAACTTTGCTAGAACTGGGTAAGTTATAAATTTTTTTTATGTCAAACAATTAATTAAATAAAATTAATATTTAACATCAAATATTAATTTTATTATAAATATAATAATATATTTAATTACAATTTTATTTATTCAAACAGTTTTAATAAATTAAACAAAATTAATAAAATTACAAAATTATATGTGAAATATTTTTAATATATATAATTTTTTATATACTGTAAATAAAATCAAAGTCAACATATTCTATTACATGATTACTTATTTTCTCAAAGCAATTTCACAACTTTTATTGAAAAAGTTTCTATATTTATACAAAAATATAGCTTTAAACTTTTTTATTTATCCCTTCTAACTCTATTTTTTAAAAAATTTAAAAGTATTTTTATACGAAAGTTATACAAATTTTTTTTATATGTACTTTTATATTTATATTATATTTATATACTATATTTTTATGTGACATAGGTTTCCATAAAAATAACATTAATAAAGCTAAAAACATTATATATATTAAGAACTACCCTACATATTTTCGTAACAAATATATAAACAATACACTAATAAGACATGCGTAAGTGAAACATTTATTTTTGTTATGTAAAATTAAACATACTTTGTGCAGTAAATTCATTTATAATTTAAATCTTCCTTCTCTTTTCTTTGTTAATACCCCGTCGCTTCACCAAACCCCGATCCGAACCCCGATTCCACTGAGTTATTCCCGGCTACACTAACACCACGTTACACTAATAATAACAGATTATTAATAAAAATAAAGAAAGTAAACATTTAATACTCTGTAGTCTTAAAAATTTTATTTATAATATCATAAAAACATCATACATCAATTTTTAAAACTAAATGATACGTTTAATAATTTACTGTTTGATATATATTATAATAATGTATAATTATAAAATAAACTAATTAAGATATCGTAACATATTTAGATTATAAATAATTAAACTTTATCATTAGGAATCCAAACATGGGCACACCAGAAATTGGATCAATAACATCTCGACCAGAACGTATGAAATTAAAAAATCTTGAATGGACTGCCTATGAAGGTATGCACAAGAAGTATCTTAGTATAGGTAAGAAAATATATGAATATTTCGATTATATATAAATATAGGATTAATAATTCACATCTTTCCTAGATATTACTAATAAATATATAAACTTATAAAAAACACGCAAAAATCAAATTTTTTTTGAACAAAAAACACTGACTTATTTCTTGTTATATACGGATTTCGATTTTCAGTTCAAACAAGGTATCACGTGCAAAACTGTGCCAGGTGATAAAAAACTCTTATTGCATACAATTTTTATGAATTTTAGAGAAGGAAGATATTATTTCAATATTTCCTAAGAATTGTAATGGAATATGAGGTAGAAATCTGGAACTGAAAGGAATAAAAAATATTAGAAAAATTAAAAACAAATTATTATTATAGATAGGTACTGGGACTGGACTTTTTAACTCCCAAATACCTAATCTATAAGGACAGCCTCAGGATAAATATAGTTTAAAGGATAAGTGCACGAAAATTTAAGGAAAAATTAAGAAGTATGTAAAATGAAACGTTAGCGAAGAAATGTCAGGATAAAAAGGAATAAAAAGAAAAAGGAATAAGAGGAGAATATAAAACGAGACGTAAGTCAAAAGAATAGGAGAAAGAGGAAGAAATGTAATGTAGGAACTGAAGAGGAAGGAACAAAAGATAGAGGATCAAAGAATTTATAATAAAATATAAGAGGCAAGATATAACAATAGATATAAAGAGGTAATAAAAGAGGGGATGCTGAGATACCTCAAGAAAGGAAAAAAGAAAATAAAGATAAAGAAGATCGTAAGAATATATTTTGGAAATATTACAGAGGAAGGGAAATATTGGTTAAAACAAGAAAAAAGGATGTGCAAAATTTGCAAGAAAATAAAGTAACATGGAGAAATTTATTGGAAAAGTTCGAAGAGACAAGGGATATTATGGAGAAGCTAAGGAAGGAAAAAGGTAAAGAAGAGAGCATATGGAAAGGCATCAAGGGAGAATTAAGTATCTTTAAATTACCGATGAATAAATAAATTGGACAGAAGGATAAAGGATGAGAATGAAAAGAATAGGGGAAATAGAAATATGAAGGGACAGGAAAAATAGTGAAAAAATGGTAGAAAGACAAAGTGTTAGAATGAAGTATCGTATTAAAGATATAGCGTTTATAAAAGAAAGACCAGAATTATCTCTATACTGCTAGGTAGAGATTAGATGTAATAATAACATACATTATTTATTAAAGCAAATTTCTATCACCCGGAAGATAAGCTAGAATCCTAAGGCAAATTTAGCTCCTAATATTTGAGGTCTAACCTAATTTTATTGACGAAGTGGATGTCGAGAAATTTAAATAGTTGTTGGTTTAATTTCTGGCATCTACCAATATAATTAAAGCATTTGCAAGAATTTTTGAGGAAATAAAATTCCATTTCAAAATTTAGAAGTGATAAGTTGCCATAACATTTTTTAATTCTTACAATTTATATTCAATTTATAATAATTATTCTTGACTGTTTATCACGGGAGGCAGACAAAGACGGATAGGGGTATCACAAATTCTTTTATTTTATTTTCTGTCAATATATTGTTAAGGCTTCCTTTATTAAATTATAATAATACAAGGTGGAACGCGGGGCTCGATATAAGAGATTCGCGCTTGGTTTTCTTTCGATGGCGAACGGAAGATTGAGTAGTTCACCCCTTTTCAGCCTCGTCATCTGCTCTCATCCCCTCCGTCATATCGAGTCTTAACAATTTTTTTTTTTTTAATTTATTGCGGGAAACCCAGACTCCCTGGCTCGTTCTGTCTGAAAAATTTATTCTGGTTTTTTCGCGGTACATAGTGATTTCGGTGATTATAATTTTCGGCTTAATACTATGTCCTTTAGGGAACGTCACGTTCGGCGTAACGGGTTTCGCCAGATTTCCAGCTTGAGGTTAGATGAGGTCGGGAGCCCTTGAGGGGTCTTATGCACCGCACCGTCGTGTTTTTCCTGTCGGCGCCGCAGGGGATAGGGGGGAGATTCGCTAGAGTGGCGAGGATGGTAGGCCGGGTACGAGCGCACCTCAAAATAATTTTGTGCCCACGCCCACGCGGGGTTTTCCCCGGTTCTCAGTGGGCCCTTTTTTTGCCGCTTTAACACGCTGCAAGCGTCCTGGCAGCGTGTTGTCGGGGTGCGAGCACATATACGCCACAATCGGCCACAATAATACTAGGACAATATAATAAATCCAGGTATTCGATGCGCAATTCTCGGCACAGAATATTGAGCATTTGATTTCGATTATTAGACTACCATTTCATAAATATTTATGGTTTCGCTATAAAATTTTGGGGAAACATTTTTAAGACGGTAAATAGTGTGTCTTGAAAGTATCGAATTTTTTATTATTTTTTTGAAGCTGCTATTGTTGTAGCGATTTCAAGATGCCGAAAAATGTACAAGGAAGTTTTTTTCATTTGTTCTTTGTTTTATTTTCAAAGGGTAACATAAGCCACATATGGTATAAAAATAGATATATCAGGATTTAGAAAATTGTTTTTGTATATATAAATATAAAATCACAAAAACTAAAGCGAATTCTTTTTTATATTTTTCTATGCAATACCTTTAACAAAAAAAAAAAACATTAAAATATGAATTGCAATTAAGAATCATATTTATTTTAAAATAAATGAATATTTACTATAATAAATCATAAATTTGATTTGTTGGCAATAAAAATGATAAGCAACTTTATTGTTGCAAATTGTGACTCGTATTGTTAGCTAATATTCATAAATCCGTGTAAATAAGATTGTCCATATAGGACTATTAGTTCTAATTAAGAAAAATATTAATTAACGTTAACAAGAGTAACATCATAGTACTCAGCTATTCAATAGTTCTAGATCTAGGTAAAAACTTTTCCTACAAATGCAGTTGATAACCTTATTAGAAAAGTAAGGGTACAAGAAAACTTTTCATTTTTTTTTTTTTTTTAAAGAATGTAAAAGAAAAACATTTAGTTTATTTTATGAAATATATTATTTGAAAAAATAATTTTTCTGAATCAATTGTTCTTTATACATTGTAAACAAAATTATACTTATTACCATGTATCGAAATCGATTTGATTAAAAGAAAAAAATCGTCCTCCTCCTAGACCTCACATTTCCTTAAATTTTAGTACAATAGATTTTACTAGGCATCTATAATTTATTTCAGTTATTTTTTATGCCTGTGATACTCGATATCATGATTGGTTTTTTTTAGATTAGATTTTTACAAAAAGCCCTCTAACGGAAAAAGCTGTGTACGTGCTAGTTAAATTTGCGAAAATCATTTCCGTCGTATAAAAACAAAAGTATGCAAAATTTTAAATCGTTGGACAACCCAAACATTTGTTCAAATTTTTGTTTAAAGTAGCTCATAAGAAGATATACCGGACTTGCTTTACTGGGCTCATACGATGTCCTAGGTAGCTTGGATTTATTGAAAACTATCTCATATCTGAGACACTGCATTATGAGCAAATGTGTAAAAAGGAAATAAATACTGTGATGAATAAAGCGTGCAAATAAAAAAAGAGAAAAATAAGAAAGAGAGAGAGAGAGAAAAATTTGATAATATATATCTTAGAAACAAAGGAAATAATTGATGGAAGGTGTCCAATGTGAAAATTGATCGGTTATACTATTCGATAGTTTCCCCATAATAGGTGATATAATTGACGAGTGATAATGTTTCACATTTTAATTATTTTTACAAAAGGACCTTTAATTCAAAACGTTTTACTTTATTTAAAAAAAACATGTATTATTTATATTTATATGTTATACAAATATCTACATGTAATATTTATCCATTTTAACAGAACCTTTTTTAAATATATTTTTGAGTTCTAAACAACAATTACCTAAATTATTGACTAAACGGAATATTGCATAATAAGATCGATATTATTGACTGAAAATTATTTAGATAAATTTTAGCTGAGATCATCACAAATAACTCCAACTCCATAACGGTAATCATAAAAAGTACAAATTATTATGATCACGCATATGCAGAAATACACGAATGCATTATTATCATTGTAAATTCATAAATAGCGGGATTTATATAGAAACCACGTAACTTTCTTTATTTTTATAATAAACATCTGAATTTATTCAATATATGATTTATAGTATGTTTAAACTAAAATTCTTAATATTCTTCAAATTATAATCCAACCTTTATGAGTTTTTTTAGTACGAATCATATTTTATTGATTTTACAGATATTAAAACAAAATTAAAAAATCACTACAGAGCTCATAGATTATCTTTTTGGTTAAACTTGGTTCCTGATCTACACAAACCAGGAACTGATGAAGTTCCAAGATCTCATCATTTACTGGACTTTGAACAGGTTTCATTCTATATTTATATCTTTGTATGAATTAATACTTTAACTTATTATATGGAATAATAGCAAAATTTTATTTATAAGCTTATAAAAAATAAAGAAGATAATCGAAATGTTTATTGAATAATAACAAGTTGAAAAATATAATGAAACTGTAAAAATTCGATTAACTGTATTGAACAATATTGACAAGACTATCAAAAATAATATTAATCAGTGTAATAATAAAATAGTTTATTTTTAAAAAAATTACTATTAGATTTAATATAAAAATTTATTTATTATAAAATAGCATAATAAAAATATAGGAGTAAATAGTATTCATGACTTTTTAAAAAGATGTAAACTTTCTTCAAACTTAAATAAACTATAACATTATTAAAAATATATGCATGCAATATGAATACTATTGAATATAATACCAACTGTATTATTTCACTGACTAGCTTGCAACATATACTGGTGATATCGAACGAATATTTATAACAAAAGTTAGTAAACATGAAAGAAACAAAAAATACTCATTCAAGTACCCGTATGAAAACAGAACAATAGCGAATAATGAATCAATAATTCCAAAATTGAGCAAAAAATGAAATAATTATTATATTTTCTAAATATATGTATTCCTAAACATTAAATTAAACATCTTAAAATTGTAACGATATAGATGAAAATATATATATATACATATCTTATCATTACATATCTCTAACTACAAAAGCACCACGAGCTTATATCCACACAGGAGATACACTTCCCCTTTACCAAGTCTAAACGCGGCGTAATAATTAACTATTAAGTCCAATATAGAAAATGATTATACAACTGTATTATGTTCATTCACACTTCCTACAGCCATCAAGACTTCAAGGCTATAAAAATTTGCGAGTATATACAAAAAATAACATTTTACTAATTGACTTCTTTCGATTGGAAATCATTCGAAAGGCAGGTTGCTTTCAGCGGTAGTGTTCAAATTACCGACTGCTTTTAATAAAAGTATAACATCTCTTGTTATATCCTTATTATTAACAACAGTATAGAAATCTGTGTATACGTGCAGACCAATTTTAGCGAGAGGATATGAACATAATTGACTCGGCAGAATCATAGCTATCAAGCCTAACCGTTTACTCTTACAATCACTTTCCTGTACATAAATGTCTCACTTCCGAATAAATTTCAAAACTTCCACCAAGAAATTATAATTTATTACTTACCATTCGGTTTACTTCTTTTATTACAAAATAGATTCTTTATAGTTACTTTTTTTTTATGGCAAAACTTTAATTTTATAAAAGTAAATAATTGTAATAACACGGTAATCAAAGGAAGGGCACAATTAAATTTTATTAAAAATCTTTTATTTAACACTATATGTATAAAATGTAGTTACACGTAAGAATAAATCTTAAATAAAATATGACGCAACGCTAATATGTCGAGAGGACCAAAATGTTCGGAGGTTGAGAAGAGACTGCTGGAAAATTGTTAGAAAAAAGGGAAAGTGGGAATTGAAAATTGGTTACTGTGTAAGTTAAAAATTTGGCCTAGTGTCTCCGGTGCAACGAAGAACAACTGTGCGTATCTAAGAGTGCACGCAAGAGGCGAGGCACCCTAACAAAGAGGGACATTGCTAGTTGGCTGGGAGTATTTTAAAAAAATATTTAAGACGGGAAAATGTTTGGTGTTGTATTTCCTGCACTTTGCAATTTCTGAAATCATTGAGAGTAGAATACTTAGCTCTTGTTGTAGTTAGTGCTAAGTATTTTATTGACGGTTGAATAAATAGATAGGTAAAACGGGACTTTTCGACGGGCAATGGTAACAAGTGAAATAATTTGAATTTAGTCTCCATCACCAGAGGATTTTCTATCATGTATATCAAGCGATTATTGAGGAGATATACGTGTAAATTCATTAGATTTAGTAGTTCATGTGCGTTTTCTGTGTCGATCGACAGGGAGTATGTTAGACCCTGTGAAAGTTCTCTCTCTGTTTTAATTCCCGGATAAACTGCCTTGGCGACATGATTTTTGGATGAAGGATATTAGATTTGGTGAACAGGATGGCATTAATTAGGATATCTAATTCACTGTTTAAATCGTTTACAATTAGCGTTAGAAAGCTTAGATGCTTACCAACGGTTTGTTGTAATCGAGTAGAGTACTCGAGCTCGTGTAATCCCTGAGTAAAGTTTTCCAGTTGACCTATATTGTTATTGAATATTTCCTCTGTTCTTTTAAGATTCGTGATGGATTCGTTGAAGTTAGAGATCGTGGTTTGTACGACTTGTATTTGTGATTTAAAGAGTCTAAGTGTCTCTTTTTTATCGGCTTCGACTTTATGTATTGTGTCATTGAATTTTTGCGCATCGCTATTGTCGAGGTTGACAGTGATAGTTTTTACTTCATTTCCTAAGGCGTTAAACCAACCTCTTTTAATGCGGTGGTGACCTATTAAATCTTTCAGATGCACTTCTTTCAATTTTAATTTAGTTATTAAATTGTTTAGAACAGCCAGAGGTGAGTCACACATCAGTTTGTTGATATTCATCTCGTTGTCTTTACGTATAGACTTTGATTTTGCATAGATTCTATCTATCAAGTATAACTTCTCGTCGACGTTGCTCAAATTTAAATATGTGATGATCTTCCAAGTGTTATCATAGAAGTGAAGATCTCCAACGAGATCATAATAGATTCCGGGGCTGTGATTAAATTTTATAATATGTCGAGAGGACCAAAATGTTCGGAGGTCGAGAGGAGACTGCTGGAAAATTGTTAGAAAAAAGGGAAAGTGGGGATTGAAAATCGGTTACTGTGAAAGTTAAAAATTTGGCCTAGTGTCTCCGAAGAACAACTGTGCATATCTAAGAGTGCACGCAAGAGGCGAGGCACCCTAACAAAGAGGGACATTGCTAGTTGACTGGGAGTATTTTAAAAAAATATTTAAGACGGGAAAATGTTTGGTGTTGTATTTCCTGTGTGTCGATTTGAGATAAGAAAATGCTCGGATAGAGACAAAGGGAAAAGAGAAAGTTGGTGTAGCACAAAATATTAGGCAGTAAGAAAATTTTAAAAGTACAAATTATTTTGGTGAGGTACATTACACAATCAATAAAATCCAACCCATTAACCACCCTCACCGAACAAATCCCATCCCGTTGTACATTTATTCCCGCTGAAAGATGTATTTGAGAACCATTTATAAAGAAATAATAAAAATTTTCAAAACTTTCCTCTTTATAACAATTTTTTACAAACTATTACAATATTTTGAAATCTATGTAATACAAATTTGAAATAAATCAAATAAAAATCTCGTTGATTTATCATAATACTAATTAGGAATTTGTACATCGAACAACATATAAACTTTTCTTAGATATAGCATAATGTTTAAGACAAATAAATACAAATCAACATATTGCAAAACTTTAGATTTAAACATGTAAGAAAAATAATTATATAGTTTTAGGTAATAATATTAATCAACTTACAGATTATTTTTTCCTAATAATTTTAACGATAAGACTATATACCGAGTTTTCTTAACAAAGATTTTATGATAGCCAACAGAATAAATATAACTTTTTAATAGAAACAATGTATCCCACTAAAATTTAAAAAATTTATTCCGTAAAAAAAAGAATCAATATAAAAAGTAAAATCGAAAACAGTGAATAACGATCTATGAATGGTATTTCTTTTAAATATTACAAAAATTATATCAATTACAATATGATTTCTCATGTAATCTAATATAGCCTACAATTCATTCATAAAAAAAATCTAATCAATTCTCATTATGTTATTATCTTTTCTAATATAATCATTATTCATTTATATTTTTTTAAAATCAATTATATAGTTCTTTTTTTAAATTATTTTATATTAATATATATATTTTAATGAGATAACTTTTTTTGTTATATTATAGCTACCTCCACGTTTCATCCAAAGGCTCCCGACAACATCAATTGATTCGATGACGCTCGAGTTAACAAGTGAACGTGGATTTAATACTTCACTCCAACCAAGTGAATTAACATTTGAGGAATTGACAAATACACAAGAAGACGGTTTTGCTACTTATAGTACTGCTCTTAACGTCACTATTGCTATTGGATGCACTTTACTTATCCTAAATGTGCTGATATTCGCAGGAGTGTATTATCAACGTGATAAAAGTAATCACCATCATTCTCACAAAAAGTGCCAAGAAAATGGGCAGATGCCAAATAATATTTGTAGCGAATTAGGTAGCATATTTTTCATTTTTGTTATCTGTATAAATTATAAAAATATATAACTGATAAGTTAAATAATTATTTCTGTGTTTCGAGTAACAAAATTATACAGGAAAACAAATTTGTAGTGAAATTTTTCTGTTTTCTGTTTTGCTATTTTCCCTCGGCCATTTGCTTCTATTCTGAGAAGAAAAATTCTAGAGGAAGGGATTAGTCATTAAACAAGGCACCATTTTATACCTACATATTTATTATAGAATATTTATAAACTCGTGATAATTAATACTAAAACATTTATAGCGTCGGATAGTTGGGGAACTCTTCTTTATTCCTCTGCGGCGTTTCTACAAATTTACATTTTACGTTAATGTACGCCGAGAGAAGGAAACGATATGTCACTCGGGTAACATGCTCGTTTTAAGACACGACAATGAAGGTGAGTCACAGCGTGACAATGCATGCTACATGATCCAAATGTAGGATCGCCATACAGCAATGCACGGGGTGATCAGATAATACAAATAATACGAGAGCTCGTCGATGTAAACTCAGCTGAAGAGAATTATTGATCGTTAATACAAGGATCAACGAACAAAAAAAAACCATATAAGTGCAGTGATGCAATGGCTTTTATAACTCTTACACTGCCACCAACCAATGCTTCTTTCACGCCACAGATCTGCATAGAAATATAGTATTTCATGGTGCTATTTTCCATTTCTCGTTAAACAGCCAATCTTGGGGGGAAGCACGGTTTCTCGTAAATGCTGTAGACTTAGCGAAATCTTTGACCAATTGGAAGGTGCCGCGACGTATATGCTCTTCAGTTTTCTATGTCAAAGTTGCGTAATCGCACGCTGTCAGCGTCGTTACACACATACATTTAATAACATAAAACATAAAATTTAATAACAAATAACATTTATTATTTAAATTTTTATTATGAATTATAAAAAATATATTGTTTATTTCAAAAACAAATATTCATTTGCTCTTAATCAAAGAATCTTCAACGATACATATATGCATACATATTTAATTCAGATTTTTTTTCACTGTAAATTAATTATCATATTAATTTAATAATGAAATAATATTAGAAAAATCTAAGGTTATTATTCAAGTGATTTATGCTAACACTTGTAATAACTTAATAGAGAAGTACGCTGCGCAGTTGAAGAACTATATTATTTTTATAAATTCTTCGAATATGTTATTTAGAACTACTTTTATATTACTATTTTTATAAATGTTTTAATTTAACATATACTCATTTATTGATTAAATTAAAATATAATATAATGTTTATTATACTCATCATTACAAAATTGTGACTCTTGATTCAAACTCGTCAAATATTTCATCTAATTTTACCAAAACAACCGAATTCGTATACGTATTACATACAATAAAAATATAAGATAATTATTTTACAAATTTTATAATATAGTTCTTTATAATTTAACATTTTTAAAAAATTTATTAATTAGACTTCATATAATTAAATTTGAATTTTTAATACGTATAATATTCATCTACAATAATTTATTACTAGTACCAATCTCGAATTCAAAGTTATTATTTCAAAATTATATAATAATTAAAAAATACATCATTTAAATATTTATTAAATTTATTTATATATTTATTAAATAAATTTCTAGTATTATAAAATAAAATTCTTTATTTTTAAGTAAAAATTTTTATTTCAATACACAAACATTAATTAGACTTAAAATTATTCAATAAATTAAAGTAACTTCCATATTTTTTGATGAACCATATTCGATAAAATAAAAAATTTTGAAATATTTTCATTGAATTCATAGATTATTGCAAGAAACATAGATATTGGTGAAATAAAGGTAAAACATAAAAATATCGTTGAAATGAAATTTTTAAATAATTTTTCCTACAATGTATTATTAATTAAGTATATGGATAATACTTAAAAAACTAAAAAAAATTTGTATTATGTATACAGAAAGCAAGATAGAGCATCACATTCAACACATATCGCAGTCTGTATGTGGTGATTCACAAAATAATATATGCCATATACCAGTGCCACCACCACCACCGAAAAATATATTGATTAAACAAAGTGCACCTCAGAAGCTTATAATTAATCCAAATCATCTACAACAAGTCGAAAACTTATTTGCAACTTCAAATGTAATCAAGAGACCCGTACAGCATAATACTCAATCACAAATTCTAGATGAGTTGAAAGTCTGAAACCTTGAGTTGAAGATCTTACAATCTCTTGTAAATTTATATAAAAATTATAAAATCATAGATGTATATATAAAAGAGTTTATCCATGCAAAAATAAGTCCAGAAATATCATATGTATTATACAACAGTAAAATGTTGCTAAATAAAATTAAACAAATATTATAAAATCTTAAAAATAATGTGTCGTGTAAATATATTCATATTTTAGTATTTATAAAATATTATAATATAAATATATATTGATAATTGTACTAAAAAATTATAAAATGAAATTATATTTACATTTATAATTATTACTTACAAGTATCAAGAAATATTATTTAAAATATAGAATTTGAAAAGTCATCTTCCAAATTATATATTTGAAATTACAAAGAGCCTCATGGGTGTATAGGTACACAATTGTATAAAATACATTGATGTGAATAAATTAGTAATATTTCAATAAAAGGGTATCCACATCCTTATCAAGTATTTATTAAAATTAAAATCTATCATATCGGTACATACTGAAGACAAAAACACAAACTAGATTGGCAAAATGTTATCATTCTGAAATGTGAAAAACTTCATAACGAAAGAAGATTATCGGAGATAATCCATATTCAATTTTTCAAAAATATGATTAACAAACAAGAAGACGTACAATACCTACATATACAATACAAATATACAGTTAACATTGTATCGAAACAAATGACTGACAATAATATATTTGGTTCATTCACAACAATATCAGTGTGCCTTAATCTGACCCGTGGATATCTTCCAATTACAAAATTAATTTATTATAAGTATAATAATTTGGTTTCTTTAATTCATTTACATAAAAATTATATATTAATTTAAATCTTAGTTTTTATTTAATTCATTAATATTTATACAATTTTTCTTAATATTTGTTTAAATTTTCTAGTGTTTATAGATGTTTTAAAAAAAACTAGTGATATAGTTTATACATAAATGTTAATAAAGATAGCGTTACCCGTCTATCCAGATATTATCAATTTATTCATATCGATGTGTTTTAATACACCTGTACATCCTTAAGAATCTTTGAAATTCTAAACAATATTTAAAACAATTACAGTTATTGACTAAAAGTATTTGTGTATTAGTGCGCAAATGTGTACACAATTATTCATCATACATAAAAAGACAATGATATGAAGTGTAGGAATGTAGAAAGAGAAAATCTGTTCACAGAATCAAATAATCACATGCACACTGTATGACTACAATAATAATTCAATATAGAATATGGACAATTAAAAGATTATTTATTTTGTGGAAAAGTGTCGTTTTCTCTTTCTTAAAGTGAATGAAACACGACTTTAAAAAAAATCGGTCTTACATTTAGCGGTGGATGTCTAAATAAGCTGACAGAAACCGTATAGTAGAGTCTACTTTGACAGTCTGCACGTATTTTATATAATCTATACTGTATTTTTTATAATATTAATAATTATTGAATTAACCGTGTCCTATAATTGCAATTTAGAGTGTATGCATGCTTATTTTATGATGTCGAAAGAGTTTCCCTTATCACACAACTATTCGACGCGTGACTGCATCTTTATGATAAGTGAAGTGTTGTGTATACATCTGCGCACATTAATTTAAACAGTTTTGGTCATTCATAACTTTACGCGTTTTTTCAATTTTAAGAATTAGTTATTTATATAAAATTAGTTTTTAAAATTTATGTGGATTATTTCGATTTAATTTTATCGAAGATATTGTTTTGAATACAAATTTTTTAAATTAAATTATTAAGTAATTCTATTGAATAAAATTATAATTAAAAACTGAAATAAATATCTAATATTATTACAGAAACAATTTCTTTGAATTTTCACAACTACTTATAAAATTATTGATTTAAAGAATATTGTATCGATTATTGTAGAAGACATAAGAATACTTGCGATTAAAAATCTAAAAAATTTAATTAAATTATATGATTATATATTGTATTAAACATTAAATAGATTTGATTAAATTGAAATTAATTTTAATTTAAAACATTACAAATCAAATTAGTTCATAATAAATAAATAATTTTTTAAAATTCATTTAACCATTTATTTCATAGAAGTCATTTTTGATAAATAATGTATTTTGAATAATTACTATATTTATATTTATTGTATAAAATTTGATCCTTATAATTTTATATATTATAAATTATTTTAAGAAATCATAAAATATAGTGAGTTATCTAAAGTATCGAAGTTGAATTTTTTCTAGCATTACTATTTATCGCACAATTTTGAAAAAGGTTGAAAAATGTGTGGAAAAGTTTTTTATATTTCTCCTTTTTTTTAACGATTAGTAGAAGTAGTAGAATTTATGCTCGCATTAAGTGTATTTTTTATTATTATAACATGACTGGTGAAACCACGCTATGCGGTAACATTATATGTACTACTTCGAAAAACTATGGAGACTTTTAAATATAAAAAAAATATCCTTAAGGATTACTAAATGATATTGATGTATTCAATGTTTCATTGATTTCCCTGATACTTAATCAACAATTTTAACTCAAAACTTTGTATACATGGTATTGGTTCAAGCTATTTTGAGAGATCCACCTCGAGGTTCGTCGACAACCTCCTCCCAGCTCTCCTTGAAAACTTTGTGCAAATTTTTGAATTACCATTTTCATATACACTTACACTTAAAGACCTTTTTTTAACATTTCAGACTCCAGTGTTTTTTAAAAATTCAGCCTCGATACTTTCATAACTCACCGTGTATTTTTACGAGTAATATCGACTTGCAAATATATGACATTCTCTTATTAAATTGTGAATTACACATTTACAAGCAAAAATGTAATATTTATTGTTGTAAATAAAACAATTGTAATTAATTTTAATGAAAATTTTCAAATAAATCAATACATGTAAATTTTATTCTTTTAAATTTTATAGATTTAATATAATTGAAACTTTTAATTTCAAAAAAATAGTACGCTATCATATTCATAATGTATTTGCATATTGTATAAAAAATGACGATTTTTGTAAATAATTGTAAAATACAGATGTTTATAAATTATTAGTATTATATTAGAGTTTATACATTTATTTTTTCAATACCCTTATCAGATTTTAATTAAAAAAAAAAAAATTAATAATATGTATAGGATAATGAAATATAATTAAAAAATTTTTTGATATAATAAAAATTAAAATATAATCGAAAACGTCGTTTTACTTTTCCTATTATTTGAAGTATTAATATTATTAGCATATTTTATTTCCCATAATGTTTTGCTTATGAAAATATTTATTGAGAAGTTTGACCCATCATTGAGATTTGTAATGGTATTCACTAATACGGATGGATTTGATATTAAAAATTCCATTCGAATAGCTTTCTTTTTTTTTAATAAGTTTATAATAATTTTATTATTTTTACTATGAACTTTTAAATCTGACAAGTGAAAGAATACATTTAAATTATTTTTTTAAAAGAATTTTTGAATACAATAAAAAACTAAAATGTATATACAAAAGGGAAATAAACAAATAACGAGGCAAGAAACTTGCAAATAATTATTAAGTTTAAAAAGTTTATTTCCTTCTCGTGTATAAAAATTTTAGATTTTCATTGTATTTAAAAATTCTTTTAAAACGTTAATTTAAATGTATTTACATACATTTATAATGTATATATTTAAGAGAAAAGATTTTTATATTAAATTGATTATATTGTTTGTAACGTTCCGATAATTTAATCTACACTTCCTCCTATAATTTCAAGACTTTTGCGTTATAAAATTAGTGTAGTTCATTACCTCGAATTGTAACCGAAATTAAATAATCTAATATGAATGAAACATTGTTTCATCATTATTCAAAATTAACGATTACGGAAAAAGTCAAATGTAGCAATAGTAAGCGAGTTCAAGCTTAGAAATAAAATAGAAAATAAGTATTCTAATTCATCATAAGATAATACGCAAGACTACGACTATGAACCGAGTTTAATAATTAAAAAGAAACATGGAAGGGATAAAATTAGTAATGATATAAAAGACAGAGAAAATAGGAAGAAAGTGCTTTTTACTTCTGGAACTAGTATATTTTAAACTCAAGAATTAAGGACTCTACAATCTTGAAAATCTGAAGTGGCGATAAACTGCTGCCTCTTAGAAACTACCCACATCGTTCTTTCGGACTACACACTTCAAAGCTACCATTCATTGTAAATAATTATCACGCAAGTAATATTAAGAAATTATCGACTATCTATTATAATATTTTGTAACGACTCTATTTTATTATATTATTTTTACTGAAAATATTAATAATAGTATATTAAAATTGTAAACTAATGAAAATATTAAATAATCAAATAATTATTAAATTAACAAATATCTTAATTATTCATTTATTTATTAATTACATTCTGAGACGTAACATTTTATATTTTTGTTTTTCATTGCAAATGTTGTATATGTCATTATTGCTGAATTTTCATTTTCAATAATATAATCTATTTATAACTAAAATGGATATAATCATGGTGGAGAAAAAGAGATTAATTAATACAAAAGTATCCTGTCATAAGATATAGTCCATTATAAAAAATCATTGTGATATTTTTTAATACATATTAAAAATATTATTTAACAGAACTTTAATAAATTTCATTTATAACAGTTTAATAAATTTGAAAAAAATTAAACACTAAAATAAGGCTAATTAGTATTGCTATTTTTTAAAAATAATTTAATTTTTATTAACATTATCGGTACATTTTTATTATTTTATAGAATTATTTTATATACAAAGCATTTATGCACATCTATAACATATTTTTTTACAATTTAAAAGTCAATGTTTTAAAATAATAAATACAAAAAAAATCAAATATTCATCAAGATATTTTAAATAATTTTATAGTAAAATAATTTTCAAGATATCTACATGGAGGGTGTTACACAAAATTCTATATCTCAATTTAAAAAATATTGTCTTCAATAAATTTTATACATAATTTTAAATATTGTGTTAAATTCGTTCTTGAAATTTATACAAATATCATTATTTTTATAATTTACCTTCATTATTTATAACTATTGCTAAATCACTACTATTTAATACTCTCTTGATTAAATGAACAAAAAATTACTCACCACATTTTTATCTAATTTAACGATAAATATAAGGCAAATTTTTTATAATAATTACAAATATGATATTTTAAAAAGCAATGTTAATCATTCTTATTTTATTAAATTTATTACATTAGGAACAAAAAATTTAACTAAGGGATTTTAATGAAGGGCTCAACTAGATTATTTTTTTTTGTAAAAAACACCTTTCGCAATACAACAACATAACATGACCACTTGGTGCATGAATTCTGTTGTTTTACAATAATAATAATATAACATTTCTTTTTTTTAAAGGATTCTATAAAAATTTAATTAAGAGTACTAAAACTTCTCATTACAAACATAAAAAATACAGACTCATTAAAGTTTTAGAGAATGTTTAATATGACAGAACATCAGAATTACTAGGTGTCGTAGCTTTCCTTGTCCATTTATGAGTTTTCATCTTCTATTGCTCAACATTTACATCATTGATAGCCAAATTTAAGCTTCTGTCTTCTGCAATGTTTGTTAATTAATTTATCTTCATTTATATTATGAATGACAGCCGGTCTTACTATTGTCACATAAATCCAATAAATCATGTTAAGATTTAATCCCCATATTTTTTGAGAAGTTGTAATTATTTAGAATTAAGACCTTTATCGTTTACGAAACTAATGTACTCATTCTACTTAAGATTTTGATCTAAATATACACTTAGACAATTTATCTTACTGAATAGCTCATTTTCTTTGCCTTTTATTTTTATAGAATAATCCTTTTGCATTATGTATTTTCTTGTGAAGCGAACAATTGTCATTTATTGAGAATTCATTTCTGGACTTTTATCTTTGCACTATTTGGATTCTAAAATATAAACTTGTTACATTAGTTCTTTCGATATTTTAGGTACTTTTCTGAGTCAATTAACAATCTGTTGTCTGCATATCTGATATCGGTGATATTAATCTCTGTAAGTTTCCAGGAATTCGTCTTCAACGATAGACCATAGTGGGAAAAGAACTCCCCTTCCAGGTCAACCTCTTTTAGCTCCTTATTGTTCTAGAGTTTCCTCCCAGATTTGCGGTACATTATTTACTTTTAAATATTAATTTATCATATGTGATTCAATATCTTTTTTACTTTACATTCATTAAAGTATGTAATATCCTCTCTACTAACATTTAATGTTTGAGATTCCTACTCTGATGATTGACGCTCAGTATTGGTCTCTTGTGATTTTTTAGCAATTAAAAATATTCATCCTTTGGTTTTAATAGATTGCTCAAGGTCATTTTTATCTCATGACTGACTAGAGAACTAAATGTCTAATCACGGTTGAAACGTGCATTACCGTGAGAATGCTGAATTAAAACAAAAAACGTGTCAAGTTTCGCTGTTACCAACTGAGCTCAACCTCAGCCATGTAACTGATTCAACTTGTCTTGTATTGACGAGCTGTTCCTTAGTCGACTCAACCATATCAGATTTCGGTCACTCCAAAATAATACACATCCATGGTATCCTAAATAGATATTTAACAAAGTTGAATGAAGTCTGGTCAAAATTGTAAAACAATTGATTATGAATTAAGATTCCGAAAACACAACATTAAATCCTGTTTAGACGAATTAATCTATCTAAGTAGATAAAACACAATCAAAATCACATGATTATAAATTTCAAATTACTGTGGTATTGTACTAGTATCAAGTACAGTCGTCCTTTAATTACAAAAATATAAATAAATAATAGCAACTTAAAATGGTAATAATAGAAAAATGTATGATGTCAAAAACTAAAGTAATATTTATTTTTTAATAGCTCATTGGGTAATATATTAATAATTAAAATTTTAATTTTCTGAATTTTGAATACGTATAAAAATGAGTAAATTATTAAAAATTATTATAACATAAAAGTAATACAGCGAAATATTCCGTGTGTATATTACGAAAAAAAAAGATACATGATTGATAATGAAATTCAAATTTTATGAGAGATAAATATACTATAAAAAAGCTATATTTTCGTTTTTCATTATTACAATATATTTCTAATTTAGATAAAATTATAATTATGTATTTAATTAGTCAAAATTAATTAATAAATACTAGCTTTTCAATAATATCTAAGATGGTAATTTTGCTATAACACCGGTCTATTAATATTTCTTACTATGTACGTAAACATTTTTATATTTATTATAAAAAATAAAATATATAAAAACCATTTAAATTTTCATTTACGAATTATGTTTTATAAAATATTCAAAATAAACTACGTATATTTATGTTTAATTTATAAGCAAATGTATTTGGGCAAAAATGATTAATTTAATTGAATGTGAAGATTATTTTTTCCTTAAATTTAAATAAACAATGTATTAAAAATTAAAATTTTTAATTAACTACGAATAATATTTTAAAAAATATTAAAGAAATAAAAATTAATATGTTACTATTACTAAAATTACTTAATAATTTAATAATAAATTAATATTTTAAATTCATGTGAAAATTTTAATACAGTTATATGTTCAAATTATTTCATATTTAATTTATGTAAAATTATTCAAAGAGTTTTATTGTAAGCTCTTTAAAATAAATCTAGTAATATAAAATTTATCTTTATTTTTTAAAATTCAGATTAATTCTTATTTCATAAAACAATTATGTTTGAATTTTACAAGAAAAATTTACAATAATGATATTAAAAAATCAATATTTTTAATCAACAATTTCAAAAATATGTAAGCAAAATAAAAACATAAAATATTATAAATCAATTTTACCAAAATAATAGAACTTACTATTAAATCGAGCAATAAGGTACTTTATTGGTCATAAAATTATATGTACAAATTTTTTAATTAATATAAATAATATCCCTTTTATTGAAAATTTTTCTACTTCTAATTATTCAATCAGTTTAATGTAAAAATGGATTTTATTAATTTTATTATCGTTAATAAAATTGAGTTAAAATTATAACTTTTTATTTTATAACAACAAATATTAGAAAGAAATACATTTTTGTATTAAAATTATTTACACAAAATTAGCCAATTAGATGTTTCGAGTAGCATTTTGAAATATAAGTAACTATAAATTTTTTATCAACTTTCTGTTTGATGTATTTCATTAACGACCATAAAAGTGTCACATTGCTTAGTTTATAATTAAACAATCTTCTCAATAATTATAATTTTTTTAATTACATTATTATTATTCAAATAAATTATATCATAAAAGTATTTATATTTTATATAGATTTATTTTATCAATTAATAATTTATAATTAATAATTAATTAATAATTGTTATACGAAATTATTAAATTTACTCTTCTTAAAAAGTGAGTGTTGTCACTTTATAAAAGTAAAACTTCTGCCAGTTATAACAGTTGTAACAATTTAATAAAATATTAAACATTTTCCTTACACAGTTTAATATAATGATAATTAAAGAAAATATAAAATATATATATATATATAAATATGTATATACAAACATATTCATAAAAATATAATAAATGCATAAAAAAACTAATACTTTTGAAAATACGAATTGATTTAGAACTTTTCTTTTACACTTATAATTTACATTGTTTATTACAAAAATAAATAATTTTATTGGCAAATGTTTTATTTAAATAACTTTTGATACAGGCAATGAAAAGATTTATTATTCAAATTTAATTATTTCAAAACAGTTTTTATTTATTATCAATCTTATAAAAATTTTAATAAATAATTAAAAAAAAACCCAAAAATTTTTATAAAAAACTTTTTAATTTTTTTATTTCTCGAAAATTTTTACTTTTACAAAAAATTATGTTTTATAAAAGAGTACATTCATTTTAATTTTTCAAAAATATTAAATGAATAAATACCAATCAATGTTTTATTTCTACAATTAGAGTACTTTAAAAATAAATCAAATTAATTGTAAAGCATTGTCATATTAACTTTTTGAATTTAAAAGATTAAAAGTGATAATACTTATCAATATGATTTAAATAATAATTAGCATATAAACCTAAACAATTGATATATTTAAAAAAAGTAACTTTAGTCTTTCCAATTTTACAATTTTTATATGTACAAATTATAAGATTATATCAAAACAAATTATAAGAATTAAATCTATATTTCTTTAACATTGAAAAATAGAATAAAAGTAAATTATGAGTTTAGTATTAAATGCAACTATCTATTTTATTGTTAGAAATATCATGTACTTGTATATTTTTATTAATAAATATTATTTTTTGAATTGATGAATCAAATATTGATGAAAATTAATAAAAATATATAATGATCATGATTAATGCTGTGATAATTTATACATAATTACTATATATTAATTAAAAATGCGTTATTTTTGCTATTATTAAGTTATTAAATAGACTGATTTATTAATAATTTTATTGATAATCAGTGCTTTTATTTCCTGTATTAGTTCTGAAATAGTTTTTTTTTTATTTTAAATTTATTGATTTAAGTATTTCGGTCGAATCTCACGTTTTTTAATATAAAGAGCCAATTTACATCTAACATGCACAACTGCTTTCTGAGGAATTAAGTTCAATTGGTGTATCCTTCAGTACTACTTCTTGCACTACAGTAGATGACACACAAAATTTATTAAGGAAAATATAAAGAATTTAAAATTAACCAAAAATCAAATGAAAAAATTTATTAAAATAGTAAAAGATTAAAAAAAAAAGGCAATAATGGGAAAACAAAATAATAAAATAATTTCATGCAATATTTTTATGTGTATGTGTTTGACTGAAAAAAGGATACTGTCTTCTGGGGGTTTATTTTCAGTAGAATCCATTCCAGGTAAAGCATCACCTATTCTCCGAAACAACTAAAAAAGAAATTATAGTGTTAAAAATGAAAAGTTACGTTCGTTTTATGATCATTATATATTTTATCTTTTATATACTTCAAATAAACAAAATATATTATATACATATTGTATTAAAATTAGTAATACATAACATAAATGCATATTTCCTTAAAAATAAATAAATATACAAAAAAAAGTATTTTATTAAAAAAAAAAAATATTTCAAAATTTTAATTAAAAAGATTGAATATATTTTTTAATCAATAATATTAATCTAAATTCTCTAAAAATTTAATAATTTTATAAATTAATTTTACCTGCTTAACATTATAACCAGCTTTAGCACTTGTTTCAGTGAACATAACATTTAATTCTTCAGCTTTTCTTTCACCTTCTTCAGTTGAAACTTGTCGTTTCTCACTAAGATCTGTTTTATTACCAACAAGCATAATGATAACATCACTTCCTCTTTCTGTTCGTACATCATCTATCCATTTTGATGTTTGTTGAAAAGAATTTGCATCTAAATAAATAAAACAATTATTAATAATAATTAATGATAATGCCCTTCAATAGAATTTAAATAATTTAGATAAAATCATGTGAATAAAAAGTTTAAAAATAAAAAATTTACTGGTAATATCATAGACAACAACCGCGACACTAGAATCTCTAATATAACTGGGAATTAATGAACGAAAGCGTTCTTGTCCTGCTGTATCCCAGAGTTGTAATCTCACAGTTCTGTCTTCTAAATACATTGTCTTACTTAAAAAATCTATACCAATCGTTGCCTAAAAAAAACAAATATACAAATATTTAGTAATTAAAAATTTTGTAAATACTACACTTGTTATTTTTTAATTAACCACCTTTAACAGATATAAATTAAACATGTATGAATAATACTGAAGATGTATAAATAAATTATTTTAATTTTTTAAGAAAATTACAAATGTATGTGTGTATACATGCATATAAATAATGCATTAAATTTTATGTTAAAAAATAATAAATTTGTTGTAATTTATTATAATTGTAATTTATTAGAATTATTGAATTGATACTTATTATTTAATTGTTATTATTATATCAAACCATTATTACCATATATTTTAATGATTTTTAATATGATATATGTAACTATTTTTAATAGATATTTACTTATAAAAAAAATAGTCTCATTTAACAATTATTATAAAGAAAAAAATTTGTATCAAAATTATCTCACAACTAAACGTCAAATGTTTATTCATTACTGACTAAATGAGAAATTATTTTAAAAATAAGTTACACTTAATTTTTTTAATTTAAATTATAAAGCCAAATATTAAGCAAATACCAATCAAACATTTCTATGTTAAATGTAAAGCATAATGTATTTGATAAAATACTTGAAAATCAATAATTAGCAAAAGTATTTATTAGGAATTTTAGTGGATAAACCATACAAAATCATGTAGTAATTACAAAACAATTAAATTATATTTTTAAATTTACAATCAAATTCAATCATTGCAATTACTTGAGTTCTAAATATGATTTTTTAACATATAATTCAAATGACTAAATATATTAAAAAATAAATTGTTACACATAAATTAAGCTAACTAGTTTGTTTTTACTTAAAGATAAAAACTATAAAAAAATATATTTATAATAAATGTTTATTTAAATAATTTATTAAAACGTACTTGGTAGGTGTTGTCAAAGCTGTCATACATAAAGCGCGTAATTAACGATGTTTTTCCTACTGAAAAAGAAGAAATAGTCTTATAAGTACTTCACTACAAGAACAACAATTTCAAAATTCAAATAGTCTTTTTCTTTTTAATGAAAATACCAATTTATAACCTAAGTACCAATTTTCATTTCATTCTATTTAATTTTTTTGTCATTATCGTCAGTTTTATAACGTAGAAACAATAAAAACTATATTAATTTCAATACTGGGGTTCTTACCACTCTGTTCACCGAGAAATACAAGCTTATATTTTTTTAGTGGATTTCCAAAATCGTTCGATGATGACATGTCTCTTCCAATTTTGTTCACGATGGTCTCAACAACCAGCTCGCGTTATCGCGAGCTGTTACAAGTAGAAATATGAAAGGGAAAAAAGGCGTATTCGTATTACACGTATAGGCTGAAGTAAAAAAAAATATAATTTAATTCAATTTTTCTTACGACTTACAATTTGTTATATCACTTCACCAAGTAAAAGAAGAGGCAGTGGGTTTTTGACAATGTAATTAAATCCTGAATGTACAAATTTTAATCCCGGGCACGCGTCATACCACCACACACTCCACTAAATCCTAAAGCGCGTGCGTATGTGTCAAATGACGTTTCGTTTTTCATATATACAATATAAGACAGATGTAAACCTATGGTAGAATGCCCATTATTTTTTGCGAATATTCCTATCTATCTTTTCTCTCTCTCTCTCTCTTTCTCTCTATTTATCTATCTATCTCTTTCTCTCTCTATGTCACCCAATCACTCAATCATAATTTTATCTTTGTGAAATTGTGATACATACTATATTATTTGACGTGTACGTATGCACGAGGGGCCAGTCAAAGATTTGAGTCAAATATATAATAAAAATAAAAAAGGGGATTACACTTCGCCACAGGACGATATGTTGCAAAATCTTACTTGAAATGCACTGCTGCCCCTTGCAGAGTTTGATTATGTATTAAAATCATGCCTATTGGAAGCATGAAAAAAATAAACAAAAATAAGTCAGGAAAATTAATCAGACGATCAACAGAAGAAAATGAATACAAAATTTTAAAGGAAAAAAAATTTTATATAAAATTTTTTTTTTAATAAATATATTTTAATATGAGTAGAATGTTATATAAAATAATGTTTTTTTTTAATGGCTCATAAGTTATAAAATATTTCAAGTATAAATTCATAGAAAACTATAAATTTATTAATAATAAAAAATATATTTATATATTTTCTATAATCAATTAAAAAAATTTTAATGAAAGTTAAAGCATGACTTATATCTCAATATACATGATTTAAGATTATTTTTAATTTTATTTTTCACATAAAAATTTTATTTTACGTGTAAAGTACCTCGAAAATGCTTTGTTATCGTTTACATAAATATTTAATATATAACAATTTAAACTAATTTTATTTTATGAATATTTTTCGTTGTTACACAATATTCTTAAGTTATTTTGTCTTCGCCTTTTTTCCCTCAAACTTTTTATCTAACCTGTAAGCCGACGGCCAAAATATATACCCGGTATGAGGATAGCAACTTCAGAAATTTCGAATGTACAATAGCATACACTAAATACGGTCGAAATTTCAAACTTTATTACTTTTCCAAAATTTTTAAGATTATCAATCTTCGTTTGTTCAACTTTTCATCTTACCTTTTTACTTTGTAAATTTTCTAGTTTCAATCCTCTCTACGCTATTAAACATATCGGTTATACATAAGCGTTATATATTTTTTTTCTATATAAATATTATAATATATATTTATAATTGATATTAATAAAAATTTAATGTATTTAAATTATTTAATGTATTTCGATTGTCGCGTCGTTACAAGCACTTAATAATTTTTAAATTTTCTAAACGTTAATTTTATTTAAGTTCATTATTAATTTATTAAATATATTGATATTAAAAATTATTGATATGAATTTTTTTACCACGTTAAATCTTCACACTTAGCTTACAATTGCCATAATTACATGGGTCATATTAACGGATCTTTATATGATATAAGTAACAACAAATATTGTCGACTTGCATGCGTAATACGTATTATGAAAAATAATATCCTACACCTGGAATCTCCTCGCATGTCTTTTTTTTATAAACATTTCCTAATAAATCGGTACACATATTATTATGCTTCATTTAAAACGTTTCAACAAATAATGAAATGGAATTTTCTTTATACATTTCATCATATATAGTTAAATACAATAAAAGGTTCTTCAGATGATTCTATATAAACTAAAGAAATAGTCATAAAATTTATTAAGGTATGCGTATGAATTTAAATAATTGTATAATATGCTGTCGAGAAATTATGATAAGCATCGACGTTTAACCAATAAACAGTAATGTAATCGTCGCAAATCGATAATCAACCTGCCCATTCTACACTTTTGCCAAATTCAAATGAAGCATCGGGATAATTTATAATTTTGAATGGTACACACAATATTATGTTTCAGAAAACTCTTTTTTTTATAAAGATTTTAACAATATCACATATTTATTGCACTTAACTGATATTGAAATAGTAGAATTAAATAGTTATTAATATAAATAAAATTATATAGTATATCTTATGTTATTATTTTATAAATTTTTAGGACTTTTATTTATATGTATAGATAGATAAGCATCAGTATTATTACATGTGCTATCAATTATAAAAATGATAATATATATTTAAATATCAAATTTTAGATGAAATTTTTTATTTGATTTTAATTTATTCCCAAAAACGTAAAATTAAAATTCAAAACTCAACATTATATTAGCATTTAAAGTACCAAAAAAAGTTAGGTTAATTTTCACTTATTGTTCATATATATATACTTGGTTTTTTTTTAAAATAGGTTTTAAAACACTTCTAAAGAGATGGCTCCGTTCTTCTTTCACGATTGAAAAGAAGAATCGGGGCTTGTCGAAAATTATTAAAAAATTTAGAATCTTGGGATAGCCGGCAGCCGGTCTGTCAGGGATAGGGAACGTTGCTCACGGTCGTAGTCAATAAAAAACACTTATTAATAAATAAACATCACCAGGGGCTGTTCTTTAATTGGCAGCTGTTTTATAAATACAAAAAAAAAGATCAAATTAGTTCAGTTGATCGTGAGTAAATTCGAAATATATAAGTATAAAATTTTATTTCGAGGTCGCTAATCCTCGAAGCAAAACAATGATAAAAATCTATTATTTTCAATAATTTAAAGCTGCGTCTATTCGCCGAGTGACCACCGGTGCGTCATAGACATAAACAATAAAAATAGTGATCCGAACATACAAAGCCTAGTGGACTATACGAAATTTGAGTAATTATTTTAAATAATTACTTTACAAAATCTTTATACAGGCGAAGACATTTCGGATAGTTATTTTCTTTTGAATTTTTACAAATACAGGTAAATAAATATCGGCGGTAAAACAAAAATCAACCGGATGCACAGTAATGTAATAGCAAAGAACCAGCAGTCGGCATTACTAACAGCAGAAGTACCAAATCAGCGGGGAACGGAAGAAACAGGGTGACTTTGATTCCAAGGACTGTGGCTTAGGGGTGGTCAATGGAAAAAAACAAAAAAACGTGTAGAGGAAAAGGAGGCTCATCACGAGCCAAGGTTGCGGAAGGCTGATACGAATAATGAATTTGCAACGGACGCTAATTTACAAACTCGCCGCAGAATATTTCTGGCTTCAAAAGAGGATGATTTAACTGCAAACAATCAAACCTTTAGGGATTGGGCTAACACAAAAACATAAATGGTTCGAGAGGTTGCGACCCTAGAGCCAGTTAAGGGTTTGCTAACATGGAATTGTGTGCAGCGAGATAACCAGAAAAGATGGTGCTGTCGAAATCGAGACCAGACGAATTCTGCTCCTGAGGTTAGTGCTCCGATATGCTAAGTATCCTCGGTTCCTCGGTGCTTGATATACGCGGCTGCCGGTGTATATCTTGCTGCGTGAGGGAATTCACGGATTTAGGGATTCCAGGACGACGATTGGCATTAGTCCGTGCAAACTACTGTGGCAGGTTACTAGATGAAATGACTTGAACGGCCTATTCCCCTTACCATGGGCTAGTCGCACGGCTTGGCAAGTGCCAAATTGGCAACTTAGATGCGTCGGAAGTTCCGGACGGCACACATGGTCGTACCGAAACTTCTAGCAACGAGAATGTCCAGTTGCACACTTATAAATAATGTTAATCAGGGCCACGGAATCTTCAGAAGTCGCTAGTTTACCTATAAGTGCAAGAGAGAAAAAACAAATTCCCCCCATCACATTTTTTGTCAATGCGTAACATGGAAATTGACCTTCTCTTAATATCTGTTCTAAGAACAAAATTGGTTAGTTGCGTATTATTTTGTGCTATTATTCGTTGGGTAGTATCTTTGGTGAATAATGGGAAGATAGATTCATTATTAAGAAACCAAGTAGACCATCAACCTCCTAGTGTACTCATAATCTAGAGTAAACTCTACTATTGGTGATTGAAGCTTAGAATTAAATAAATATATAGTGTGTTATATAAAGTATCCAGGCTGATTGATTTTTTGACGCCAATATTTGTTATAGTGATTTCAGGTAGGTCGACAAATGTGCAGGAGAGTTTTATCTATTTTTCTTTTGTTTTATTATGACCAGTATGAGCAACAGAATTTGTCTTCACGCAAAACATGGTTTTCAATTTTGTTGCACGGCGCATTGTAGCAACCACAAGACAAATACTAAAAGAAGGTCAATTTCCATGTTAAGTGTTAACGACAAACGTGACGGGGAAATATCTTCTTTGTCTCTCACACTTATAGGTACACTAGCGACATCTGAACAATCCGTGGTCTGAGTTAACATTTTTTATAAGTGTTTTAAAATCTATTTAAAATTTGCTATCTATATGCACGAATGATGAGTGCAGGGGGTTCAACTGTAAGTGGGTGAGCGGCGGCAAACGTAGCAGACGGGCCACAGACAAGTTATGACGTAAAGGAAAGTGCCTGCCTCAATATAATTTGAAAATTTATATGTCCCTTTTCGTGTGTCGGTACTGTTAACCCGGTACATGTATTTACATTCTAGTATTTCAAACGTTTGTAATCGACAACAGATTTTAAGTTTTTAGTTCTTAAAAATTTCTTCATAGAAGATTCAAAATTCATTTATTCGGGTGCAACGGATATAAATTAATTTCTAAGTCAATATTAATGTAAATAAACATATTATTAATTAGTGTTTGTTATAAAGTTAGTGTGAATTAATTTTGAAGTGATTTTTATTTTACAAAATAAAAATAAGGAGTGATGCAGATGAGGTTCAATGAGGTCTTTCATAAATCAATATTTATAACACAAATTTCATTGGTAAGTAATTATGTTTAATAGTAAATGTTTTTTTAAAAATAATATTATTTCAATTTTTAAAACAAGATTTTGTACATCTTTTATATAAAATAAACTTTAAAAATGAAATATTGTATTATATTATGTATAATTTTGATTTTATCATAATTCAAACAAATAATATTATATTAAAAAAAAAATATATTTTATATATTCATTTATAATAATTACAAATACAGTAAAAAAAATTTAACTATATATATATATATATATATATAAATTAATATATTAAATTGAATAGTTGTATTTTCATGGTGGGAGAAATATGCTCTGTCTCTCTCGCACTTATAACTTCTCTGCCGACCTCTGAAAAGTCTGTGGCCCTAACAAAAATTTTTTATAAGTGCTTTAAAATATATTGGAAAAAGCGTTCTTCTGTACATATGCGAAGCACGAGGGAATACACTCGTGCTTCCTACATGTAGTGGTAACGTTTTTTCCCAATATATTTTAAAGCACTTATAAAAAATTTTTGTTCGGGCCACGGACTCTTCAGAGGTCGCTAGTGTTTCTACATATGCGAGAGAGAGAGAAGATATTTCTGCCGCCATGTTTGTCGTTAAAGTTTAAGACGGGACCTAGCGTTCTCTTAGTTTCTGTTCTGTGGATGAGTGAATATTAATTTGATTTTTTTTGTATTTTGAGTGTTCATGTAATTTTAATTTTTAGTTTTTCAAGTTCAAAATACAAAAAAAATCAAGTTAATATTCACTCATCATTATCCCTATGACTCGTTCGAAGCCTATATAGCGAAAAATTTAGCACAATACTTAAACGTAATCTTCTAGTTTATCTCTGATTGTCATAAACTGTCAAACGTAAAGATCTTGACGATTTAATAGCAATAATTGTATATAATATATTTTAATTATTATATGAAAAACAATGATTCACTCTGATTTAATTAAAATCATAAAAGATTTCCTTATTAAATTATTTATTATACTTTAAAATTATATATTTGTTTTTTAATAATCAATAAAATTAAGCAATAAAATTATGTATTTTTATTTTATTTTCCTGTTGATATAATTTTAATACATTATATAAACTCAATGTTTAAATTCAAATTTCATTTGTACAATTTAAAATATATTTACTAATTATTAAAAATGTGATCTCATAAAAAAAATATGGTAGTTAAACTAACAATACATAAATGTAATTAAATTGAAGTTTAAATTTAATTTTTGTTTTGAATTACAAAATTTTATTTGTGTGTATTTTATTATAAAAGCAATTTTTTAATGAAAACTAAGGTAAAGTAAACTAATATAAATACACATCCAAACTAAAATTTGTTTCTAAATTTTATTATACTGTAAAACTTATCCATCTATAAAGAGATAATGATAATAATATTTGCTCAAATATTTTTAAATTATAAAATATTTTAGATTATAAAAATATTAAAAATTAAATTTTTAATTTATCAAAAAATGTTTACTATTCATAAACTCATTAGTTATTAATGTAATTGTTATTGAAATTATTATTATTGTTGTTGATATTTATGTTATTATTGAAATTATTTCTATTAAAATTTACGTCTTCAACAACAATTGAATTACAAATTAAATCATAACCTGTACGATTAAATCTAAAAAAACACATACTAAAACAAATTGGAAAGAAAAATGCAAGAATTATATTTTTCAAAGCAGAGCGTCCTAAAGCTGGTAATAGGCCCAAATCAGTTCCTGGAACAACTAGAACTAGGTCTTCATTGGGAACACTAACAGGTGAAACATTTTGACATTGAACAACTTTTAAACCCATTATTGATTTTCCCGGAGTAGCACCACCTATATGACCATTTCTACCATGCTGTAACCAAGATGTCTAAAAAATATAAAATTAGTCTTACTCATTATTTAATTTATAAAAACAAACAATAAAAATAGTTATTTTTATAAATATTTGTTGAAAATATTCTTCATACACTGTTATTCTTTATTTTTTTTTAATGTATATCAAATTTTATTATATTTTATTTTAAATTCAAATTAATAATATTTATTAACATTTAAATGATAATTTAATAAATATATTAAAATTTAATACCTCAAATGCACAAACAAAAATCCTATGAATCATCTCTAAAATCAAGAGACCAGATGTTAATTCTAATGCCATTTTATAGTCGATTCTTAAATTTGTTTGAAGCATATCTGAATAATATCGTTCAATATCACTAAGAGACAAATTTATGTTTTATCAATCCTTTATTCAAATTTAATCAAATGGTAATGTTTCCATTTAATACTCACATAATGTTAAAAACATCTACAGCTATGAATGTTATAGACATTTTTAGTACAAACAATAGTATGGAATCAATAAGTTCTGCCACATATCTTTTCCATACTGGTGGAATTCGATATGCAATACCTAATCAATTCAAATTTTATTTAATAATATTTAATAATATTTAAGTATTCTTAAATAATTATTTAATGAAATCAATTTATTTTTTAACATGTATACCATTAGGTCTTTGTACTTGGAATTGTACAGCAGTAGATTCATTAATAATTGTTTGATTTAAATTATTCTCATTTCTTTGTTGATTATTTATATCAATATTCGTATCTATTAATGTAGAACATGTTGTTAATATTTTATATTAATAATATAATTTAATATTATAATGCAATATAATTGAAATTGTAAATCTACCATGAAATATTTGACTCGATGCAAGTATGTATGGTACAGTAGCAACAAAACTATGCCATGCATATGCTTCTAAAAGCCATTTCTCTAGTTTAATGAAATATTCTGCTCGTTGCACAAGTGAGTTGGCATATTCATTTTTACATGTATCATCTTTCTTTCTTTGACTGCCTTCAACCATTTTTATACATTAGAACTAAAAAATACAATAGCATTAATAAATATATTTTGCCTTATTATTTTTCTTTAAAATTAATATTTATAACTTAAAATATTTTACAATAAATGAATATGGTAATTATTATTACAATTAAATAAAAAATATTACTCAACATTTTAATTATTAGAAGATGTAACAAACATATATTAATTTTATAATTAAAAAATTAAAAGCTATTTTTTAGCTACAGAATAGAAATATTTGTTTAACCTTCAAAATGAGAATTTATATAAATCTTTAATGAAAAAAATTGTTTTATTTAATAAATCTAAAAAAGGTAATGAATAAATACCATTGATTTTTATAATGGCAAATACGCCTTGATACATGAGTTTTATGAATAAAGATTAAAATTAAGATATAATTTTTTACGTTCTAATATAAATATAGTTTATAAAACATATTAGATACCAATAATGTAGGCAATGTTTAAACCAAATGCAAAAAAATAATTTTAATGTAATTTATTTAATTATCCTGATATTATATATATACAAACATCTTTTAGTATTTTATATTTAACATATCGTGTAAAACAAGGGGTAGAAGCTTTAGATAAGAAAATTGGAAACAAATATGGCTGACTTGCATGAGTTATACGTATATTAGAATATAATTCCCTGTAGTTAGAATCATTCCGTATGCTTTTTTTTATAAAGCTAATAAAATGTTACAAGTTTTGTTGTTATTGTTCGTACAAAAATTTTTTTTGATATTATTCATTTTTTTATTATATTATTATGTGTAAAAAAAATTTTAAATTACGAATATTATAATAAAATGTTTTGCAGAGAAATCTATGGAAATAATAGAAATAGTTTTAAAATTTATTAAGGCACGTACACTAATTTAAAAGTAATAATATATTGACATTGTAATACAGAATAAATATTTTAAATGTAAGAAATTAAAATGGCACATGTAGTTAATTAAACACAATACTCAAAGAATGTTACGTCTTTTCCTTGTATCCGTAGTTGACATATCTATATTTCTCGTTTTTCTTAAAGTTTTTCAGTATTTATATATTTTTTTTTTTCTATAAAAAGAAGGTACGTTATTCATCATGAATTAAAATCTTTAATGTTTAAATATGGAAATTACATAACGAATAATTATTATAAAATATAAAATATTTTTATGCGTGAAAATTTATAAAAATATTAAAGTGAAGATGGTAACATAAGAATACATTAATGTACGTTTTGGAATACGTATTGAAAAAAATTTTTAACAAAAAAAAATGTGAAAATGCATTATTTTCTGTTTTAAAGTAATGTTACGTGTTCTACTGGTAGCATATATAAAAAAACAATAATAATTAATACCTTATTATCGTAATTAGGTCTTAACATTTTTAATAAACTATCTTACTTGATAAAGTACAGTACAAAAGGCAATGATGAAATATTTTTTGCTGTTTTTGGCCAAAGAGTGAGAAAAGGCCAATGCATTGAGAAGAAAAATTAGATTATTAACGCCCACAATAATTAAATAATTGATAGTATTGGACTTTTTAATATTTTGTACGGTTCTACCGACTAAAACTCCGGTTCCCATAGAAATGGTGGAGATAGGAATATAAAAAAAAGCTACGCTGGAAATTATCCACCTTGACGTTCTTGCTTTCCAGAAGCCTAAATAAGATGAGATGATGGAGGGCGGGGATAGTAGTAGTATTGGCTGAAAAGATATACAGAATAAAAAGAGGGATTAAGAGTGCTGAAAACGAAAAGTAAATAGTGATGAAATTACCACCTAGAAAATTCCAGATATATAAAACATGTGGGTTTATACTAAGGAAAAAGGCTCCAGGAAACTATCTTTAAATAGAGGCATAGATTCACATAAGACATTTATAAAGGGGTTGTTATGATTGGCAATGACAAGATATAGATTAGAAGACAGCACCGGGCGTATTGATCGAGTGAGACGATTTTGGATTCTAGGTATATTTGAGTCAGTGCCTTAAATGAGTAAGCCTTAGAAAGCTATTCCACGAATAATAGACGATAATAACCGAAGACTAGTAGAATTGAATAAACCCGAGTTTTATATAAGGGCATGAAACAAATGTAAGCAAGGTTAAGTTTTTGACGAACACTATTTATTCAAGGTAGAGTATTTTAGAGTCGAATTGAAGTCTTAGGTTAATGACGGCAATGAACCATGGAATGGTGAAATTGCCAATTTTGATACACAATAAGAAATATTTCTTTCGTTACTATGACGAAAAGGATGACATGTGATTTCATAAGACAAACCGCTAATTTAGTAACAATTTTATAAAAGAGAAGAGGACACGCTTGATGCAGGAAGCAATCCTGGACTTAAATTGGTGAGAATCCAGGATGGCAATGTCATCAGTGTATTGTGCGATAGTAAAAGGGGAAATGAGAGGAGGGAAGGGACAATAATATATTATTGTCCCTTCCCTCCGACATTTCTATACAATACATATTGAACTACATATTGACTACAATATATATATTGAACAGAATAAGACCTAGTTTTGTACCTTGAAGAACTCCAGAGCGCATTATATTCGAGAGGGCAAACCCACACCAAAGATAACATACCGAATAATTTTATTAAACCTATAAAAAGTAATAAGTAAGATTCGAAAGGAGATATAAATTTCTTTAATTGAAAATGAAATCTAGAAACTTATCGAAACATCAGAAAAACAAAAAATAATTAATAGTAAATGGATTTTTACAAAAAACTTAATATGAATAATTTTTAACAATATAAAACACGACTTCTTGCAAAGCATTATTTATAGAAAGAAGAAATAAATTATACAAAAACTTTTTCATTTGAAGCTGTTAATACAGTAATAAAAAGAATAAGTTTTTGACACAGTTTGATGTTAAAATACCATTTTTATATGGTTATTTGAAAAAGGATATTTATATGAACCAACTTAAAGGTTATTATGATAGTACTAATTATGTATCTAATTTAATTACAAGATTATATGGATTAAAATAATTTTCAAGATATAGAGTAGAAAAATTTACAAAATTCATATTTAATTTAAATTTCTATCGAAGTGAATCAAATTCATGTTTTAATTTAAACTAAAATTAATCAATTAATTTTTTTAACTGGGAACATCAACTTTAAATGAGAGAACTGGCAACAAACGCGCCACGACAACGACTACAAATTTTAAATGCCCTATAGTTTACTATCGCTCTGATTATTTATCATGAGCCGCTCCTGGCGAAATGATACACGTGTTAATGTTGTTTCCCAACAAAATGCGAGCTGTATATAAAACGTTTTTCTTTCAGAATCATTTATTATTATTTATCAGTAAGGAAATAATTTTGAAATTGTTTGAATTTTAATTTTATTAAATAGTGATAATTTACATAAAGTAATCGGTGATCAGGGGGTGTATGTATAAAAAATTGATTTTAAATTAATGTGTTTCAAATCCTTATAAAAAATTTTAATTAATAAAACGGAACAAAGTAGGAAACAGATTTTGTGTACTAAAAGAAAATAAAGAAAAATTTTAGATAATATTTTAATAATTATATTAATAAGTACATTATATATGTAATAAGTATGTACATTCATATACAAAATTATATTTTTTTGCTACATTATTTTAACTTAATGCTTTTAGTAATAATCACTTGTTATTTTATAATAACCATATTATAGGTCGACATACTTTATAATATAATATAAAATAATATATAAAAATGTGTATATAAATTTAAATAATTAAATCATATCATTATTAAGTATATATAATTACTATAATTCTGCTTTGACAATTAATTGATACAACTTATTAACTTATAATGTCTTGCATTAACAATCAATATTTTTAATAACACTTTAAGATTTTAGTAAGTGTTTTTACGTTTATCAATTATAAGAATAATTAGTACACAATGAAAAAATAGTGTAGCCAATAACTTTAAAATATGTTTATTACTCAGTCACAGTGTACATTCTATAATGGAGGCCGACACTGCCTAGTAACAATTGTAAAAATTACAGGTATTTTATTATTTTTTATTGCTCAAAATAATATTAATTAATATTATGTAATTAATCGCTCAGCAGTTGTGCGGACACTGAATTCGTCTCCTTTTCTACATTACATCCAGACTGTAAATTCATGCGAAACAAGTTTAATAAAAGTCGTTCTCCCAGCACAATAATAATACAAAAACAATAACACACTTGACTTTTCCACATTTTAAATTAAAGTGTTTTGAAACTTTAACTGTCTGTTATCCTCGACAGAAACACTAAGTGTAACAAGTTGTAAATAAGTTTCATTTGTTCTTAACTATATTAGTTAAATTATAATACACTATTATTCAATCATTACTTTATAACTTAACTTTGGGTGTTATGTCAGAAAATTTTTGTTATTTTTATTTAAATATTAAATGTCGCATTGCATGCGACATATCAATTGTAAATAAAGATTCAATTACGAACGAATCTTTATTTTGAAAAAGAATATAACTAACTTTTATTCATACGAAATTAAGCTAAAATTACTAAGATAAAGGTCGTTGTTTCTGTCTATGGCCGATAACTGATAAATTCCTGGACAGGCTATTGTAAAATTATCAATTTGAAGAAGATCACCCTCTTTCGAATCTCATCTCTAAAGGTGTTATGGTGGGGAAAGATTTAAAAGGCTATAAAAGCCACACCTAACATTCATTATGCACTTTTTGCCAATTCTTAATTCAGTCAATCTATAAGCAATTAAAACTTAAACTGTGTACGATATTCGACTCTGCATTTGTCGTTCAATAAACTCTCAAAACTCTTATCATAATTGGGAACTCCGGACCCACAACTACAACGGAGTGGTGACAGCAAGCTAGAAGAAATTCAAAACCCACAACGCCCTTTCGGACTACTCAAACCACATTCACAAGGACGTCTAAATAGCTGATCAAGATCAACGATTGAAAACAAGTAACGCTACACGTTAAGCGAGCGATAAATTCTTTTTAATATACGCGGTGTCCGAATTTTATTGTAATATTATTTTAAATCTTATTCTTACTTAAAGTCTTCTTTTATTATTATATATTTGTAAAATAAAACAAAAATTGTAATAAATATTATAATTTGAATAAATTAAAATTTTTAAATTTTAATGAAATAAAATTTATTTTAAAAATAAACTTAAGTTTAATCTCAGACATAACATTGGGATACTGTTTTTTTATTGTCTCCTCATAGCAAAATAATAAAAATAATAAAACAATAGTTTCAACAAAATAACATACTAACCTGAATACAGTAATTTTATAAAACTAAGAAAAAACACAAGAAAAACAAACAATAAAAATAAATAATAATAAATAACTATTAATACCTATATAGATGAAAATTTTTGACTTTTATAATTATGTAAAATAATTTGTATTTCAATGTATGTACACACAATTATATTCATAAATTATTGTATATTATTTGATGTATTGATAAGTATAAACTGTTTATCATTTATACAGTTTAAATTGTAAATAAATACAAAAAAATAAATGAAACTATTAATTTATTTAATTACCTCATTAAATTAATCGTGTTGTTAAATAATATTAAAATAGTTGATTGTGTGTGTTGTATATTCAATTTTTAATACCGCGTAACGCGGTTTGCGTTAAACCCGATTCGGCTGAACATCGGGTCGAACCGGGAGATATCGGGAGCCTGCCGAAATCGACAGCACCGATGAGGACTATCCGTGGCGCTTCCGAGATGTACTTTGAAAAGATTAGATTGATTTGGAATCGAGACCGTGGCGGTTCGCAATTCTCGTACTTTTACTTTTTTGTTCGTTTGAGTATTTAATTGAGATTGTACCAGCGGAGTCATATACTAGTAGAGTGAAGTGCGAAGTCTTCAGCTGTTAATCTCAAAGGATGTAGACAAAGGAAACCAGACTTCCAACCCTCTTGCTCGCAGATTTTCCCGAGGAGAAGGAAAGCAATTACATGATGATAAATCAAGTTTCTGTACATCTCATAGAATAAGTTCTGTTATTTAAAAGTAACTAGAGATATAATACTTTTTTTTTGTAAATTCGTACGAGCCCCGTAGCGAGTGTTACATGGGTGTAATAAAAAGAACAGTTTGAGAGAATAAATCCATGATTTATGTACGTTAATTGAGTCATTAATTTATACGTTATCTAATTTTTCCCCAATTCCTATCGTGTACTATTTAGCGACGTTTTCAGATTCCCGATCGTCTGGACTCCACCGCCTCCGTAGGCATTCCTCTAACAAGATGGGTTTGCGACCTGAATAGTTGGTACAAAGAAACATGGACCTGTTTTTCGGGGTTACATCGTAGATATTAAATTTGTGATAAAAATAAAATTACTATAACGAAATTGTCCATTACAAACAATAAAATTGTAACGCGAATGCGTACATATGCTCACACACACTCACACACACACTCGCACACCGATATACAGACCGCCAAGCCCAATGTTTACATTTGCAAAATTGTAAATACGCCGCCCGAGAATGATCTCGAACCTTCCAGAATGTTCTCGAACGTTCGGGAATGTTCGGGATCATTCGGCCGCGCATGCTCAAAGGTTCAAAGCGCTTATACACGGGTCTTATGGGCCGACTCGTATTAAAGGCGTTCGAAAGCGAAAAGGTACCTTTCTGACCGCATCTCTCCTGCTACTCACACCTCATCTGGCCTACGTATTGTACGGAAAGCCTGATC
The DNA here is from genome assembly GCA_018907245.1 of Eupristina koningsbergeri. Taxonomy (NCBI): domain Eukaryota; kingdom Metazoa; phylum Arthropoda; class Insecta; order Hymenoptera; family Agaonidae; genus Eupristina; species Eupristina koningsbergeri. The sequence continues at coordinate 90,961 of JACCHV010000109.1, forward strand.
ATCCCTCTCTCTTTAACCGGCCTACGTATTGTACGGAAAGCCATCCTTCCCTCCCTAGGCCTACGTATTGTACGGAAAGCCTGACTACCCTCACTATCTATACTCCCCACAGGCCTACGTATTGTACGGAAAGCCTGAAACAACCCTTTCTACCCCTCCCGGCAAGGCCCACGTATTGAACGGAAAGCCAAGCCGGAATTTCCCCCCTTACCCCTGAAAGGCCAACGTATTGTACAGACAGCCTTCTCAGTGTCTTTCCTCTACCCTCCCATCGGGATATTAAATGCACCCCGTTTTCGAGTAGATGCACCCCGCTTTCTAATTTATTACACGCCGCTTAATTGATGAATGCAACCCATCTTTTCATTCACACTAGCATCCGATAATTGACCGTGGACCGAACCGACCGATAAAACCCGACACTGCTGTACCGACCGACTTTACCGAGTTCTCTATGTAAATTTAAATGCACGCCGTTATAACCATTATTGAAAATCCGATAACTTTTTTCTTTCTTAAAACTTAAAATTAAAATCTCATCACACTGCTTGTCTCTTTACTAAAATAAAATTTGTATATTATGTTACAGAGATAGAAACGTGAATAAACAAGGAGAAATTGCTTAAATTCTGCTTATTTTTTTTTTACCCGCTGTTATGTCTCGCCTCCCAATCCTGGTTGCCCGACTGTATGCTTATCCGCGCAATTTATTAACATAATTCATTGATTGAAAATTAAATCTAAAAAATTAAAATTAAAGTTAAAATAAAAATTAATAAATGTATTGGAGCGCGGGGACTAACCCGTTACAAACTTTATTTTCTAATTTACGTTATAATTGCTATTTTTGTTTATTTTTCAAACAATTGTAAATTAAACCATTTTTAAATTAATTGAGTTAAATTTTATTTAATTATTAATAACATTAATATAATATTAATATAATATTAATTTAATATAATCTTGATGTAATATTCTTATATAGTATTAAAATGCTTTATTTAAGGTATTGTATAAGCTACTACAGCTTAAAGCGATACATATAATGCGATCCTATTAAATTTTTTAGTGTTTTAAAATCTATTTATTTTATTTTATTTTATTTTATTCAAGCACGGAATTTAAAATAGTCTGGTTATAAAAGTTTTGTTTAATAGCGATATTTTTCACATACATGAAATAGAAGCAATAGATCAAAATATAATAATATAGCAACATAGATATGTAGAAAATCTTATTAAATGACATTTGTCTTTTTAATTTTATTTTAAATATACACTTCCAGATCGAATAACAGTTGTCTATTATAGATAAATATCATTTTTAAATAATACATTGGTTGAAAGTAGTACTCTAATGTAAGACGGAAAGAATTGGAGACGGTCTAAAATCTTCATAGTTCCAAAATCTAGAATTTACTTTACTACAGGTCATATATATATATCATAAAAAATATTTTGTATATACAAAATTGCTGCAACTTGATGGGTATGTGTAAATTATTGTAAAAACCTTTTAAGTGTGTTTTAAATAACATTTTATGTTTACCACACGTTCAAGATACGTGATCATAAAGTGAAACAAAATATATTAAATTACATATTCAAAAATGTGTAATTGCATTTTTACGGCTAAATTTGGAATAATACCATGGTTGGTCATACTTGTGAGCGCGTTAAATGACACAAAAGCATAAACTTTGTCATATTATATACGAACACTAGAGACTCTGTATACGCGTTAGAAACTATTATTAATTAGAATGATAATTAACTTTTTTAATTATAACTTTCAGTATATACAAAATAAATTTTCAAGATAAATAATTTAAACATAAAAAAACTGTGTTCTTTCTCCTTTATTGCTACGTGGTGTAAGAAATTATTTTGGTGAGATATTGGTTATATATTTTTTGAAAAAAATTTTAATTTATGTTCAAAAGTAAAAGAAATAAATAAATATTATAAATGTTATGTTTTTTATCTGAAAAAATTTGATAAATAAATAAAATATTAAAAAAAAATTAATTTTGTTCTTTTTTATCAATACCATTAAATTCATAATAATAACAAAACTAAGTTTATTGTAATTAATAAATCATTTATTTTTTATGATTTGTGGTTTAATATTTTGTCAGAACAAAATTATTTTCTAAACCATATACAACAAGAATAATAATTTAATAACTTGTCTTTACTTAGCTGTATTAATTACAAAAAAATTAGAATATAAGTAACGTAGATAAATTTATAAAAAATAACTTATAGTATTATTAAATAGTTTACCTTATCATTGTTGGAATATTTAAAAATACTTACATTAAGATTGTTACAAATAAAAATTTCAGATAAATTAGTATAAAAAGTTACAAATAAATTAGAAGTACATTAATTTTTAATTTTGTATATATAAATTTTGGAATGATAAAAAATTTAGTATAATTCACTCATTTTTCAGAATGTCAATAAATGATAATGATAGCTCTTTCAAATCTATTTGCCCTTCTGTTGATGAGTTAAAAATAATTGTTAATCACATTCGTTGTGAAGAATGCAATTTAGTATTTTGTAATACACCTCAATTTCGAATGCATGATCTAAAAGTTCACAAACAAAAAAATCTTGTTAAGAGTTATAAAGAAAATTTTCGATTTCATTGTCCAATTAAAAGCTGCATTTATGCTCCAAATAATAAGAAATATTTTGCATTGCATAAATATTTAAAACAAGTAAGATCCAAAGTGTTGTTAAAAATTTTTACTTTATTTTATTCAATTTTTTTTTTTTTATAGCATTATTTAAAAGTTCACGCTGAAAAAATATTTACTTGTACACAATGTAGTAAATCGTTTTCAACAAATGCTGCAAAAGATGCTCATATTCGAATATGTGGTTTAATTTTCAAATGTGCTTGTCAAAAAAATTTTAATAGCTATGAAGCATTACTTACTCATGCCAAAAGAAGTTTTCACAAAGTAGATGATAAATATAAATCTAAAATGTAAGTACTACAAAGTGTAGTGTATTCTATCAAATATATTGAATAAATAATTGTAATTGATGTTTGTTTGATCCAAAAATGATTTTTTGTTTTTTATGATGAACATGTTGATTATAAATTTTATATATAATTATTTGTATTATACATTTTTGTTAAAAATATAATTTTATTTTTGTTTAAATAAGATAATTTTTTTACAGCTGTAAAAAAAAAAACATACAAGTAAATCTACCTACAATATCTATAGAAAATTCTAATAACAAAATCAATACGTATAAAAATAAAATAAAAAGTCTTAGTATTTTACCAAAATCAATATGTGATTCAGCTGTTCAAACTGAAACAATTGATATAGAAAAAAAATCTAATTTAAAAAGTAGAAACGTCAAAACTCAAATTTGTAGACAAACTCAAACGAATGATATTCTAAATAAAAAAGAATTAAAAAAATCATCTGAAACTCAAACTACAAAAACAGTTCCATATATAATAAGAGTTCATCAAATTGGAAAAGATAAAAAAATTTCCATAGATAAACACTCTATACGAAAAGATATTAATTTAGTAAAAACTTTTTCCTCTAAATGTCAATTTTCTAATAATACTCCATTAATACTCAGACATAACCTAATATTGCAAGATTTATGGGAGGAAAAAAATACTTTAGGTACTCAAACTAGTCCAGAAAAATATATTTTTAATGATCTTGAAGATTATGCAATACAAAATAGTTCATATCATGGAATGTTTAAATCTGATCCTATGTTAACAGAAGATATTTTTGTGAATAAATTTAGCAGTATAGAAACTCAAACAGAAAAAGCATATTGCCAATCAATTTTTGAATCTGATTCATTAAATTCTAAAAATGAAACACAAACAACTGAAAATTTTACAGAAGCAATAGAACCACTTCATATTTATAGCAATAATTGTACTCAAACATGTGATGAAATTTTATCAACAGATTTAGAATTATCTGATATTCAAACTCAAACAGTTTGGAATCATTTGGATGAGTCAACAGTTTCTACTGAAACTCAAACGAAAACTTTAAAGTGTTTGTCTGGTTGCAATGATACAAGTTCCTGGTTTATAACACAAACAAATCATATGGAAACTCAAACTGACTTACTTCATATTTTTGAAAATTTAGAGTGAAATACTATACTCTTAAATTATTTTAATTTTAAAAATAAATCTTTACTACAAATTTAATATCTTAAAACTGAAAAAAATATTTATATTTTAATACATAAATACAAGAAATAGTTGTACATTTATATTGTAAAAATTATAATCATAAGTTATTTGTAAAATCATACTTTATGATATCCATGTAAGTAATGGTATTTCTAAATAAATATGAATAAAATTACTAGTAGAATGATTTTTGTTTATAATATAACAAAAGATAAAATATTTAATGTAAGAACAGAATTTCAATATTTATAGAAACTTTATAAAAGTATGAAATATTATTTTTATAATGCTGATCCAGACGCATTATTTTCATCAAAGTCTGAAAAAAAATCTTTGATATTATCTTGTGTCTCATCTTTTTTTTCAAGAGTTGATGCTAGTACTTTTAAATTATTTACACCTGAAATAAGTTGCCTGAAAAAAAATATTTTAATATGTTTTTGTTGTAACTTAAAAATATTTTAATATGTTTTTGTTGTAACATTAAAGTTGTAAAATACATAATTATAATTATATAGTTCAAAACATCAAAAATACAAGCTTTAAAAATAAAAAATTATCTAAAATAAAATTCTTTTTAAAATATTTCAATATAATTTTTTAAAATGATTTAAGTAAAAGCTAATGAAAAGTTTTAAATTACTTTAATGAAACTTCCGCTGTTGATGCAGCAAGTCGTAAACTATCAGCCAACCCTTGTATCCTATGATCAGAATTTAAAGTTCTATAACCAGTATCATTCATTTCCATTGTCATTTTAAGTTTTCTATTTTCGGTCCGTAAGGTTTTAATTTCAAGCTAAATAAATAATTTTTTAAGAATCAAAATAAATTTTTGTTTCAAATTTTAATGTTAAAAATTTGTTTATATAATTAATTAGTATTGATTAGAATTATTATATATTATTAAAAGAAATATTTGATTTAAAAAAAAAAATTAAGTAAATATTATCAATACGTACAGATAAAGATTCTACATCTTCCTTCAAAGATGCTATTCTATTTTCTGCATTAATAGCTCTTTTCTAAAAATAATTCTTATGAATAATTGTTTTGAAATTATAAAACATATAACAAATCAACTTACTGTATTATGTTTTAAATTATCTTCTACTTGTTGCATTGCTTTTTCAATATTTGCATTTTCTGTATGGTCTGATTGTTTTCTTGATAAAAGTTCATTTTCTAAAGCTTGTATTCTATAATAAATGAAATAAATATTAAGTAATAAACATACATAAAATAATAAATAATAAAAATAAAATTTTATACCTAATTAAATGTTCGTTTGCCTGTCTTTTTGCATTTTGCAGGTCTTTACGTAATCTTTCATTTTCCAGAATTAACTAAGTTAAATTTGAAATAATTTTCATTTATAATAATATCTATTAAATAATTAAAGTATAAAATTTATATTAGAAAAATAAATACCTTGTGATTCACAGAATTACTTGTGTTAGAACAGTTAGGTCCATCTAACAATGAATTTCCTCGAGAACGAACTGATGCATCACTAAGAAAGTCTGGTAATAATTTTGTTGTGTTGTGTATTTCACTTTGCAAAGGATCAGTTACAATATTGCTTGAATTTGATTCAGTATCTCGTGGTATTTGTAATTTAAATGGAAAACCTGATTTAGTAAATAAATAAGATATTTAATTATGAATTAAAAATAAATAAGAAATTTTTTTATAACTGCAGTTATCAAGGCTTCAATATTTCACAATCTTAAACTAAAATAATATCAATTTATTTCCAACATAAACAAACTTTTAATTTTTTTCTGAATAATAATAGATGATCAAATTTATTATACAAAATTATAAATATTTCAATACTGTAAAAGATATTCAGCTTGACAAATTATTTAATAATAATAATAATAAAATTAAATAATTTTTCTTCACTTTTTTAAATATCACATAATAACAAGTACACAAATTTTTATTATAAGTTTGAAATTTCATAAAAATAACTAATACTATCATAGAAAAATATTAAGATAAAACATATGAAAAAATAATTTTTTAAATAATTAAAGTTATTTAAAAATCAATTGATACCTTTACCTAGTGATTCAATTACATTCGTTGATTTCCCATTGATTACATTATTCAAGTTTGATAAATCTGAACAATGTTGGTGTGAAGAGCTTATTACAGAATCTTTATGTAAATGATCTGTAAGATCAAAGGTGATATCTGCAGTATCTTCAGAAACTTTATGCCTTTCTCCATTATGATTTCGAGCATGTCTCTTTGCAACACTATTTAATGCAAAATCTGGTAAATTTTCTACTTCTATATTGCCTATATTTGTAGAAGATTTTTCACCAAGATAACATTGTTCGATAACAAGATGGTCTTGTACAAAATCTGGTAGCTCTGTAGGATTCCTTGAGTATTTTCCTGTTTCATTATTTTCATTTAATTCTGATCTTTTTAATTGGGGTTCATATACCTTGGGTTTTGTTCCAGTATATTGATGATTTGAATGGCTATCATTTTTCAAAAATTGTTTTAAGCTAAATAAACTTTCTTCTTTTTTTGTTGCATTTTTAACTAAAAATATAAACAAAGAATAGGTATAATAGCATTAATTATTAACTTTATATCTATTAAATACTCATCAAAAATATAAAATTAAAACATATAATAAAATACATATCTTCATTAGTATTACAATATAAATTCATGAATAATTTAAAGAAATTATATTTTTTTGTATTTACTCTCATTAAATTGTTTTATTGCATAAAATATTACTTAAAAATTTTAATATTAAATTTTAATATAAATTAAAAGTTTTAAATAGTAATGAAATAATAGTAAAATTATTAATTTATAAAATATTTAATTTTATTCAAAAAATTAAACATACATTTGTTACATTGCATAAATTTTATCCATTAAAAAATACACAATTTTAAAATGACTATCCTGCAATATTACTATAAATTAATAAATTCATAAATACAAAATAAATAATACTTGTAAATCAAAAATTTTTTAATAACTTGAATAAAATATTTAATACCAGAAAATTAAATAGTTATAAACTACTTACTTGACGTAATATATAACATAAGCAAAAACCTAACCTTTACGTCTGAGATCTACTGAGAAAGGTGCTGGTTTAGGCTTTAAACAGACTTGGGTACCAGTTTTGTACTCAGAATCTTGAGACTTAGATGCTGTTGCCTCTCCCTCGTCGGCAGATGACGTCGACGAAGATGACAGAAACATTACCGGTTTTATACCCAATTGTACTTTCGGTGTTTTTATATTCTTTATTTAACTTAATATTCTCATAGACAGCAGCATGCATATAGACGTTTATGCATGGAGTTATATGTACATACAATTTTTTATGAAAATGGTTTAAATGTATACAAGTAGCTTCATATAATTAAAAAGTTATTGTTTTATTTTTATGATAAAATTTTGATAATCATAATATAATTATTATTTTAAGAAGAGTTAATTTTATCTTAAATGCAATCTTTGTTGTCTGCTGTTTAATTAACTCTAAAAACAATTTTATTTAGTAAAGAAACTACTCCAGTATGCAATGGCTGTACATTTGTGTTTACATAGATCGTTGCAAGTACTAATGAAAATATTTAGATTAAAGTGTTTCTAATGAAAAATAAATATTTAAAAAATAAACAAGACGATCAAATCACTATTAAAGTTACTATCTATATCATTGCAAGAAATAAAATATTTCGACTTCTTTTAAAATTTAATTTTTTTAAAGCTGTGAATTAAATTTACAATAAAAGATCGAATGAAAAAGTAGAGTTTTATGATAACACCCAGATATAGATGGACAACTCTAAACGACAAAATTACCAACAAAGATGGCGATACAACAGGAGAACTCGGTATCATGGAAAATGAGCACCAGGAGGGTTTAACTTTAAATGAGACGACTGGAAACAAATATCCATGTACAAGTATCAAGAAAATATAGAACCCTATAATTTACATAACCCCGTGTGTCTTTTTTCGTGAGCCGGCATTGATAATCCGGTATATGTGTTTACACTGTGATTTCCTAAATTATGAACCAATGTAACACAAAAAAGAAATTAAATGATGTGGAAAATGTTTTTAAATATAAAATTATTTTTTATTTACATGTGCTAGTTTACAAAATATTTTGGAAATTTATGTATAAAGGTCGACATTTTCTGAATTGTTAAAATTAATAGGTATGTTTTTTTCTTATTACTATAAATGGTCAATAAAAATTATTTTAATAATAATATAACTACATATACACAATATTATAATAATATTTAATATAATTTTATACAATTTTATATGCAATAAATTATAAACGCAGCTTTGGAAATTATGTATGAATGATTAATAATATTATAATACCTTTACTTTATGTACTTTGTACTTAAACTTCAGGATATTACAACATAATAATTACTTTATAGCCCTTATTAACTTCTGGCATAATATTCATGAGCTCATTACCTTTTACAATAATCATTAGCGTTTATCTGAATTTGTACTAAATTTGTAACTTTTTCTTTTTTTCATATCAATAATGCTTTCTTTGTAAATTTACCCATAATTGTTTTTAAATTAAATAATTAATTTACATAATGTTTTGTTATTTCATTTAATTCATACGTTATAATAATGTTATATATATTGTGACGTCCTACGACGTCCAAAAACGCGTGTTTGACTAGGCTTTCAGTCTGTGCGAGTAGGTAGGGGGAAAAAACTTGAAAAAACCGGGGATAAATTAAAAAATTTAAGCTCGCGTGATCGAGACTTCTCGGGCAATGACCTTAGCGTGTAGCCAATGGCGCATGACATGATTCGGAAAACCGACCTACACGAATTTTTCTTGTGGTGACTCTGTGCTTTCCATCTGGACCAGAAGAGAGCAGTAGGGAAATCGACTCTTCGTGGCGCAGTAATCGTCCCCGAGTTAGTCCGCTACAAACTATGTGGAGATTATTCAAAATAGCGTACCCTCGTGCGTATTTAAGCGAAGCCGCGTAATTCGTCTCATCGCATTAGATGTTCTACGTTCGTTTGTCTATATCAATAAATTGCTGTTCAATCTCTAATTCAGCGTAAATTAATTTTGAAAATACCCGTCTCCTCCTGCCTGCAAGATAATATATAAATAAATACATAAATATATATTTATATACATATATATATATTATATATATATATATGCATATATACATACACACACGCACTAAAATAATACATTCATTCATATATAAGTAATGAGTAAAAAATTACAAAACAGAAAATAAATGCAATGTATGAAATAATACAATATATTTCATATATTGTATTTATTATTCTGTTTTGGGATAACATATAGGTAAAATAATATGTGATATGATTTAATTACTTTTGACATAAAAATAATATTTATTAATAAAATAACAAATTAGTTCTTTGAAAATTATTTCTTTAAAGATTTTTCTTTATTTTTATTTACACTTCTGTTTTTTCATTACAGTATTTCTTCATAATAAATGAATTTGTAAATTTAAAAATCTCATTAAAAACAGTTTTTATGATAAAATAAATATTTATTTTTAAAATTATTATCTTATTAAAATTTTAATTTAAAATTATTCTGAATATTAAATTCAGGCCTATTCATTTCAATGTATTTTATAAAATTCTACATCTATTGTATTTATAAAATTATAAACTTTTTTTGTAGAATATTTTAAATATTTTTTGCTTTCATCTATTTCTTTTTTTTGTAAAAACATGATCCACCGATGGTTGTTTGGTAAATAATGTTTTTTCACATATTTCACATTCTTATATTTTTTTGCAATTCTTTTTAATATAGCTAGAAACATATGCTGCGGCATTTTTATCACCATGTTCATTTTCATCATCGTTTTCATTGCCATCGTTGTATTTATTTTCATCATTGTTTTCATTGTCATCGTTATTTTTATTTTCGTGATTGCTTTCATCTTCAATTATACATTTGCTTTCACTCATACATTCTTTTTTACTCATACATTCATTTTCACTATCATTATTATCATATATTAATAATTATTTTCAGGTTTAAAATTTTGTATGGTGGCTACCTTTTTTTTATAAAAAAAATGTTTTCTAAGTACTTCAAAATCAATTCAAATTTAAAAAAACGGTATATATAGATATATGATGTATTGGTAAAACAAAACATCTGAGGGATTTTGAAGGTTGAAAATAATTTATTATAGCTGAAAAACATTCTTATTAATGTCATTATAATGATTTTTATTTTCTTATATTTATAAAAAAATATATATACAGTACAATATATTGATTATACTAAAATTTTTAAAATTAAACTGGCATTCATTTACTAGTTATTTTTACCTACGTATGTAACAATTAATATATATAATAAATAAAAATTAATATTGTGAGGAAAATGCCCGATTTTCCTCACTGAAACTGTGCTGCGGCGCCCCGAAAACGCGCTGCAGTACAACCCCGACACCACAGCCCCACCATCACCACATCCCCACCCGGAGAGGCGCCCCACTAGCTGTCACCCACGTAGCCACAAGGATACTCTGCGCACCGTTCGAGCACCCCACCACCACCTGCGCTCGGCGCTCGACGGAGGCCGCCGCTCCGTCGAGCTGCATAAAACCACCCACACAGCACACCGAGTCGTAATCGACTGACACGTCGACCTCCGAAGCCTCCTCCAGGATCGTTGGAGGGTTTCAACCGAGGAAGACTACCGGGAGGCCACCGTGTGGGACCAGTGAGCTTGCTCGCCCCCACAGCCGGCTCCCACGTTGCGGCTACCCAGCCGAAGTGAATCGGCGTCGACTTCCCGTCGGACTCCCAGGATCATTGGGGGACGGCGTGGCATCGGCGACGAGGACGTTTCGGCGTCATCTGTGTCGACGAGGTACCCCAGACTCGCTGGAGACTCATCGCCGCGGATGATCACTGGGGGCTTACTGCTGTCGACAATTATTGAACGCCCGTTGAAGAGGTCCGATTCGGGCAAGCGTCACCTTCGTACTGACGAGCACCGGCGCTGGAACGACGAAACTAAGCCCGCAAGCGGACAGATATCCAGGCTCGCTGGACCGTCCTGCAGAGGGGCGAAAAATTTCGATCGTCCGCGCGGAGCTCCGTCGGTTGACTGAGACCCAGCCTGAGCGAGCCCCCGGCGACCGCCAGCCGCACTTACGGCTTACCGCGACCGCCGCGCCACCGAAAGCTAGCAGGATAATGGCGAACTACGTTTTCGCCATGTAACTTCGAATATCTTTCGTAAAATTATTAAATATTGTAACAATTTACCGCGGATACGGAAACTTTTTTATATCGAAAATATTGTATCAATTTACCGCGGAAACTTTGTAAATTGAAATTATCCTGTAAAATAACCGCGCAAACCTGTTATATTGGAAAATATTGTAATTCACCGTAGTTTAAGATATGTGTAACCAAAATACTTAATTTTTGTAAATTTAATTTAATGTTTAGATTTAATCATATTCTTTTTTATTAAATGAGAATTTCTTTTAAAAGCAAAAACCCTTTGTTTGGAGTCATCACCCGTCGCTTCACCAAGCCCCGATCCACACCCTGACTCCGCTGATTCTTCTTCCGGCAGATAGACCTACCGTCACAATATCTTGAATGAGTAGAACAATAACTATAAGGAAAATATTCTGTGGCATTGTCAAAGGCGATTAAGATAATTATAGAAGACAATTGTTGCGCATATAAATATGCTTGTAAGAGTGAAAAATATAAATAAGGTTTTGATTTTATATTTCCTTACTGTATTTGCTTTTCTATTGTTACATACCGATGCATAAGCATTCATCGTAACGCTAACGCGATATTTTTTTGAACGTCGTGTTGTGAGACACCGCGTAGGGAAGAAGCACGGGCGACGAGATGCAGCGATAGCAGCGAAGACATCTCCAGGCACGCCCGTATCCCCAAGGTCGCTGATGCAGCGGATTACCGACCCAAGCCGGCCAGCGGGACTGGACGTCGCGAGCGGGAGCGCTGCACGGCTAGAAAACTCCGTGACCAGGGGGTAGACTCACGGACTCAGCGTCTGGGCCGCGCAATTTCAGGAGGGGTTATCCAAAAAGGAGGAAACCCTGGCTTCCGCGGTTTGATCATTAATTAAGTTGTGACGAAGCAACCCCCTTACAGGGGTTGCACTCGGGCTCCTGCCCGGAGGTGGCTCGCCGGAGCCAGGGTTGGTCTCCCCTCACCTGTGGAGAAGCATAGAGAGGAGGGGAAAGGAGCCTTTTAAAATAAAAACGCAGGCTTTTACGTTAACACCGTTTATTTTCCAACTTTACAAAGAAGTGTCGGTGATGGTGTTATCCATGACGGGAGGTTGTCACAGCTTCTTCCTGAAAAAGGGAGAAGAAGTGACTTTTAGATATGTTTCACTCCTGAAAAAGGGGTGAAACTACCATTAGTTTTCCCGGCGCTTTACTTGGTCTGGTCCGTCAGGCGGACCGCCGTTCAAGTCGTGCCGAGCTTGCTCCGCGACCCCCTTTTATATGCTGCCCGCGAGTCGGCGGCAACTCCCGTTTAATTAGTACGGGAGCGCCTGATCGGGCAGCGTATGGGAGTGACGGAGCAGCGGCTATCCTCCGTCCTCGCCCGTGCGAGTGACCGATCCGCTCGCCCCTTGGATCCTGGGTTGCTCCCTGGAAGGGCCCAGGACGGGTCTTGACTTCCTGGGGGGCACATAGTGTCGCCGCGGCGCCGTCGGTTTCCGAGCGGGAACTTCCCCGAGGAGGATCATGCGCCTCCTCTCTTGACGCGCGCGGATTCTTCGGCGGACCTCTTCTAAGGTTAGCGGTGCTGCCATGGTGACAAGACGACTGTTTTAATTGTCGCTTGTTTTCCGGGCCCAGCCGATTGTTTCTTTTCGACGGCCGAGGGTTTCCCGGAAATTTCCGCCGGCTTTTCGCGCGGCCGTGGCTGAGACTTTTCCGCCGGCGCGCGACCGAAGGGTTGAGGGTGGGGGTGCGCCGGGCCGGGCCCGTGCCCCCTTCGCGCTTGACGCGCGCGCTGCGGAAAATCAGTTTCCCCCGGACAGCCGGCGGGTGTAGTTGCTGAGCGGGGGAGTATCGCCGATTTTCCTCTTACCCTAACTTATGCTAGTTTTGTCTATACTAGCCTTACAGCTAAACTTACTTACTAGTTTTGCTTATGACTAAAGCTTAAAGCTATTTATTATTTATATATATATATTTTTTTTTTTTTTTTTTTTTCGCAACTTAGAAACTAGTCTTAATCCTAATCGGTTTTAACAATACTAAGCTTACGACTATGCTTATGTCTACGCTTATTCCTACGCTTATGTCGATGCTTATGTCTACGCTTACTCGCTATAATTCGAGTGGTAGCTCGGTGGAGGATCCTCGCTGGATTCCTCATCCTCACTCGACGAGCTTGAGCTCGAGGAGGTGCGGAGCGCTTCGTACCGCTCTCTCCATACCCGCATCAGCTGGAGGGTGGCTTCTCTTCTTTCCAGCCCCTGGTTGTTCCTCTCCACTCTGGTAACCAGGTCCGCCCCAGCGACCATGCTGCAGGGCAGATTCTCCACTACGGCTACTCGTAGTAACATGCTGAAGCCCTGTATGCGGCAACGCATGTACATGACACCCTCGGTTTGGAGAGTGTACCGCGCTAGAATCCCCACTTCTAGCGCTGCTGGGCCATAGATCTCCTCGCCCAGCTGTTCTGATCGGAGCAGGTGGGCGAGGGCTGGGTTGATCAGCGTTATTTGGATCCCTGTATCCAAATGCGCTTTGAATGCGTGCCGACCTGCAGTTATCTGCATGGTGGTCGGGTAACCTTGGAGGGCTATTAGTCCTCGCAGAGGGTGTTCTTCGGAACTCATTCTGAACCTTGCGTTTTGAGTCGAGATCTCAGAGTGTCCTTGCTCCTGTCGTGCTCGCCTCTTTATACCTAAGAGACGGCGCTGAAGTCCATGCGGCGAGTTTAGGCACTACCGGCCCGTTTTGGGGAGTAAATCTGCCCCTGGTGACTACTTCACGAGTCACTCCGCATCTGGTAGGGCTTCACATCCTGGATGTGGACCCTCTTTTCCTTACCCCGCTCCAGTACCTTGAAGATAACCGGGGACAGCTGTTCGCTGATTTCGAAGGGTCCAACATATTTCGGAGCAAGTTTGGCGTTGATGTTCTTCGCCTTATCCGAGAGTAGGTGGCTCTTTACCAGTACCTGGTCGCCTATCTGAGGCTTCCACTGGCGCCGCCTAGCATTGTAGTATTGACTCTGCTTTTGGAAACTGGCCGCCATATTTTCCTTGGTTTTTCGCAGCGCTTCCTCTATTTTATCGAGGCGTCCTTGCAGGGTACACTTTGGGGTGTGATCAACCTCCTGATAGAGGGCACCCGGGTGTACTAACTCTCTGCCATGATTCAGCAGGGCAGGGGTATATCCTGTGGACGAGGACTGCGCGGTGTTGTACGCGAAGGCCAGTTCTTTCAGTTTCTTATCCCAGTTCTGGTGGTCTTTATCGACGTACTGAGTTATCATCGTCTTGATAACTCGATTGGTACGTTCCACCGGATTGCACTGGGGCGTATACGGCGGTGTCCGACGGTGCTGGATGTTATTGTTAGCGAGAAAACCGGTAAATTCTTGACTAACGAACTGCTTACCATTGTCGGGAACGACGGTTTTCGGACACCCATATTTTATTATTAATATTAAAAATAATTTTCTTTGTTATTTTTATTTATTTAATTATTCTATAAGTATGTGTTAGCGTTCACATATATTATAATTATTTATTTTCATTGATGTTATTATTTTTTTTTTGTTATTTGCATTCATAGTTACCCTAAAATCTAGTAATCTTTGTTATCTATTTAAGTCATAATTATTTTATATAAATATCTACAATATTTTATTTTATTTATTACTTATATATACATTTTCATAGTTACATTTATTTTTTTTTTATTTATATACCAATTTAATTCATTAACTATCTAAATTTATTCATTTTATAATATATTATATTAATTTTGTTTTTCCTTTAATATTATCCATAATTATCTACTGATTTATATATACAGATATACATATTTTGTTTTTCTTTCTTCCTTGTGATTTATACATTATTCTATAATTTTTTTTATTGCATTTGTAGATTAACTTGTTATATACTTAAAAGTTTTCTTTTATTGCTTTTATTTTTTTTTCTTTTATTATTGTTAAATTCCGTTATTTCCCTTCAATAATTATATACAGAGTATTTATTTAATTATTTTTATTTACAAATTTACCCTAAACATATACATATATTGATTAAATTAAAATTTTTTTTTCATAATATAATTTTAAATAGATATATTCATTATTTAATTTTTGTTTATCTTTTCTCTTTTCTTTCTTTCTTCAACGTTTCTTCGATATATATATTATATTTATGATATTTGTTTTATATTTATTAGATTTGTATTGTAACGGGAAATCTCCCTCGCACCGGATCGCTTTTCGTCGGTGTCAGGGTTCGGAGGAGGGAAGTCGGATCAGGGTGAGATTGGCAGGTTTCACTACAGGAATAACTCCATATTTAATATTAACACTGCTTAAACTTTAATTAACCATTTAAATTTAACAAAAGGAAATACATTTACGCATCTTACATTCACTACTTTTCTATAATTTGGCGGTGTCTAGCGTACTAGAAGTCCTATACATACATACATATGATTCGCTGTCGCGGGCCGCGAGTAGTCGCGGTTTTGTGAGGCGCGAGGGGATCAGACGTGATCCGCGGGACGCTTACATTAGTTTACGTACTATATCGTAAAGTTGGGAGTCGCGGGGAGTCGCGGGTTGTCCGCGACGCGCATACGGCGTGTCCCTCGGGATACCCGCGAGTATCCGCGAGGTCTTGAGTCGCGGGGAGTCGCAGCTCACCCTCTAATACTAGATGCGCTGGTATGCGTCTTAAACGCAGCGCCGGGGTCACGGTATTCGCGGTTTTCGACCGTGACTTTCATACATTCATACGGGGACTTCGGCGCGAGTAAGCGCGACGCCGGGGGTCGCGGGTGGGATTCGCTAGCCACCCGCGAGTCACACACACACGCACACACACTTATGTTTAATCGCAACGCATCTTAATACTAACTTAGCCTAGCTTAAACGCTACCCTCCACCTTAAACTAATAGTCGCGGAATGTCGCGGGGGGTGTCGCGGGGGGGGGTATATCGCGAGGCTGTCGCGTACGTCGTGTCACCTGGCAAGTATCCGGGGTGACACGCGTATATCGTCGCGGCTACGTGCTGCCTGGCAAGTATCCGGGGCAGCACGCGCTTCAAGTCGCGGGCGCGAGTTCACGACGCGTCACCTGGCAAGTATCCGGGGTGACGTGTCGTCAGGGTCGCGGTCTGTGTCCTGGCAAGTATCCGGGGACACTCCCGATGACCCTGCTCGCGGGGGAGTCGCGGCAACGTGTTACCTGGCAAGTATCCGGGGTAACACGCGCACTAAGTCGCGGTCGCGGGAGACGACGCGTCACCTGGCAAGTATCCGGGGTGACGTGTCGTCAGGGTCGCGGTCTGTGCCCTAGGACACTCCCGATGACCCTCGTCCTGGGTCAGGCTTGGCCGTGTGCTCTGGCAAGTATCCTGGAGCACACACCTAGGCAAGCCCAGGGGGGGAGTCAGGGCGACGAGCGAGGTGTCAGGCTGTCGTCCCGACTGACTGAACGAAGGGCGCGCACCCCCGGATATACCCTTCGTTCGTCAGCGGCGGAAGGGCGAGCGCCGAGCGCGCGGTGGTGGGGCGGCCGTCGAGCTGCGCAGGGGCGCTCCCCCATACTCGACGGCTGCGCGGCGCAAGCGAGGGAGTGGGAACGGGCCCGGGTGGTGGGGCTAGCGGAGCCCGGGCCTAGTGCGGCGCGCTTTTCGGGGCGCCGAGACCACTAGTAACGGGGGCTTCCCGTTACAGTATTTATATTGAAATTAATATTGATGTCATTTTTTTTATGTAATATATTTATTCGTTGCGTGATTATTATTATAAATTATCATATATTTGTGTAGTGTCGACCGGGTAGGGAATTAGTTAGTGATATTTTTCTGTTCTCCCATAAAGTGGTATATTGAGTGATTTATTTTAATTTTGTTTACGTATCGAGTGAATATGGAAAATTTCGATGAGTTATTAAGAAATCTGGTATTGTGATCGGTGCGTGCGCAACGAATTACTAGAGAAGTGAATAATTTGGACGATTTATCAATAGCCCAATTAATTGCATCGTTAAATTTGGAAAGTAGTGGAAGCAATGTACAACTTAGGAATCGATGGCTGAGGTATCGACTTCGGAGATCATTACCGAAGAGTAATATCCCGTGGGACGAAAAGATCGGCGGTACCTTTAAAGAAGGTGAAGTTACGGAACATACTGGTAGTGACACAGATCAGAAAAGTGAGTTGCAGTATGAGACCAAAGGAACCAAAACAGTATTGGATGTCTCTGTCCCAGTGAAGAAGGCCAATAAGGAAAGTCATAAAAAGACTTCCGAAAACGGGGACGGAGACAACAATATTAAGTTTACGGACCCGGTGTCAGGTAACTTGATCACGATGCCGATTGATATTATCGAACAGATGTTCGAAAAATATAGGAAAGGATTAAAGAGTGAACAACATGAGGTAGTGCAGACCGAGGAGAAAATAAAAAGAATCCATCGCCTAAAGAAAACTAAATCAAAATACAGTAGTGATGATGATGATTCGGAGTCGGATAATCTGAGTGACACATGCGAACGTTTTAGGGAGTCCATAGGATTATCCGACGATTCAAGAAGGAGTCGTGGTAGGAAACCTTCTCATTTTAGGCCGAAGGAAACAAAATCAAATAAGAAACGATATGAAGGAAAGTATAGTAGTGAGGATGACAGTGAGTGCAGTGTTGACCGCAGGACAAGGCACAAGAATAAACCTAGAAGGGGAGAGGACGAAGAAGCTCGAGCCATCCGGTATTTACATTGGTGGAAATTGGAATTCTCTGGAGAAAAGAAACAAGATCCAGACGATTTCTTGGAGAGGTTAAGTGAGTGCCGAAGAACCAGTGACATATCGGATCGGGTATTATTACGGGCCTTGCCCTGCATATTTCGATCGGAAGCCAGTAGTTGGTTCCGATCGTGTTATAGAGAAATTACAAATTGGAAACAATTTCAAAGAGCATTTAGGGAAGAATTTGGACAAAAATATGATCGCCAAGATTTGTTGGACGACATGAGGCGTCGTACACAACAAAAAGGGGAAAGTATTGGTGAGTTTGTGAAATGTTTTAAATATATAGTTTCGTTAATAGATCGTCCGCCCTTGATGGAGGATCAAGTGGCAATGGCGATCAGGAACCTTTTGCCCGAATATCGCGAATATCTTTGGGACCGAAACGTGGAAACCTTTGAAGATATCAAATATTATGGGCAAAGGTTCGAGAAACTTAAAGGACTTCGAGAGAAATATGCACCTCCACTTCCACCAGAACAAATGACAGCGAGGAAAGTAGCACCAAAGGAGATATTATCAAAGGCGAAGAAAGTAGTGAAAGTAGATGAGGTGGAAGAGGTGACAGAAATAGTAGTCGAGAAGAAGTCGAAGAGCAAAAAGAAAGATAAAGGTAGTGATGTGGCTGCTGTTGCACAACAGGTAGTTCCGGCGACGATAGGTATTCCTCAACCTATCATTCCAGCGACGATCGGCCAACCGAACTTCTTCTTCAATAAGGCGTTTAAGAAGAAGAAACCATATGGATTTCAGGTGGGAGCGCAAAACCCACAGTTTAAAGGTAGTGGTTGGACCAATCAAGGGCAACCAGGTGATAATGGTGCAACAGTAAGTGTTAGTCAGAATCCACCCGTGGCTGAGGTGTTTTATGGGGCGTGTGCCATTTGCCAAGCTGTAGGACACAAGGCAAGGGATTGCCCTAATAGGATTTGTTTTAGGTGTCGAAAAACAGGACACATGGCAAGAGAATGCCCCAATAATGCCTTAGATACTGGGCCAAAGTGTCAATTATGTGGCAGGCCCAATTGTGAAGTGAGGACCTGCCCAAATTGTCAAAAATTGGTATCCCAGTTGGGAAATGGGTTGACGGGGGGATGAATTGTCCCGCACCCCCTCAGTAGTGATTTCAGGGACAAATAAGTTATTAAATGTAGTGAGAAATGAGTGTAGTGGCGTACCTTCTCAGGGTCCCGAAATTTATAATCGGGAGCTTGAGAAGTTAGCAATTTCTGTAGAAAATAACATTTCTGCAGAAAAAGAAGTGTGGAAAGATCTACCCGTAACATCGGAAATTTTGGATAAAGGGAAGGAAGCCGGACATCCAGAAAAGATGAAAAACGAGCGGATCAATACAGAGTCATCTTCAAGAACGGAAATAACGGCGGAAAAGTTAGATCCTGACAAGAAGTTAACTCTAAACAAAAATGGTAGTGTTGTGAAGTGTGGTGATGATAATAAAGAAGTGAAGATGGGAAAAACTACTTGTATTGGTAGTAAAGATCCAGGTAGTGTAGACCGTAGTGAAGTGTCGTGTAGAAATAAAGAAAATCTATTGGATATTGATAAAATATTATCAAAAGACGATAATAATCATAAATCAAAGGATTCTCTAGTAGTGAAGGAACCCCGAGGAGTAGAAAGTTCATCATGGGAAAATCGTAATTTCTTTGACGTGGACATCGCAGGGGTTCGCTATAAAGCGTTGTGTGATCCAGGAGCCATGATATCTCTGGTCGGAAGCAGAATCGCTGAACAACTTAAGGATAAGTTGACTCCGATGTCGACGGGAGTAAAATGTGCGACAGGAACGATAAGCAGAGCCTTGGGAATCCTGTCCCTTAACATGAACGTAGACGGGGAACGAGCCATCATCAAAGTAAAGGCAGTGAAGCAACTGGACCAAGACATCATTTTAGGCATGGACTTTTGTGAGACCTTCGACCTTGATACGCGCTTAGGGAGAGGGATGTGGCGCGTTAGGGAGGGGGAATGGAGAGAATTCTCCAGAAATAATAATTCGGGAGATACCGTCATTCAGGTTGAATGTGCGGGTATCTCGGAATTAAGTAGTGTTGAAAAGAAGAAAATAAGTAAGTTAGTGGAGTCAATCTTGTCTGAGGCCACGGGAAGGCCCGGCGGAACGACCCTAACTGAACATTTTATTGGTGTGCAAGGAGCCAGCCCTGTAAAACATAAATTTAGGAGGATGTCGCCTAAAATGTTGGAAGTGGCTCATGAGGAAGTGAGTGAGATGCTGAAAGAAGGCATCATAGAAAAATCAGCCAGCGATTGGAGTAGTGCACCGGTGATGGTGAAGAAATCTGATGGTAGTTATCGCTTTTGTGTTGACTATAGGGATTTGAATAAGGTGACGAAGAAAGATGCCTATCCATTGCCATCGATGGACGGAATCCTAGACAAGTTGAGAAAGGCTCAATACTTGTCGAAGATAGATTTAAAACAGGCATATTTCCAAGTTCCGTTGGACGAGGCGAGCAAGAAGTATACTGCGTTCGCCATCCCAGGTTCAGGACTGTGGCAGTTTCGAAGAATGCCATTCGGACTCACGAATGCCCCAATGACATTCCAGAGATTAATCGATGCCCTGTTTGGACCTGAGTTTGAACCCTATATATTCGCGTATTTGGACGACATTTTGATCGCGACCGAAACGTTCGAAGAACACATGAAATGGCTGAAAGTAGTGTTGGAGAAGGTAGTGAAGGCCGGTTTAACGACCACAAGAAGAAATGCGAATTTGAATGCACTTCAGTAACTTATTTAGGGTTTATCTTAGACAAAAATGGATTAAGACCGGATGAATCGAAGGTAGTACCAGTAGTGGAGTACCCGGCCCCAAATAACGTAAAACAATTGAGAAGATTTTTGGGGATGATAGGGTGGTATTCAAGGTTCATCCCGCAGGATTCAGAGTTGAAAATCCCGTTGGTCAAGCTGTTAAGGAAGGGTCAACCCTGGATATGGACGGAAGAACAACAAAATTCTTTCGAAAAACTGAAACAGGCACTGACTGAAGCACCAGTTCTTAGTAGACCGGATTTCAATAAGCCTTTTGTAGTGCAGTGTGATGCGAGTGGATTTGCGATTGGGGCGGTCCTGACTCAGGAACTTGAGGATGGGGAACACCCAATTTTATATATAAGTAGAGTGTTGACCGCGGCGGAAAGAAATTACACCACGAGCGAGAGAGAGTGTTTGGCATTGCTGTGGGCGATAAAGAAATTCCGACCGTACATCGAGGGATACAAGTTTAAGGCAGTGACGGACCACAGTACTCTAAGATGGCTGAGAAACCTAAAGGATCCGACGGGAAGATTGGCTCGTTGGGCTTTGGAAATGCAGCAGTGGGAGTTCGAAATAGAGCACCGTAGGGGAGCGAATCACCACGTTCCAGACGCCCTGTCCAGAATGTTTGAGGATGAGGAGGTTTCATCCTTCACGGATATTCAGGATAAGTGGTATCTACAACGAATGAAGGAGATTGGTGAGGCTCCAAACAAGTATCCGAAGTGGAAGGTGGAGCAGGGTAGGATTTACTGCTACCGTAAGGATGCATTGCTGTATCCTATCTTGTTTCGGGAAGAGCAGTGGAGATTGGTAGTGCCGCAAGAGTTGAGAACAAGAGTGATGACCGAGGCTCATTGTGAGGCAAGTTCAGGACATTTGGGAGTGGATAAGACGTACGACCGAATAGCCCGGGAATATTACTGGCCTGGTATCTGGTACGACGTACATAGGTTCGTACAGGGATGTGTAGAGTGCCAGAAATTTAAAGTCTCACAAGCAGGGCCGAAAGGATTGTTTGGAAACAGGGTAGTGGAGAAACCCTGGGCAGTAGTGGCAGCGGACTTGATGGAATTCCCTCCAAGTAAAAACAGATTTAAATACTTGTTGGGTTTCCAAGATTTGTTTACAAGATGGATCGAGGTACAACCATTGAGGTCCGCAGAAGGGAAAGCAGTGGCGAGGGCTTTTGAGGAGCTCATACTCTTCCGATGGGAGACGCCCAGTTACTTATTGACTGATAATGGTAAGGAATTCATTAATAAGTGGCTAAAGGAGACCCTGGATGAGTATGGAGTGAAACATGTGACGACTCCGCCATATCATCCTCAAGCCAATCCAGTGGAGCGAAGTAATCGGACATTGAAAACCATGATTGCTACGTTCATCAAAGAGGATCATCGAGATTGGGATAAACATATCCACGAATTTCGACATGCTGTGAATACTGCGGTACAGGCAACGACGCAGGTATCTCCGGCATTTTTAAATTTCGGAAGACATCCCAGACCGGTAAAGAGTCTGAGAAGAGAAGTGGAAGGAGAGGTAGTGTTGACCGAAATGGATCCAGCCCTTTGGATAGATCAGGTAAAGAGGCTGGATGCATTGAGGGACTTAGTAGTGACGTTCATTGAGAGAGAAAGAGAACGACAAAAGAAACGTTACGATGAGGGACGAGTGAACGTGACGATTCAAGTCGGTGAGTTAGTGATGAGGAGGAATCACGAACTGTCGCGCGCGATAAACAAGTTCTCCGCGAAGTTGGCACCAAAGTACTCAGGTCCGTATGAGATACTACAGGTGTTATCGCCGGTCGTTTACGTGATTGCCGATCAGGGCCGACGAATCTCGAAGGTTCATATTACAGAACTCAAGAAATTTGTACCTCCTAGAGTAGTGTATTTCTCTCCGATGGTTAGGAAGTAGTGTATGATTTCCCCAATATGAAAGTAGTCTGGACCAACCCCAGAATCTAGCTGAAACCGATAAGAGTAAGTAAATTTTATAAATGCGTGACTTCGGGGGAAGTCACGATTTAGGGGGGGAGTTTGTGATGGAAAATATTTTAATTTCATTTTCAATCACTAACCTGGAAAGAATGATCGTGTAGTGTGAGTAAGAGTGAGAGAGAAAGATGTATCGTGTGTATTGCTGCAGAATACGTATATATCTCGGTGCATGGGAATTCGAGTGTAGTGGTGTTAATTAAATTAAATTATCGCCTCCACGATGTTGCCGATAATGCCAATCCCGGAATTATCGGCATTTTACAGTAATATTAAATTTTGTATGAAATCGTGCAACTTTGTGTCGATTTTTCAATCGACCAATGAGATTGCACGATTTCGAAAGCACAGGACCAGGGGGGAGCTTGACGGTGTGTAACCAATAAGGGAAAGGGTTACACACGCAAGCTCAGGTGTAAATATACAAAATTTCAAATAATTTTCGGTAGTGTGTGTTATAAAATTTTGGCTTTCCTTCGAGAACAAAGGAAAGCCATTTTCAGTTATATTATTGCCTTTGGTGATACACCGTGTGTGATTCTGCCCTCGTGAAAAATCAAATTCAAAATTATTGAAAAGTAAGTGAATCATATCAATATAAAATATTATTATTGTGGAAGTGGCGAATAACCATTGGAGAGAAGAGTGAGAGAGCCGAGAGGAATTTATATATAATATTTCAATCTAATAAAATAAATACAATCAATCGTCTTGGAAATTTTACGAGGAAGCCAAATTACATTGGATAAATAATTCAAATAAAATATACTTTAAATTAATATTATCCCCGGATATTTGGTAAGATCTTTCCTTAATATTATATATATATATTTACATTGATTTATTATTATTATTTATATTCTTATATATTTATTCGAGTAATTAATATATCGGCGAAAATAACGTGTTAAGTAGTGTAGACCACGCGGGTTTGTCGGCCCGACGGCAAATAATTTTAACAACGGGACTCGTCCCGATAGATAATAAATAAAGTGTGCGAATAATATTAGTGTGCGAATTAATTAAGTCGGTAGTGATTGCGGGATTTTTAGTGAAATGAATACTTATAAAATTTGTAAAGCCGTTCGGGAGAATTCACGTAAAGTGAATTTTCGTGGTGTTACAGTGTATATTAAATATTTGTAAATGAATTATTTGAAATAGTTACTCGAACTTCGGATAACTGGCGCATGTGTTTGCGTCCGACGTCATTGTTATTGTCCGTGACCCACCCGGCGATCATTCAACGAGTAGACATTGGTCAATTGTAAATATTATCGAGAATACTAAGATCGTCGCGATTTTGAACGATAGAAATATAATAATATATATCACATTTAAATTTATTAATATTTTACTTGAATAATTTCATAATTTCTTTGTATTATTTTTGTTACAGAAAATTGCCTATTAAAGGATAACTTCCGTGTAACGTTAATTTACTCAAAATTTTATTGCTTGTTTGATTGACTACACCTACAACCGTTCCAAATTCCTGGACGACCAGCTGCCGCTTGTCCCCCAATTTCTTCTTTTTTTACGAACGCTCGACTCGTTCCTTTACCGGTAAAGAACGAAGGGAGCCGTCTCATTACATGATACGAGAATAGGACTCATTCACGTTTATTTCTTCTATATCTGTACAAATCAATTAGTATTACTCGTCATCGAGTAGCAACACTCCTATTACGAACGTACCCAGGTTCCCTCGGAAATGATCACTTTGCGTTATTCGTTTTCGGGTAGCAACGATCATGTTCGAGATTCCTAATCCGAATTTTATTTTCCGTGACGCTTTGTTGGAGTGGCTAGATTTAAGCGTCGTTATAGTGCAGTATGACGAACCTGATATTGCATGATTTTACGTCCTCTTTCACCCTTTCCTTTAACGTCCTTCCAGGAGTAAAACCTGCAATCCGGCTATGAATAGCCCATGAATGCGTAGATAGAAACAAACAGGGCGTTGATGATCCTTCTAGTCGTTCTTGGGGCTCCCCAATAAAGGGCGAAGAAGAAGTACTAGAGCTATCTATTTTGCGAATGCTTCCGTGGTTAAACGACGTTTCGGTCATGGGCTCCCACCCGTTCCGTAATGTCAGGCACCATTGAGCGGACTTCTCGGAGACGTGTACTTGTCAATTATTAAACCGCATTATAATTATTGGTTTGTACTGTAACGGCCGAAAGCAAACCGCCTGGTGCTTTCATCTTTCTCAACCATGGCCTGAAGTCATTTAGGATCATGATATTGGGCTCCGTTCCGCATAGCCATTATTCGATGCAGGGATGATCATCTGATCAGTCGCGCAAGTTCTGCCATTATTATCAATAGCAACACATTCATAGATTATTAATATTTGCTCGCCAAAATACCGACACGACATCACAGGTACAGGAACCGGACCAATTCATATCGTTTTTTTTTTACCAAACACAATGTTTATTCCAATTAATGGCTGCCGCCCGACTATCAGTCAACCGTTTGCATTGCTCACAATTTCATGTTAGTCCAATGCTACAATAGTTAGCTGCCCGCCAGTTAAGCTGCTCTCTTATGTTGGAGATTGTCTGCCTCAAGCATAAACTGCACCCATCCATTTACCCTTGTAGCCACCATTCCTAACCTAGAATTGTGCTAAATCTCCTTTAGTACTAGGCGTTTTCAGTAAACACCCCTTATGCATCAGTCCTGTCAAATCTACTATTCCATTTTTTCCAGTAAGTTCCGCTGACTGAAATTCACCCGCTACTGTCTTGTCATTTCTAATTGGACTAGCGGTCTTGTTTTCTTTTTACAGTAAAGAGTTACTTCTGTTAGGATTACGAGAAATCCGTTCCTTGTCTTTATGTTTTCTGATACATAATTATAAATACGTAAAGATCGACACGTAAGTGCTTACCCATAGCGGGGAGTAATGCAACGAGACATCCTCGTTGCTAGAAGTTTCGTACGGCCACGTGTGCCGTCCGGAACTTCCGACCCATGTAGGTTGTCATGTTGGCACTTGTCGAACCGCGCGACTAGCCCGTGATAATGGGAATAAACTGCTCGAGTCATTCCATTCGTGGCCCGCCGCAATAGTTCGCGCGGACTAATAATTTGTGGCCAATCGTCATCCCGGATTCCCTAAATCCGCGAATTCCCTCGCCAACCAATTAACCAATCATTTATTAACCTACCCTAGGGCATCATCCATGAAATATAAATATAAAAAAAATGAAATTTCTAATACACTTATTAACTAAATAAATTATCTTTAAATACATATGATTCTTAGTGTATATTTATTTTATAAACTCATTATTTATATATATATATATATATATATATATATATATGAGGCTGTAAAATATAAAAAAAAGACAAAAAAATTTAATTTTAAAAGAATAAAAAAACTTTTATTAATCTTTATTTTTACAGTATAAATATCATATGATTTGAAATTGAATACATGTGAATAATTACGATTTATAGTAATATAATTATTTCGTCCAGAAAAACAAAGGGTATAGGTGGTCCTTAATTTTAATAGGGCCCAAAAATACTATCGACGGAAAGGACACATCCTTCCTCGGAGAAAATGTGATTTATTCTGCACTGTATAGCGCGTTCATGACGAGTATATTCTTTTGGTTCGTTACAGAATTTACCCATCGGTAGCATCGCGGGATCTACCCGTGAGCTTGCGCGAGTGCTCTGTGAATCGATTCCGCTTGCATTGCCCTTAGAATCAGCGCCGGCCCAACGGTCCTGAACACCTGGTGATCCGAATTCGTCCCAAGCGGCGATTCCTGGCCCGTAGCGGCGAATCTCGCGGAGAACGCCGTCAGAGCAGCTTATGTATTGGGATCCTCTCGCACCTTGTAATTTACAAATATTAATATGATTTGTAGTTTGTTAAAGATTCGCTAGGTTTTTGGGAAAAAATGCTTAACATGGGCATTAATAATCTCTGGGCAAGGCGCTTATTTTTTATGTGGCCTATCGGATAACTTTGTTGCCAGCACAGAACAGAGACTAAGAGGATGTTGAGTTTAATACTATACATTAAAAACTTAAATGACCGTTAAAATATCCTTTTTTGTCTCGCACTTATGAAGCGAATTAACTATACGTTGTCTCCACTCTGAAGTTTTGCTCCATCCCCTGGCATTCCATAATCCAGTGATTCCAATTTTCGTTCATTTTATTGCATAATTGACATTTCTGCTCATGTCCAGCCAATATTTATTGCCGTCTACTATATTGCCACATTTGATTTTGGCCACTGTTCCTATTTTTTCGCATTCTTTTCTTTTCTTAAGTACCCTGGTAGACCTTTTCCCATGATATCTCCGTATGCCCTATCATATCTCGCCTTGTCAATCTTACTTCTTCTCATTTATGCCTCCCTATCCTTATCTCTTCTCTTTATCTTTGTATATTTATTTCTCCCGTTAGCTTCCCAATAGTTTGTCCTCTACATAGTTCGAGGCTGTTCAGCCACCTCTCTGCTTCGTCTTTTTCATTTCCATCAGCTATTCTACCTTTTTCCTCGTAGCATTTCCTGGCCCATCTTTCCTCTGTCATTTTCCTAATTCTGTCTTTATATTTCATGACTCTCAACCTTCATTCGCCTTTCATTTCCGTTTCATACGTTTTCTCGTATATAATATACCTGGGTATGCAGAAATCCAACCTTGATTTTTTCCATCTCTCCTGTGTCTTCGTTGTCCCATATTTCTACTCCGTATTCCATCACAACTCTGACTAGGTAGTTAAACATTCTTTTCCTCAATCCGAAATTTCCAGCACATCTTCTTTCCCCGAGTCCCCATATTCTTTTTACCGCTATTTTTTCTTACTAAGTTCTTTCCCTTATGTGTTCCTTTAGCTTCCCGTCTCTACTTAGCATAAATGTTAAGTATGTAAAGCTGTTCACTACCTCTATCTCTTTGTTTTTCCATCTCCATGTTTCTGCTTTCAGTTTCTTTCTTAGCTTTACTATCATAATTTTGGTTTCTTTTGCATTCAGGCTAAGTTTCCTGCCATCTAGGAATTTCCCGAGTGTGTTCATCATGCTCTGCATCATTTCCCTGTTTCGACAATTATTGCGAGGCCATGAGCATATTGCAGCGTCCAAGCTCTATTATTGTAGATTTTAGTATCATCTATGTTCTTTATATATTAAATAGCGTAAGACTGAGATTACATCTCAGTATTAGTTTTTTGGTAGTCCAGAAAACCTCGGTGGTTCCCTCTTTTATTCTAACGTAGCTCCTTGTTTGTTCGTATATGTTGCTGATTTTCTCACTTATGACCCTGCTGATCCGGTTTCTTTTCATAGTATTCCATAGTCCCTCCCTGTCGACCGTGTCTAAAGCAGCCTTCACGTCTACAAACAGCATATATATCCTTTCTTTTTTTTGTTGTACTCTGGATCAAGTGGTTCGATATATATACACATTGTCCATGGTTGACCTTCCTCTTCTGAATCCTGCTTGTCCCTCTGGAAGTACCATTTTATCTTCTGTTTCCATGTCTAATCTATTCTTTAATATCCATGTACATATTTATATGCAGTTGATAACATGGATAGTCCTCTATATTGCTGTCCCCTTTTTTGAATATTGAGGTTATCGCAGCCCTTCTCCATTCCTTTGGAATCTTTCTCTTTTCCCATACTTTCCTGATAATCTTCTTAAGTTTCTCTTTCACTTCGTTTCCTCCATATAATCACGCTTCGTTCGGTAGTTCGTCTATTTCCGCTGTTTTTTCTTTTTTAATTTTTTCCATTTCTTATATATTTCTGTGTTCGTCAGTTTTTCCTCCTTTGATTCTTGCTCATCTTTTCCCTTTCTCTTCCATATGCTAACTCTTCTTTATCTGCACCGATCCATTAGTTCGAGGAAATGTCCTTCCCATGCTTGTTTGTCGATATCCGACTCGATTTTTTCTCTTTTCTTTTTTCCTCTATTTATATATTCCCATATATTCTTATTCCATATCGTTATTATTTTTTTCTCCTTCTCTGTCTTTCCCTTAACTTTGGTCTTTCTATCCACAGTGCACAGCCTGGTTGTAATTAGGAAGTGGTCAAGCTCCACTCTGTTTTGTACCTTGAATTCTGTAATTTTGTTCCTGAATTCTCTATCTGTGATGACGAGATCGATCATTGTGGTTCTCCAGGGCCCTGCATATGTGTTTTCGCCCTCTTTGTCTTCCGTCATGGTACCGTTCAATACGGACATTTGGCTTGCATCCTTTCTATCGTGTCTCTTCTTATCCTTGTAGTCTTTGCTCCTTCTGTTTTTCATCGTGCCGCTATCACTCATATATTATCCATATATTCCTCCACGTTCCAGAATAATATTTTCATTTATTCCTGTTCCTCTATGCACGGTCCCCTGTCTTGTCTTCTATTTTCTCGCTATTGTTTTATCTCTCGTTTATCACTTCTCTGTCTCTCTTATTGTCATTTTTGTCTTTGTCTTCTTATTTTTCTGTTTTTCTTTTTCTTTCTTTCTCTTTTTTCCCCAAAATTCCATATCTCTGTTTTTAGTATTTTATTTCTATTTGTCTTTTCCCGTTTTTTACTTAACTTAAATTTTCACTATCCCTGTTTTTGTTTTTATTTTTTCTGCTCTTTCCCT
This sequence comes from Eupristina koningsbergeri, assembly GCA_018907245.1. Classification (NCBI taxonomy): domain Eukaryota; kingdom Metazoa; phylum Arthropoda; class Insecta; order Hymenoptera; family Agaonidae; genus Eupristina; species Eupristina koningsbergeri. The sequence goes on from JACCHV010000109.1 coordinate 120,690, forward strand.
GTTTCTTTGCTTCCCTTCATGTCCTTGTCCTCTTTCCCTGCTTCACATCTCTGGATTATTTGTTTCATAACTCTATCCATCTCCTCTGCTCGTTTCCATCTGTTCCAATTTCTGTTAAAAAATACTTTTTTCAATCCAACCTTTGCGAAGAGACCGTTTCTTTTCACCTTCCTTAGCGATTCTTTAATTTCTCCCTGTATTGTTCATTCTTCATATGTTAGATCAAAATCCAATAATAGCTCTGTTTAAATTAGTCTTCTTCTATTCTCCCATACTCTGTCTCTTTCCTGCTTATTCTTTATCTTTACAAGTACTAGTTTGCCGCTCCACCATGCACTTTTTATTTCAACACTCACCCCTAGTTTTTATTCGATGAAGTCAGTCGCTCATTTTTGCATCCCTGGATTTTTCACTTCCAATCTGTTCATGACCTGATTACAAAGTTTTCTTTTCTGTCCTTTCTAACTCTGTCCCTCATTAACCTCATTATTCTGCTGATCTCTCTTTCTGTGATGTTCATCTTAGCTACATTCCAAGAACTACAGCTACTCGATCTGAACAGGTTAGTTCTTCCGTTAGTCCTGCTACCTGGTCTACTCCCTGTCTTCTCTTCTTTTTCCTCAAGGAGGACACTGCTGGTGTTTCCTTCATTGCTTTGTACGTGCCGTTTTGTATTTACTATCCATCTTTCAATGTCCACCCTCCACCCACCTTCCTCCCATCTGTTATTCTGCATCTCTTTTACCTTCTCTTCCAAACTCCTAATTTTTATGTCCATCTTTCTCGCCCATGTATGCGTATTCTCTTCGTTTTCTTTGATCATCTCTATCACTTTTACATATTTTTTGTACAGCTTCTCTATCCCTTTTCATTCTTTCTTCTCTCTTTGTCCTCTTAATCGCCTCCCAAAGGTTTCCTCTCTAGAAAGAAGACCCTTTCCCTCCCTCCATCTAGGGTCATCTGTTTTCCCCTCTTTCTTTACAGCTGTCTTCCTCTTGTCTTTCCCTTTTCGACTCACTCTCGTGTCCTTCTTTATCCCCCTTTTTTATTGCTCGTTACGCTCCTGCTCGTGATCTCTCGCCACGGTCTGCGCTTCTCTGCTCATTTTGCCACCTCTTGCTCAGTTCTCCTTTCCCCTAACCTCACTCACACTCTCTTTTCCTTTCATATCTTATTACTCTTTCCTGTAATATGTCTTTATTTCTATTATTACTCCTTGATCCTTGCACTTTCTGGTGCTTTTCTCTGCTATCTGCTTATCTCACTTTGCAAAACTTTCACTACTAGTTATTGCACCAAATTTGCGCTCATACACGCAGTTTTACAGTTTCGTAGCCATATGAGGAATCAATGTTTTTCAATTATACTAAATTACTTTTAACCTTAAAAGTATCTCAGATGTCTATTTCTTTATTATTTATATTTATATTATTATATATTATTTATATTTATGGTATTTTTTAATAGATTTTTAAGTGCTTATAAAAAAAAGTTATTTCATCTCACGTTTAAAAATTTTAATCTGAAAATGAAAAATAATATTAAAAATAAAAAAATTATTTATTAAACAAAAAATTCACATTTACGTATAAAAATTATAAAGAAATTTTATATTTGACAAATACTATTCTTATATATATATTTGTATACATTATGTTAAATATTAAGATATAAATAAGATTATTACAATATTGGACTACAAATATTTTAAAATAATATATAACAAATCTTTTTTTAATTAATTAAAAGAACAAAATAATATTTTAAAAACACATTTGTGACCAATTGTAAATATTGAACTTTGACACAAGTAAAGTAATAAATTTATTATCCTATCCTTTTACTTATCTAAGAAAAGATTCTCTGTAACTTTCAAATGAAAAGACTGATATATATTATTTAAAAATATTTGTAGTCGAATATTGTAATAATCTTATATATATATATATATATATATTTATTTATTTATATACATAAATACAATTTTATTTTTATCAAAATATTTAACATAATATATAAAAATATGTATAAAATTAAAGTGTTTGTTAAAATCTATCATTCGCTTATTTGTTTCATTTATAAATGTAATTATGCTATGCATGAAAAGAAAAATTTAATAGTAAATGCAATACATAAATATAATCTTATTTGTATATGAATATTAAAAATAATATATATATAAAAATATCTATAAATATATATCTATATATAAATATATATATTTATAGCTCATGCAACTACGAAATGATTTTATACTTAAGAACATTTTTCACACTGTTTAATTTCTGTTCTGTATTACTCTACTTCATAATTTTAATAAATCACAGTGTAAATACATGAATTAGATTACCAGTGTTGGGTCACGAAAAAAAATATAGCGGATTATGTGAAGTGCAGGGTGCTATTTTTTCATGATACAAATACCTGAAACATGGCGCTATTTGTTTCCAATTTTATCATTTGAAATTAAACCTCTCTGGTTGACAGCTTTATCATTTAGAGTTGTCCTCTCCCGCCCGGTTAAAGCGCATTCTCTTTTTTTATCATTGGTAGTTATTGTAAAAAAAAAATTAATAACATTACGTACGTGCATGCAATAACATTTAAATCTAATAATTGTATAATGTTAAATTTATGTGTATAAAATATGTAAATAATTTATTAAATTTTACGTTTAATTTTTAGGTTAGTCATGTGTATTCATTTTTTTCTAGCGTATAATGCTGAAAAAAATAATGATAACTGCTTATTATTAAATTAGTTTTAATTTTTTTATCTAATTATTTTTATGGTCAGTAAAAGATAATTGCTAAGATTATGAAATTGGTGAATTTTTGATATTTTTTTTGTAACAATTAAAATGTTTTTTTAATTTAAAATATATAAGATTTGTGATTATGCATTTTGAATATAAAGTAAATCTACACGAAAAACGTTAAGTATGAATATATGTATGAGTAATGAACTCTTTAAATAAAGTTATTTTTATTTAAGCGTTATGTTACATATTATATTATGTTACACATAAATATGTAAAAATTTTTTTTTTGTATTTTTACATCATAGTTTTAAAATTTAGTTTTTAAAGTCATAAAATTTCAAAATATTAAAATATTGTAATGAATAAATAAAAATGAAGTAATAGTAATATTTTTATCATTTTGCAGTATTAAATTTACTAAGGAGAGAGTGAAATTGAGACAGAACGAGCAATAAATGTTGTTAGTTAAAAATGATTGGAAACAGCCCAGAGGCTGGTCAATCATACCATCACCTTGGATTGATAGTACAAAAAGTGTTTCACTGGTTGACTCGAATAAAATTACCCAAAATTATTATTCTAATTCTAATTCTCCTTTGTATCATACCATTATTCACACATTATTACTTATCAAAGGTAAAATATATTTTTTAATATTATGAGAATAATTTATTTAATCACAGTACTATATTATTCATATAAAATTTTTGAAATAATAAATATTTATTTTTTTATTATTTAATAGAAAATTTTTTAATTTATTATATATAGAAATTTTACGTAATAATATAAATTTTAATTAATAATTATGTAAATTTAATTGTTTCAATTATTTAATTGAATACAATATTTATGTCTATATAATTTAAACATGAAATAAAATATGTTAAGGTCGAAACAGATTTATCAAACTCGGACATTCTTCAAACTCGTTTCAAATTAGAAGCTTTCCACGACTTTACTTTGATGAGGGCGGCTGATTTAAAAATTCGTATAGAAGAAATGTTGCATATTAAGCAGTCTGTCAGTAATGAACTTAGAGATCTTGAAGCAAAACGACGTAAGCTTCATGTTGATGTTAGTACTTTAACACAACAAATTGACGAATTAAAACAGGACTTACTACATCAACAGATGGATTTAGATAGGTTGAAAATTAGTGTCGTGCAAGCTCAAGCAGCTCAAAAAGAAGCTGTAGAACGCAATACACCAGAATTAGCACCACCAATGAGAATTTTGAGTAACTCTCTTCCAGATATACTACCTCTCAATATTAATTCAGGACATTGTAAAATGTTCAATTGTTTTGATCATAGTCGTTGTGCTTTAACTAGTGGTTTTCCAGTATATTTATATGATCCAGAAGAATTTTCCGTAGTTAATGCTGGTTGGGATATTGATGGATTTTTAAAAACTTATATAAAGCACACTTTGAGTAAGTTAACAATTGTTTGCATTACATCTGTATTTTAAATTATACATATTTTAATTTGTTCTTATAATAAATTTTCAATTAATTATAAGAACAATTAATTCTAATATTTTTACTTTAATAATATATAGGATATAATTCACATCTGACATTTAATCCAGCAGAAGCGTGTATATATATCGTTCTTATTGGTGAAGCATTAGTTGTACCAAATAAAACTATACGTTCAGAACACCCATTAAATATCAAAAAACTTCAAAAGCTTCCATATTGGGGAGGTGATGGTAGAAATCATGTATTGTTAAATTTAGCTCGAAGAGATTTATTAGTTAATTCAGGAAATTTACTTAATGGAATTGATATTGGTAGAGCTATTGTTATTCAATCAACTTTTGTTAGAGAACATTTTAGAGAAAAATTTGATTTAATAGTACCACCTATATTAGGACCACCAGGTGGTGATGTTTGGTCAGAATGTGCACATATGCTACCTGCAAGAAGAAAGTTTTTATTATCATTTCAAGGTAAACAAAGTAAATATATTTTTTTAGAAGTAATTTTTGTTTTTAATATTACTGAGTTTTATAAATATAAATTTAGACATGGGAAAGCTATAAGCAAGATGAATACTAGTTGTTAAGTGTACCGTACCTTTTCGATTAAACGATTATATTATTCAAATTTTAAAGTTTTTAATTTTTTTAAAATAGGTTAAATTATAATGAAATTGTCAGTATCAGTATTTGTCTGTATCAGTCAGTATTTGTGTATTTAAATTAATTTAAATATATATTTATATACTAGCTTTCTTTTGACAAACTTTGTTCTATTATTTGCTATATATAAAACGACAAATGCAACTTATATAAATATTTTTACTTTCATTATTTTTTTGTTTTACTGTATTAAATATCAATTTTATAATTCATCTTTAAATATATCATATAGTATGTCATTATTAGTGACTGTAATTTTTTTAATAATTTAAATATTTCGTAAATATATTTATAAATATGAATGAGTGAACAGTTGCTGACAGAGGATAAATGAGCGTCATTTAAAATATGTGAACTTTAAAAATATTATATTTTTGTCTAAAAATCTTAAATTTTTTCCGCTATATTAAATGAATTCATTAGCAATACGTTCATTTCTGTTTTTATTCAATATTTATCATTTATTTATAATTAAATTTTTTTTTTTTTTTTTTGAGGTAAATAATAATTAATTTTGAAGAAACGCATTTTTATTCTTTTATATAAAAATATATAAATAATATTTTATTTATTTTAGGAGAGATAAGAGCATTGAAGTCACCATCGATTCAACATACAATAGATGAAGCAGAGTTGGACACTGAAAAAATTTCTTTAGATGAAAATAATTTAGATAATTTTATTATTCAACATTTGAAAGATATGAGCAATGGAGCTACACTAGATAAATTTTTTATACAGTTTGAATGTATTCCAACATCTAATGAGAAAAGGGTCATTGAGGTTTTAGATTGGTCTCTTTGTAGTACAGATTCATCAAGAAAATCTATTTTGAAAGAATCTACATTTGCTCTTATACTTGCTCCTAGTAATGTGAGTTTCTTATCTACAACATCAATACAGGCAAGATTGTATGAATCATTGAGATCGGGTGCTATACCAGTGATACTTGGAGGTGATAGCCTGGCTCTTAGCTTTAAAGAAGTCATTGCCTGGCGAAGAGCAGCTATTTTTTTACCTAAAGTATACATTTTTTTAATTCAATAATTTAAATAAATACATATTTTAAAAAATAATCGTTCAATCTGAAATAATAATAATATTGATTAATAATCATTATTTTTTTTTTTAATTATTTCAATTGAGTTCATTTCATAAATAATAAACCAATTTTTTTTAATAAAAGTTTGATTTATATTTCATTGTTACTGATTTTTTTTTTAAATGATAAATGCTATTTATATTTATACTCAATTAGATATTTTATTATTAGGCGTTTTATTTAATTGATTTTAATACTTTAATTTGTATACAAAAAAATTCAATTATATTTAAAAAATATTTTTAATCTTAATAAATGTTAAATGAAATTTTATAATTCTATTTATTTTAGGCAAGAGTTACAGAAATGCATTTTCTATTAAGAGCTGTTCCAGATAATGATATATTATTTATGAGAAGACAAGGAAGGCTTATATGGAACAGATATTTTGGTACAGCTCAAAGTGTGGTTGATACTATAATTGCTGTTTTGAGAGATCGTTTGGGTATTCCTCCATTACCAGTATCACAATCTCCCAGTCCAAGTATTTTTAATTCATCTTTTATGGTTAGTTTCTTAAATTCATCAGCTTTAATAATATTATACATAAATACTGTTACATACGCAAGGCAACAGCACCCGTTGTAACGCTATGTAAGCATTTTTTGGTGAAAACGGGCCAGCAATGCCGCGACATTGAACGCTGATATCACGAACCTGTAGCAATACAGATTAAGCGAAGTTTCAGGTGCCAGTTACTGCACGCATTAAGTCCAGCTGAGTGCATGAAATCCGCGCATTCGAAGTCAACGCGGCTCGCAGGACGGGATGCCGATGGCCAGATAATGCGCGCCGACCGTGAGCGTCCCGAAAAATCTGCGGACGCAGCACCTGGGCCGTGAGACCGAGCAGCCTCCGGAAATCTCACAGATTATTCTTGCGGAATGTTTTAAAGTCATTCATGATAGACCTGCGGATCGCGCAACATCATAATTAATAAAGAACTTTAAATTCACGCCGTGCTTAACTTCATCTGCGGGCAAGGTGCTAATGGGTCGAATAGACTCAACAATAACGCGAACGCCCTCCTAGAGTCGCGTCTCCTTTTCTTCCATTTAATAAATACGAACTTGATCTCTATACAGAAGTGTTTTTATTGCCGGGTATTTCACCTTAACTTTCACTACGGAGTTAGAAATAACTCCAACAGCTGAGATGATACCGGAATTTATAGTCCGCTCGGGACTATTGTTATTATTATTTATATGTTTCGTAACAATACAATCTAAATATAGTTTACTTATTATTATATTATTATTTGTGTATAAAAAATTTAATTTTAATTTTTTAATTTCATTTAAAATTTTGAATTAAGATTTTTTTTCAATTTGAAGTAATTGAGTATTATTAATTCAATTTTTTAAATTATAAACATGTCGGTGTAGTTAATTATACAAATAAATTATAAAGAATATCTAATATACTTACAAGTGATATACTTATAATTTATTTTAAAGTAAAATGATGATGTTTATAAATTTAAATATTCATATCATTTAGCCTTTAAAATCGGATACAATTGTTGTGGAATCTGAAGCTGAAGAGAGTTTGGGACCATTAGAACCACCGTACGCTTCTCCAGCCTATAGGAGAAATTATACAATTATGTTAGTTCAAGGATATGAAATGTGGAATAATTGGATTGATCCATTTAAATTATATCCACAATTACCATTCGATACAATTTTACCCAGTGATGCGAAATTTCTAGGTAAGAAATATTTATAAATATTATTTAAATGTAAATATTTATTTAAATATGTTTCATATATTTTTTGTTATAAATATTCATTTTAATAGGTTATTTCAGTAGTTAATTTTATGGCCTTATTTTATCGCGCAACGATTAATTATATTTATTTACTATTTATTTATTTATTTAATTATTAATTGTTTATTTATTATTTAATTAATTATTACCAGATTACTTTTGCTGTAGCTGAATCGGTCGAATCTTTCCAGTATTCATGAGAATCGGATATAAATAAAATTAACAATTGATTATTCGTGTTAAATACCAATTTATTTTCAATAAATTAGAAGAGAGATAAATTAATTTGTGAATGTGGCTCGTGTCGTGAATACTTCCCTACTTTGTCTCCATAATTATAAATATTATTATCATGATGTTAATTGATCGCAGAATAAGCGTCGCGTTGTTAAATTCGAAGAAAGTCTCTGACCGGAATCAACTTACTCCGTATTATCTGCTGTACTTGCTATTATGTGCTTGCTATTGAGTCTATTATGTGTACTATACCGAATTATCTTCTGCCTTGACGCTTCATTGTTCCTGTATTTATTATGAAAAACGCTAACGTTTTCGGGTCCTCCCACTGTGGATATTGTTCAATTGTAAAATCTTCATTTTCAAAATTATATGAAAGAGAAACTTGTGACAAACATATTGTAATTATCTTATGCATACATACATTCATACATACATTCATTATCGCATTCTTATGTGGCGTCAATGAGGTCGTCGTCGGAGCAACCACAGATGTGTAACATACGCTATACAACAGCATCCGCCGTAACAAAGCTTTTTTAGGTGATAATGCGCTATTAATACTATGACATTGAACGCCGACATTACGAACCTGTGGGAATACTCGAAGTCTGAGGCACCCGCTACTGAACGCATTAGGCCCAGATGACTGCGCAAAATTAGCACACCCGGAATCAACGCGGCTCGTAGGACTGAGGACCGTCGATTCGATAACGCGCGCCGACGGCAAGCGTCTCGAGGAATCCGCAGACTCAACGCTTAGGCCGTGAGACCAGGTGGCTGCGGGGACTCTCGCGGAGTATTCCAAAATGAGGAGAACTTAACCTCTGTGGTTATTTGCCAGTTAGAGATAACTCCATCAGCTGTGGAGATTTCGGTATTTAAAGTTCACTCGGGACTATAATTCATTATTAATATTGTTACGTACGGATGCATAAGCATTCATCTTAACACTAACTAAATTTTTTTTTTTTTGAACGTCGTGTCATGAGACACTGCGTAGGGAAGAAGCACGGGCGAAGAGACGCAGTGATAGCAGCGAAGACGTCTCCAGGCGCGCCCGTGTCCCCAACGTCGGTGATGCAGTGGATTTCCGACGCGAGCCGGCCAGCGGGACCGGACGTCGCGAGCGGGAGCGCTGCATGGCGAGGGAACTCCGGGGTAAGTGGTAGACTCGCGGACTCAGCGTTTGGGCCACGGAATTTCAGGAGGGGTTACCCAAAAAGGAGGAAACCCTGGCTTCCGCGGTTCGACCATTAATTAATTGATTCATTCGTGACGGATCCGCGAGTCAACCACCACACTTTTCCCGAACTCCTGGAGTTCGTTTTTTATAAGATCCGATCTGCCGACTTCATAGCGCGCGTTATGATATTAGACACCGGTCTCTTATCGCGATACATGACCTCACGTTTCTCTTCTGGGTTTAATAAACGGAAAGAAATATAAACAATAATATACGTGTTTTTATTAGCGGAATCTTATCCTTCGTTATTGAATTATTAATAATTCGATATCTGACGAAACCGGTGGAATATTATCTATATACTTATATATATATATAGAAATATTCGTAACATAATTGGTGCATCAGCCGGGAAGTTGCACCGAAGGTGATAAGGAGCTGCGAAGAAAGCCGACCTTCGCAAGATAAGGATATAACAGCTGGAACTGGTGCAAGATCAATGCGGAAGCGGAAGAGCTAAGGTGTCACCAACAACTGAATCATCCTGAGAAGTATGTGGTGAAACATATGTGTGTTTATGATGATCGCCGTCACAATGACAAGGTAGGTGCATTTAATTATTGACTAACAAAAATTAATCCTATTGGATCCCTTCGCGCATATTAACAAATAATATTTATGGATATTAATGGATATATAGTAATGATTATTGTAGTGATTCTTGGTATGATTGTAGTATAAGTACCGAATTGGTTCTAATACATTAATCTTATTAATATATATACATTGGTAAATTTTTTTTTTGGTTATTGGCGCTCAGAGTAGAGTGCGAGTTAAAACACAAAAATAAAACTGATACCATTGAGAGTACAGCGAATGTGCCAATAACATATAAAATAATATAGTGAAGTGCGCTGAGTTATTGAAATTATAATTATAACGTCGGTCAGAATTCGAATTATTTACCGTAGGAATATTAAGCAAAGTGAGTGAGCAAAATCCAAGTAAATTGAGACAAACCTTCAATGTAAGTTCCCAACATAATTAATCTTGAAATAATTTTAATATTTTGAGAATACTTATATTTTAGAAAATAATAAAATTAATAATAAATTCAATAAAATTCTAAAATAATAAAATTAATAATAAACTGAACAAAATTCTAAAAGAATAAAATTATAAATTTAAATATACACATTTAATAATTTTCACTGTTGCTCGCGGAAACGTGTAGGGAAAACGCAAATGCGGAAAACTGGGGGAGTGAGAGCAGTTAATCAATGCAAACGTCTGGCGCGAATCCTAAAATCGGTGCATAACGTCGTGGCGCTTAATGTACATACTTTGCCAGCTGTAAACTATGGCAGCCCTCAATGTCAGTCAATCAAAATACAGATCGAAGTATTACTACGATCGGAGATTGAATACGAGACATTTTAGGGAAGGAGAGCAAGTATATTTGCTCAAGGAACCAACCTCAGGCAAGATGGACGCGCAATATGTGGGACCGTATTAAATAGCCAAATTAGATTATCGTGCGAATAATGCCATTATAGTACGCGATAATAAAACGAAAACGGTCCACATGGACAAATTGAAGAGGGCCGTCGACCTCATGACAGCCACTCAAAATAATACTACACAATATCTAGACTAACAAAGACACTACTCGTACGTTAAATATGCGTTATTATAATTAACTATATAGAAATTTTTGTATTAAGTTACTTTCAGTTATTTGCGTGTGGCCTTCTAAAGGGCGGCCCCTATATGGTCCACGATTACAAATAACATAACTAAATTTAGGTTACATACATAATATATAAATATAATAAAATCACATATATAAATGATAAATAGTTTGTAAACACAACAATATAAACTTAATTTTTACTACGAATAAATAACAGAGATAAATTATAATATTCTTATGGGGGCAGAACAAAAAAAGCGCGTCCAGCAATTAATGGAACGCCATTGATGTGGTGCTCAGTACACGTAAAGTAGAATCTCCCACATAAAAATCAAACGAATATAATTGGCGACAAATAATAAACAAAAAAAGTGACCCCACCATATTTACTTTATGTCTGGCCAGTCAACATACGAGCAATTGCAACGTAAGCCTAAAAATTGACCGTCTACTAAAGTCAAGAAATACACGTCCGAATATATATTTTAGGGAATAAAATTGATGGGATGAGATAAAAAAAGCATTCGTTTTCTGTTAAAATAAGAATAATCCCATATTCTTATTAATTTACAAGGGGGTTTTTCTCAAGAAAAAACGTGAAATTAAACTTTCCTTAATTTTAGTAATATTAAGCTCTAAAAATAATAGAAAAATGGAATTCCAAAATTTCAAAAAAAATAATATGATTTTTATTTTTCATGTTTTAATTATTTAAAAATACTAATTATTATTCAATTCATTTATTATGAACGATATATAAGCGGTGAGCAAAAAAAAATCTTTCGAGGCACCGGGACTCGAACACGACGCATATAACCATACCAGCAAAAACTTTCTATATATATCTAAAGTTATAGGTTCAGGCGTAAAACGTTGTTTAATGGGTAAATTAAACGATATAATTTAAATTAATAAATTATAAACAATTAAAATAATAAATTAAATGAATAAATTCGTAACATACTTTATAAAGTATTTTATTTATGTAGTTTATTTATATTATAAGATATTTTGGTGTATCATAATAATAATTTAATTAATAATTAACAGGTAATTAAACAAAACAATTAATAAGAGTGAAATTTAATAAATAATAATACGTAACATATTTAATATTATTATCCATTCGGTTAATTAAACTGTTACGTACGCTATGCAGCTGCATCCGCTGCATAGCAACGTATTACCTTAAATTCCAGGAAAGGGACTGTGAACCCGCGGGAACATAGATAAGAGTGTTCCAGGCGTTCAGCGGTCCGCACGCCAAATTTTGCTGAGTGCGCGTAATCCGCGCGGTCGGAGCCTACGCGGCTCGCAGGGCCGGCGTTCGTCGCTCCTAAAATGCGCACCGATGGCAAGCGCCCGAGGAATCCACGGACTCAGCACCCCAACCCGCGGTTGCTCTCGCGGATGATTCTAGAATCGGGGGAACTTATTCTCCGCGGCTCTCGCGAGCTGATTTTGGAATCATTCGTGACGGACCCGCGGATCGCGCAACATCTTCAAAACCCTAAAGTCACTCGGGACTTTAATTATTTTGTCGCGTTAACAACGGTATAGTTATTATAAATCGGTATTTTAGAAAAAACACAAGCGCCGCGTCTCCTTTTTAATTCTAATATTAAATAATAATACGCCGTGATCTTTATCTTGGAGTGTTTTATTTCAACCATTGTAACCTTCATCTTCCGCCGAGGAGTTAGCGATAACTCCGAACAGCCGGACGGCCTACGGGAATCGTATATTAATACTCCGTATGTTCGTAACAAAACAATTAATAAAAAAAATATATATCAATAAAAGAAAAATATATATATTTAAATAGTTTATAATTGAAAAACATTGAGTTATTCATTTATTATTAAAAATAAATTTCGTAATATATTTAACGCATAATTAAAATGACAAGTAATTAAATAAAACAATAAAAAATAGATATATATATATGTTGTGACGTCCTGTGATGTCGACAAACGCGAGGAAAAAAAGTTTTTGAAATTCCCGCGAGGGGGGTGGGGTTAGTTTTTTGAAAAAGCCCGGTTTGCTTTTAAAAAATCAAACTACTAATCAAAGCCTTGTTTCCGTACACTTCAACTGCTGGAAGCCGAGTTGCCGTGGTTTGAAAATCATCGGAATTCTGTGCGATTCGAATCCGTTCGGTTTCTTTTTGCGATTATCGCTTCGGCAGTGTAATTGATTATCCTGTTGGGATAATCAAATCTGGTACATGGGTGTGAGAAGCTGCCACCACAGGAGTCTCCGAGAGTACCTCGAGCTGAGATACGAGAACCTGGTGGAGTTGCCTGGAAGAAGCTGGTGCGAAGTTGCCCAACTAGGAAGGCAACCGTGAGGTCACCTAATCACCGAGACGATCAGTCATTAATGCCTTCATTTGCGGTAGCGTGAGTATAATTTGATTTAGACTGGCGTAGGTGAACGAGGGTTTTGTACGCCTCCGTCTTATATTTGTCCGAGGAAGCGTCCCTAAGAACTTTATGCGCAACTCGCCCTTTGCGTTGTCTACCGCATTTTTGGAATCTTGTAAAATTATCAAATAAATATCAATTCAAAACGTCTTCAATCAATATATGTTTGCTTCATTTATTTACCTAATGATTGTGGAAAAACATTACAATGTATTTAAATAATATATATAATATTAATTGGTAAAAGGTTAAATAAAGTTACTAATTCAAAATTTATGGAAAAATATGTAACATATTTTAGTCCTTTGTGGAGATTGTTATTATTAGGTAACAATACATATATATTGTTACGGATGTAACGAAATATAATAAATTCCTCAACTAAACAAATTCTCTGCATACCCAAAAAGGATTGCACAAAGCAATTGCGGAAGACGAAGCTAATACGCGCATTGAAATATTGCTGATAATTAATAAAAATAGTATTAACCAATAGATTGAGAAATGTATAGCTGGGTTAATGAACGTAAGCGACAAAATCCAGATTGAAGAACGCCTCCAAGGTGGGAGAACATAAAGAGTGGCAGTTTTTCTCTATAAATAAGGGGACATGAATAATAAAAAGGTCGATTCGGTTGATCGGTGAATTAAGACAGTAGTGTCAAGAATCGGACGAAAAATGTAATACGAAGTAATTCAATCCCGGTCGGTAACTCTCGTCGGTAAAACAACACGACTCTCATACTTTCAAACGGTTTCACGATAACACGATTATTATTGTATTTCGGACACACACGTAGACGTTGGATTGTATCACGAGCCATAATTACACTTTAAATTCTCTCTTTCGATTTATTATCCATAAATCGGTAATTTTAACGCGAATTAATATCATTGTATTCATTTTAATCCTAAATCCTCAAGAAGGATGAATCGCCTTGCCCGATTCAGCTACGGCAGAAAAAGAACTAGGAGTTGACACATAATAAAATAATATAATAAAAGTATAATAAAAATAATATAATATAATAAAAATAAAATAAAATAAGGAAGAAAGGAAGTCACGCGACAAATAAACGCGACGAATAAATAAATATATAAATAAGTAGTTACGGAGTATAAATAAATAAATATAGCGAATTATACCACGTAACAGTATACTTATATATTGACGAAACTGAAATGGATACACGGTTTATACATTTAAAAAGCACGTATTTACTAGAGTCCAATTGAAAATTAATTTTCCCTTTAATTTTAATTTAATTCAATTTTAAGAATATTTTACTCTTGAAGCTAGTTTTGAGATCATGCTTAAACTTAATTTAGCACTTAGAGTACTCTAAATAGTAAAATAAAAATATTTATATTTCTATATTTAATAACACTGTTACAATCTATATTTCTATTATATTATTAATTATATATTTATCGTAACCGATTTTTTATATCTACATATTTTCTTTATTTATTTATTTATTCGTTGCGTGAGTTTATTTACTCTTCGTTTTATTATTTTATTTTATTATGTGACAATTCCTAGTTATTTTTTTTATGCCGTAGCTGAATCGGTTAAAGCGATTCAGCCTTCGTAAGGTTTTAGGATAAAATGAATACAATTATATAATTCACGTTATTATTACCGATTTATTGATAATAAATCGGAAGAGAGAATTTGTAGTGGAATGAAATGGCTCATGATACAATCTAACGTCTACATGTGTATCCGAATTATAATAATATTTATACTATCGTGAATCCGTTTGAAAGTGTGAGTGTCGCGTTGTTTTACCGACGAGAGTCATTGACCGCGATTAAATTACTCGCGTTATTATGCCAGTTTTGATTCTACGCGCTCCGAACTGTAAGATATAATGACAAGAGTTAGCTTCTACTTAATTACTTTCCGATCACTTTTCGATTCCCCTTTCGATTGCTTCCGTTGACCCCCTTCTTCATAATTTATAGAGAAAAACTCCTAAGACTTCCAGGTCCTCCCACCGTGGATGCGTTCCCATTCTTTTCCTTAATTCGCATTTTGTCAACTTAATTTTATTAACCCGGCCATTTGTTTCTTAATTTATTGGTTAATATTATTCCTTTAGTGATTTTTATTAATTGTCAGCGGTATTTAAATGCGCGTATTTTATTTTATCTTTCGTAACTAAATTTCGCGATTCTCTTCTGGTATGAGAAAAATTCGTTAGCTGAGGAATTTATTATATTTCGTTACATCCGTAACAACACTAATAAAGAAAGGTTACGACAGAAATAACAAAAAAAGGTTGAATTATTTATAACAAATATTACATTTATATCATTATCATTTTTTCTTTTACTGTATGAAGACAAACTGTTTAAAATGAGTTACAATAGTATGAAATTGCATTTTGATGAATGGAAATGAAAAGTCTTCTTCAATTCTTGGTTACATTTGTCTTAATTAACTAATATCTATAATTATTGCAAGTAAATTTATTTCTAAATTTAGTAAATTTAATAATTTAGTTAAAAGAAATTAAATACAAATTTAATTTCTAATGCTCATAGATTATATCTAATCATTTCTTAAAATAATAAATGTTTATGATATACAACCATTTAAAATTTGATAGAAAAATTACTGATATAACGTTGTTTCTATAAGAAAGGAAATATTTTTTAATTATTTATATCTTTTAATGAGATTTTAATTTTAAATCTAAATTACATATGCTGTTACGTGGTATAATTCGCTATATTTATTTATTTATACTGTGATGTCTCGTGGCGTCAACGCAGAGCGTCTGCGACGGGCCGTCGGGTCCCAAAAACAGAAAAAGTGGGGGGCAGCTTTAGAAAAAAGCTGTGGCTTTTAAAAAAGGAAGAAGAGAGGGTTAGAGCTTGAGTAGCCACGAATGGTAATGGAGCTCTCGATAGAAAAAAATTAAAAAGGTGGCTTTCGTGGGTTAGTACTTCCACGTTTTATCGTTCTGGAACGTATATTATAAAAAAAACGATTAAGTGATTCGTGAGCACGAGTGATTCTAGAAGATACCTAGGCGAGGATGCTCATCGAGGAGTAATATCAAGGATCAAGCCCTCTGTTGCACCCGGAAGCATCTTCTCTGGAAGGTTTTGCATAGAGGAGACGACTTGTCAATCGTCCCAAAGGTCGTAAGTTCGGCCAGGAAATCCGGCGAATTAGAGAGAGATAACGAGCGGGAGATCAGCGGTGCGGCAAAAGAAAGCGGATCGTGAGTATCACGAAAATTGTGTGGATAACTGCGAAGTTAGGGAAAGGTGTGCGAGGGCGACGACTTCTCCTCCATGTAGCGCGAGCTTTCGTCCTATTTTTACTTTGTTAAGAACCGAATCGTTTCTTTCATTTGTACGTCTTTTTTATGTTGATCAATAAAGTCTGCTTAATATGATATAATCACCTTTTTATTTAATGATTTAATATAATTAAACATCATATTTAAGATTTAATATAATTGAACATTATATGGCGCCCAACAACAAATATCCACGATTACAAACATAATTTTTTTTGTTGCTTTTGTTATTGAATTAAAATATATGTAAACGCGTTGAATTTAAAATTTTAAATTAACGCGTGCGAGCTGCGATTTCTCAATACTACTCTGTAGCGTCCACACGTGCCGAATTCCACAAATCAAACAAAGCGGGAAAAGTCAAAATCGATAAATATATTTGTGAAGCACATTTGTTGTTTTATGAAATAAATACAAGACTGGTGACCTTTCTTTTCTCTTTCCAGTTTCTTTTTCTATTCCCAAACAGAAAAAAAAGAAAAACAATTGAAATCCTTCTATTTCTCATTTCATTTAAATTATTGATAAAACTAGACTTTTGAATAATTACCCTTTTTATAATGATTATAATTATTACTACAAGGTTAAGAAAATATATAACTTCTATCAAATACTAACTACATTATTTCTGATGCGATGAATCTAAAATGATCTTATTCAAAAAAATTAAATAAAACTTGGTATACGCTTAACTTATATAAATTCAACTAATTAATTACATATTCAACAACAAAACTAAAGAATCATTGAATAATATTACTAATTAATTAGTACCGGATGATGTTTATCAATCAATATAACATTTTTGTTGTTTCTAATAAAATTTATATCCAATAAAACAAAAGTTTCATTAAATACAAAATCAATAACATTAATAAATACATTAACAACTATAAATATAATTACATTAGTAATGTATTAATGATCTATATATAATTTACATAAAAAGTTTAACAAATAATTTCATTAAAGTGCATTTCAAGAAAGTTCTAAATAAGATTATATTTGCTATAAAAATAATAAAAATATATAACAATAATAGCAGTATTTTGTTATACAATTGTTACAATTGCAATAAGAATCATATAAATGTAAATTATTAAAGATAAAATTTTGACAGTTATTTTGAAGTTATGATATTCAAAATTTATACAATGAAATCATAAAATATAAAATATAAACAATAAATACTTCAAACAGTTAATAAAATTCAATAGAAATAAATAATTCAAATAAACACAAAAGAATAATTTACTATAAAACAAATAATATAATAAGAATTAAATTTAAGAAAATATTATATAAAACTAAATTTCAAAATAACAAAAAAAATTTATATAATAATTAAAATTAAACATTAGTATTAATACAAGAAAAACAAAATTACATATAACAATTGTATAAAAGTAAAATATTAATATAATAAATAATTATCACTATAAATACATGATTTATCACTTATGCGACAAGCTGTATTTATACTTATTTAGTAAAATCATATAAAATTTTGATTTATATATACACCTACTGTATATTTTAAGCAAATTTAAATAATATATAACTAAAACTCATAACATATAATACCAATATTCTAATATTCATATTAAACACAAAAGAGCTAACTATTGAAAAAGAAAGAGTTCTAAATATAAAATCAAAAACCTTTGTGACACAATACAAGTTACAAAAAAATTACTTAACTAACATTCAAATAAATTTATCTAAAAAAGGATATTAATAAATATTATATTTTGTTAGTTATAAGCCTTATAAAATAAACTTTTAATATAAGAATTATAAAATAATCTCTATAAAATTTTACAATTTAAAATATTAATATTAATAATGTTATGACTAAAACATAAACACTAAAATCACTTAACAAAATTCAAAACTAATGTTAAACTAAACAATATAAATACAATTGAGATTACAATGTCACTTTTACTTTTGTATACAATAAATAAATATAATAAATAACGTAATGAGAAATTATATATTTTAAAAATAGAATCTTAAATACCAACAAATATAATACAATTGAATAAACTACACTGTGTTAATTTCCTTTCGCTTATTAAGTTTTTGTTGTTGTTCACACTAGCACAATAATAATTAACAATATTGTTTAAATCAGCCCTAATATTTTTTTAATTTAAATATATATATTATATACTTTTCACAAATTAAATAAATTTAAATTATAAAGTTTTTTTTTATATAAAATTGCTACTTCAAATAAATAATAATTATACAAAATTAATAATAAAATTTCTATTATAAAACCTGAATCTCCAATATAATTGTAACAAATAATACCCATGAATTATAATTATAATAGCTATTATTACATAAAGTTAATAACTATATTAGACATATAAATAATAACAATCACAGTAATAGTTCTATGAAAATAATATTTTAGCCAACCCATTCATAAATTCTTTAGGGTCACCAAGAATTAATAAATTATTATTAAATTATTAATATAAATAATATTTAACATATGACAACATAAAACACTAAATGTGCTATATTTAAAATCAATATAAATAGTGTGTACTTTATGCTTATTTATGGCAAATCGCATGCAAATCTGCTTATTACATGCTGAAGTAGAATAGATATCTACGCATGAATTTTGTAATTTCTTTATAAATATCTAATTTCCTAAAATTTATAATATTTCTCTACTGTAATACAAATCTATTTTCTGTAATTGTACTATACTATAAACTATCTGATCATTTATAAATTATTGTAATTTTCTGCTATATCTACTTGTAAAAAATTATTACAAAAAATGAGTGGTGGTTACTCAAATGGGGGGTTAGGCACAGTAATTGATGCCAAAAGGGAATGAGATAGAAAACTCTAAAATTGAGTTTTCAACTGAAATAAGTATATATTATACTTCAATACGAGTAATCTAATGAGAAAGACCTCTAAGATATATATATTATATAGAGCTCAAAAAATAGCAAGAGTAGAAGAAGTAATGAGGGACTTGTATATATCACCTCAATAAACCTTTTCATATTGAGAATTGAGAATTCGGGAGTGCGCCACCTAGTGGCTGAAATCGGCATTACAGAGCGCGCGAGATTTGAATAGCACTTTACGCAAGAGTTGTATTAACTCATTACTTTCTCAAACATTCTTCCCGCCATCAACAATGTAGTTTGTTGATTATTGTCTCAAGGTGTTATTGGGAGTCTTTCTCAAAACAGCAACAGCTGTTTGACAATTCTAGTTAAATTGTCCTTTCCAGGAATGAGTTTGAGAACTCTGGCCAGAGGCCATTTTTTTCGGGGTAACCTTTCGTCTGTAATCAAGACTAAAGTACCTATCCGAATATCGTGATGAGAGTGATGCCATTTTGAGATTGATTGTAGTCTCTGAAGATATTGAGATGACCATTGGTTCCAAAATTTTTGAGTTCGTTGAATCATTTGCCACCTGTTCAATCGAGCGGTTGACAAATCTACTAAAGTGGCTTCAAGAAGTGACCAGGTGTTAGTGCACACAGATCCTGAGGGTCGTCACTCAAAGGTTCTAAGGGTCTCGAATTGAGAATGGACTCTATCTGGCACAATAGAGTTGTTAACTCCTCAAAGGTGAGTAATGTGCCTTTCACGGTTCTTCTTAAATGGTGTTTAATAGATTTAACCACGGTTTCCCATTTTCCACCCATATGAGGACCAGCTGGGGGGTTGAAGTTCCAATGAGTTTTATCGCAAGAGAATAAGAGAGCTAAAGTTGAGAATTTTCTCGTTCCTTGAGTGAACATGGTTTTTATTTGAGCATCAGCTCTTATGAAATTGGTTCCACAGCCAGAATACACTGTATTGGGAATGCCTCTTCTGGATATGAATCTTCTGTATGTTGCGATGAAACAGTCAGTTGTATAATCTGACACAACCTCAATGTACTGCAGACGTAATAAAACACACGAAGATACAAAGCCAGCTTTTATGAGTTTTTGCTCCT
Organism: Eupristina koningsbergeri; assembly: GCA_018907245.1. NCBI lineage: Eukaryota > Metazoa > Arthropoda > Insecta > Hymenoptera > Agaonidae > Eupristina > Eupristina koningsbergeri. The sequence continues at coordinate 141,321 of JACCHV010000109.1, forward strand.
CTGCCCTTCCAAGTTTTGATGGTTAGTGGGCCTGCATAATCTATGTCAGTATGAGTAAATGGTCTAAATAAGTTAACTCTAGCAACGGGTAATTGACCCATTAATTGTTGTGCTTTTACACCTCTCTGCCTGGCGCATATTACACAATACAATATTTTAGATCTTACAGGTGCTCTTCCTCCTATGATCCAATAGTGTTATCGAATGAGTGCAAGAGTTAATTGAGTGCCACCGTGCATGATTTCTCTGTGAGCTTGATCTATTATCAAGTCTGAAAGTCTTGAGTGGCGTGGCATGATGGCTGAGTGTTTGTTCTCATATGTTAATGTCGAGTTCTCAAATCTTCCTCCAATTCTGAGTATTCCTTCTCTATCAATAAATGCTGTGAGTCTGCTCATTGAATGATTTGATGGTAACTGGTTGTTCTTCTTGAAAATATATCAATTGAGTGTCCTTTATCCAAAATTGATTGGATTGCTCAATCTCCTCTGCTGATAATTCATCAGCTCCATTGCTTGCAATTTTTCTCACCTTGTTCTTTAATCTTGAGATGTATCTAAAACATAATGCTGTTACTCTTAACAATTTCTTCAGTGAAGAGTATCTATCAATCAATTCCCATTGCTGCCTTCCCGAAGATTGAGAAATATACATGCAAACTTGAGGACGAGACTCCTGCGCAAAGAGCTCATCTGGGTTCTTATGTAGTTGGGAAGGCCATGAATTTTGGGATTGTTATGACCAGGATGGTCCTGTCCATCAAAGAGGATGATTTCTCAGTTGATCGGTAGATGTTCCTCTATAGGCACAATCTGCGGGATTGTGTTTACCTGAGACGTATCTCCAGTGTGAGTTTCTTATTAATTCTTGAATTTTGATAACCCTATTTCTTATGTATTCCTTCCATCTTGAAGGGTGAGTTTTGATCCATGCTAATGATACTTGAGAATCTGTCCAAAGAAATGTTTCTTGCACTTTCACAGTTAGAGTTGCTTGAACATGCTCATTGAGCTTTACTAAGAGTAGAGCTGCTGAGAGCTCGAGCCTAGGGATTGTTAGCTTCTTCTTCAAAGGTGCGACCTTTGTTTTTGATATTACTAAAGAGATTTTGGTACCTGAGTTTGAGCGAGTTACGAGATAAACTACTGCTGCCATGGCAAATTGAGATGCATCAGAAAAGCCGTGGAGTTCCATACTTGAATAACTCATAGTATTGAACCATCTGGGGATAGAAAGCTTGGCCAAGCTAATTAGATCTTTGCTGATGGAAAACCATTTTGAGATGAGTTGAGGGGGTAGATATTCATCCCATCCTATTTTATTGAGCCAGATATCTTGTAAAAGTGCCTTTGCTCTAATTACTACAGGAGATGCAAATCCGCATGGATCAAAGATTTGAACTACTTAAGATAATACTTATCGTTTTGAGTGTGTCTTATTTGAGTCATTTAATAATGATGAGAAATTGCATGTATCATCTTTTGGCGACCATAAAATTCCGAGAATTTTGGTCTCGCAGTCGGTGAATGATAGTAATTTGTTTTGATCTTTATGTTCGCTGAATCTTTTGAGTAAACTATTGGTGTTGGAGTGCCATTTTGCGAGGGGAAACCTCCCAGCATGACAAAGATCAATCAGTTGTTGAGTTTGCTCTAATAATTCTTCTTCTGAATCAGCTCCTCTAAATATGTCATCGACATATCGATCTGGAGTGATGCAAGAAACAGCAAGAGGAAACTTTGAGCCTTCATCCTTAGCAAGTTGAAGTAGAGTTCATGTAGCTAAAAATGGTGCAGCTTTCATTCCATATGTAACCGTTGTTAAGTAGTATGGAGTAACCTCGAGTTTTTCATCAAACCATAGAATTTGTTGATACCAATCATCCTTGAGAACATTGATTTGACGATACATCTTTTCGATGTCAGTGGAGAATAAATGCTTGTGTTGACGAATCCGCATGATAATATCTGCAATGTTAGGTAACAAATTCGGACCTGTATGCATAATATCGTTGAGTGAGTAACCAGAGCTTGTAGAGCTTGAGCCATTGAAAACAACTTTAATTTTTGTTTTGAGGCCTTGTTTCTTAAGAACTCCATGATGAGGTAGAAAATATTGAGTGTTATTTGTCTATGTTTCTTTCTTTACTCGAATCATGTGCTGGAGTTTCTCATACTCAAACATAAATAGCTCATAGAGTTGTTTATACTCCTGGTTCCTTTCGAGCTTTCTTTAAGTTCGTTTTAAACAAGCTTGAGCAGTATTTAACGAATTTCCCAATGTCTCAGGTGTCAATTTGAGTGGTAGCCGAACAACGTAACGTCCATCGGCTTCTCTTAAGTGAGTTTTTTTTAAAATGATCCTCACACTCTTGTTCCTCAACTGTGAACAAATTGGTTGGAACTTCCACTACTTCCTCTTGGGTTCAAAATTTAGTCAAAAGTTCATCAACTCTCGTATCCGATTGAGCTGAGAGTGTGCGATATGCTCTTCTTGATGATTTTTCTTGAGATAAAACTGGATCTAGAACGAGCCATCCAAATATTGATAACTGAGCTATAGGCAATGTTTGATTGAGTCTGATAATGTTAGGCTTGATGATATTGCCGTACACGTCAGCTCCTAAAATCATATTAACTGATCTTGCTCTTAAAAATTGAGGATCTGCTAAGTTGAGTTTTTTGATATGAGGCCAATCATATTCTTGATTGGTTCTAAAACATGGTAAAATTGATGACAGTTCATTGAAAATATGCGCTTGTACTGTTACAGTAAAGGGTCGATAAATAGATTTGAGGATAACTCTTACTGTTCCTCGAGTGCATGTTACTTTTTGACTCCCTACACCTGCAATCTCTACTTTTGAGTGCTGCCTCTTGAGTTTGAGTGATTTGACCAGACTCTCACTAATGAATGATAACTCTGAGCTTGTGTTAACTAAACATCTCACTTGCTGAGTGTGAGTTTGAGTCTTAATTTCTGTTACGGCTGTTGCTAGCAGTGTTGAGATGTTTTCTCTATATTCACCAGCTGTGTGACCACATCTTTATTGAGTGTTGCTCTGGTGGTCCTTTGATTGAGTGTTTCTTTGATATTGAGAAGCAGTAGTGAGGTGTATTCCGTGAATTAAGGTATGATGAAATTTCCCACACTCCTTGCATGATTTTGTAGATTTGCAATTTACTGTGTGATGATGGCCTAAACACAAGTAACAGAGACTCAACTCCTTTACATTATCTACCCTCCTCTCAAGTGAAAGAGATTTAAAACTTTCGTATTGAGCTATAAAATGATCATATTTGCAAAAGTCACATTTATATTGGATTTGAGAATTGGCTGTTTTGGGATGAGATGGTGCTTTCTCTTGAATGTTATTCTCAAGTGCTCCCAGAGCTTTAGCTCTGGTTTCTAGGAATATCGAGAACTGGCGTATAGTTGGGATCTCATCGAGTCCCAGCGAATACTCCCATTGTTCTCGAGACTCGGCATCCAAGAGTCGCTCTGCTAAATAGAGGAACGTAAATTCAGGCTCAACCTTTAGAGTGCGCATTGCTTGAGTTGTCTCAGTGAGGATTCTGTTGAGCTTGCGTAATGAACTGCTTTGCCGTTTCTTCATAGGCGTCAGTTTGCTTAATCTCTCCATATATGAAGATATTGTAGACTTCTTATTCTCATAGCGCAACTTGATAGTGTTCCAAGCTTCCTCAAATGATTTTTCAGTGAAAGGGATATATTTATTAACTCAAATGCCTCATCTCTGATAGCTCCCTTCAAGTATTGAAACTTTTTTTGTTGAGAAAGATCAGATCGATGAGCCACTAAAGTGTCGAAATTGTTTCGGAACTCGGGCCACTCAAGTATATCTCCCTTGAATACTGGCAAGGCGATGTCAGGGAGTTTGAAATTAGTCTTTTCAATCTTTTCCTGCTTTTGAGCTTTTCCTACGTTTCCAATTATTGTTATAACGGCGACATATGAACTCAATTCTTTCGTCGACAGCTATTCTGTAATGTATACATGATTGGGCATGCTGTGAGGCCAATGAGTAAGGAGCCATTTGGGTCCCTCTAAGAAGCTGTCGTGAATTTCTTTTGCGGTTTTGGAGAGAACTTCTATTAATATAGGAGTTACGTCATCGCTTGAGCATTTTTCCTTCAAGTCATAGAGTTTTTCTAAGCACTCGTATTGAGATGCTATTTGTAAGTCAAAACTTGAGATTGTCTCCATCTTGAGTTCCTCAGTTTTTTCAGGAACTTTAAGTACAAGATTCTCTTTTGAGTTGTTTCTTGAGATTTTCTCTTGTGAATTGAGGATTGTCTCTTTTGAGTTGTTTTTTTAGATTTTCTCTTGAGTAAGTAGAGTTGTTTCTATAGAGTTAATCTCAGTTTGGGACCTGCTTCTAGTATTGTAAGTACTAGAAATGGTAGCAAGAGATTCTTGAGACTTGCTCTTAATCGACATGTTATTGTGTCTAATATATCCGGCTCGAAGGACCAAAAATGTAAAAAATTATTACAAAAATGAGTGGTGGTTACTCAAATGGGGGGTTAGGCACAGTAATCGATGCCAAAAGGAAATGAGATAGAAAACTCTAAAATTGAGTTTTCAACTGAAATAAGTATATATTATACTTCAACACGAGTAATCTAATGAGAAAGAACTCTAAGCTATATATATTATATAGAGCTCAAAAAATAGCAAGAGTAGAAGAAGTAATGAGGGACTTGTATATATCACCTCAATAAACCTTTTCATATTGAGAATTGAGAATTCGGGAGTGCGCCACCTAGTGGCTGAAATCGGCATTACAGAGCGCGCGAGATTTGAATAGCACTTTACGCAAGAGATGTATTAACTCATTACTTTCTCAAACACTACTTTATATTTATACCCTATTGATATAATAATATTTTATAATTATCATATATTTATACATGTATTATAGTCGTATATATTTTCGATTTTCTAATTCGTAATATAGGATCAACCGCGCAAATTCATTAATGTTGTTATATGAATACCCACTAAATCTCCGGCGTTAAACAAAACCTACGCATCGATTGAATATACGTTATACTTATTTTTTAGAATTATATTTGAAATTTTGTAAAGTCGAGTCTAAACCTAATCCCGCATACGAATACATCATCATGTCTCGCTCAGATTAAATTAATTTAATTAAGTCAAGCCCAATTCAAAATAACTACACGGTAATAGATCAGCTACAGTATAAATTTGCAGATCTATGCAGAACAAACAATACAATAATGCAACGACTAGATGAAACGATGAAATTAGTTCATCAAATACATAAAGACCAAGACAAGCTCACCAAAATCGTCCATATACTAACGAATGAGCTAAAGGCGCTGAAGACGTATGAAGCGCAAAAACAAAAAGTTAATTTTCAGGATACGTTTGATATCCAATATCAACATCAACAATATCCACCTGCGAATTCGCCTACTCACACTTTACATACTCCGAATACATCACGTTGGCCGATTAGTCAACCCCTACGATCTTCTGGGAGCGAAGGGAATCCGTGTATGACACGCATGTGAATAGTCAGCAAACCCCACAAAACTCCATGAACTCTACAGCGCCATGGAAATGGGATGTCGCAAGGACAGTGCGACAATGGAAAATACGCTTTTCTGGGAACGATGGGTCAAGTATTGGGGAATTCCTTCAGCGCGTACAGGAATGCTGTGCGTTAACGCCGTTGTCGGACCAGGAACTTATTAGTGTGATGACTGAACTGCTTGAGGGTCCAGCACTTAATTGGTATCGTCAATTAAAGCACGAGTGGCAAATTTGGGCAGAATTCTGCAGGGCAGCACGCCGATGTTATGGCATAGACTACAAATTCCAGGGCCGTCTTACCTTGGAGGCAGAGAAACGTACACAAGGCAAAGGAGAGCCAGTGCGCGATTATATCTTCTGCTAATTAGCGATTCTGAATAAATTTGACGAACCATGGAGCCAGGCTAAGCAGCTGCATTTACTGCACAGGAATTTGTTACCAGTGATTAAAAACCTGGTTCCGGAGGAAAAGGTCACAAGCATCGATCGCCTGCTTGATTTAGACAGAACGGCAGAAGACATGCTCTCCGAGGAAAGAAATTATAGACCACCTCCACGTCCGGAAAATAGTTTACTGACAGAATTGGCAATTAAGCCTCAAGATCGCCGTAAGGGCCAGAATGTGTTTAAAACAGCCGCGGTTGGCTCTAAACCCTCTAGCCCAAAACCTAGTCCGATGAACACGCCTAAACAAAACCAGTCGAAACGTTTAAGTCTAGAGGATGTCCTGAAGGAAGTAGTCGGACTACTCTCCAAAATTCATCCGTCGCGGACGTCCAAAAGGAACTCTGCAGATAAGAAGGGGAGTCCAAAACCCTTTAGGAAACACGCGCCAAAGAAAAACCATAATCAGGAAAAGGCAAAAGGTCCTGATACCATGTGGAGTGTTGGGGTTGTGCGTGGCCTGGCTATACGTTGAAGAATGCGCGGAAAAGCTCAAGGGCGCGAAGGCGAGAGGTCTGCGTCGCCCCCATCATCCACGGAGAGGCCTCAGTAGTTAGCGAGGAATTGGGAACAGTCGCCGGTGTTTATACTCGATTATACACGGAGATTGAATCTGGCGGTTATCGCAAAAAGAGCAAAGAAAATGAAAATAGGGATTGAAAAAAAAGAAAAAAAGGGGGATAAAAAGAGGAAAGTAAAATTTTCTATGAACCTCAAAAGTCAACAAGTTGTGTACATAATTTAATATAAAAATAATACCATGACAGATTTAGTATTCTTGTAAACATAACATAGTATTTTTGTAAATGTAGATGTTTTAGACTTACCAAGATTATGCAAATTAGTTAAGTTGTATATTTATTTTATGAATTAATTGAATCAATAATGTTAAGGAGTGAGGGAGAGGAAATTATTGCTGCAGGTTTGAAATTTAAATAAAATACATGAATCGCGAGACAACAATTACAATATAATTTATTTGACGCGGCATAAAAACCCCCTGCGTCAGGGGGAAAAGCCTTGATGCGTCGAAAAGCAAAAATACAAAACTTACAGATTGTGCTTCACGCACTCGATGAATTTGCGCACACAGGCGCTCGTAATTGGCAGCTCACGCTCGAGCAACGAAGCAGCGGGGGCGTCGGAAGACGCGCTGCAAGAAGCGGGGCGGTCCTGATGCTCGTCAGCACCCACCCTGGCGTGGATCGTCGGGCGCCGCCGTAGAGAACAGGGGAACGATAGGTCCCGGGCTTCTGGTTCCACCAGACGTCTCACACGAGACACCACACACACAATACACGCACGCAAACGCAAGATAAACGAGAAAAACTCTCACACACGAGAGCGAGAAAATAACGGCGAGAAATCGAGAAAAATGCACTGCAAGTGCATTAGGCGCGACGTCGCAAGAAGAATTGCTCGTCTCCCCCGCGTCGAACCCCACGCAGGTCAAAAATCGTTTCCGGGCCTGCCCCCCCCCCTTACTCGTATTTACAAAAGTCGGCAGTTTCTGTAACTTTCCCTTTTTCACGAAGTGCAAAATGCACTGAACGGAAAACTGCCCCAACAGTAGAATTAAAAATTAAGATACAAATTCACATATCTCGCAGATTATTAAAAGTGTTATTATGATGGTTGGAATATTACAACTATTAGATGATGACTATTTAATTTTGGAAGATTTTGAGGTTGATTTAAATTCTAAAATTAAAAATTAAAATAAATAAAAAATATAAATGTATGAAGCGCTATGAATCTTCTAATTAATATGAAATTACGCATTACTCCATTTCGCGTTGTTCCATTAAGAAGGCATACGTAGTGCCTTCCTCATTGCAGGCCTCCTCCTTACCATTTAGGATGGAGAGCCAGACCTCCCGTGCGATGGTTGGGGAACAAAACTGATGGGAATCGTTGTCCTCCCTCATGCTGGCTCGTTCCCGGCGAGTGCCAAATGCCAAACTTTCAAGGGACATACAGACAATTATAATGGCACTCACACTAGCATCAAGCGGAGTAATACATGACACTTTTGCATGAAATTTTTTATTAACAATACATAATGATAACAATAATTGAAATCTACTAATACATGCTAATGATTCAATAATAGACATATTGCGGATATCTGAAATCAGAATAATAATACTCCAACACACACTGGTCTATTATATTTCCACTCCTTTGGTGAAAACCAAGTCCTATACTTTATTCAAAATAATACCGTGGCCGAAATTGCAACTTATTGAAAATACATTTATGTACGTTAAACCTTCAACAGATTACGTTGCATTAAATAATCAGATGAATTATTTTATACCGATATCCACAGAAAATATCAATTCATGCAAGCAGTTTAATGACACCTATATATGTTCGCGTATAGCGCAGGAACAGAAGTTGACGATGGAAAGCTCTTGTGAAATAAAATCATTTACGAGAAAATATAACATTTCTATCGATAATAGCGATATAATTGTAACAAAAAGAAAAACTTCATTTTGGTATAGAATTTATAATCCAATACATGGCTATATTCAGCCATGGGAAAATTAAAATTTGTACATCTTTGCAATAGTGTTATAATCGCTAATATAAATATTCAAGATAGCGGAATTCTAAACATATATCAAAATTGTACTTGGAAATCACGCGACATAATATTAAAGGCCGACTATAAAATCCCAGAATATAATTTCACTATAATGCTTGAAAATCAAAACTTAAAATTATCAGAATTATACGCCGATATTCATATGCTCAAAGACATACAACGGCAAATTTCGATAAAGAAAAAAGATATTTTTGGCAACAAACCTAAAGACATTATGACAGAAGTAAGATTAAGAGATATTGAAGAAAAGGCTAAATTAATTAGTGAAATTAATGGGACCAATGCTTATACCACACATACTATACAAATAATTGGCATTACGCTTACTTTTATTATTATTTCAGCTACTATTGTAATGATCATTACTTTATTAAAATGCAAAAAGTCAAGAATATTAACTACAGTATCATAATTGATCATTGATGTATTATAAATATGCGAAAAATAAAAAGGGGGGTCTCTTTAAACTAATCATTATTAGAATTGTTTCAGAGTTAACGGAACAACACAAATAATATTTCAAATCATTATAATTATATACTACTGAACCACTAATTAACAAAGATGTACCAGCTGAGTACAGGAGTAGATTCAATAATAATGATGGAGCAGAATCTAACATCTGATGCTTTGATCAACATTTAAAGATCATCAACAAGAGCCTCCCCAATAGAGACTATATTCTGTTATAATAAATATAAAGAAGATATAATGATACATAAATTGTTATAAAATAATTTTTAGTAAAAAAAAAAAAATTTTTTTGTCAGAAATTTCAATAATAATAATGTCATAGAAATTTTATTGACGAATATTAATTGTGAAATTTTATAAAAGCGAATTATAAAAATTATAAAAATAATATATAAACATAATAATTTTAATATATTATATGGAAGAGAAGCGTGTACATGAACACAATGTAATTATGACACGCATACATACATATACACATACATATGATATCATCAACGCGGTCGTCGGCTTTGCGGCCTTGGACGTGTTACGTACCGATGCATAAGCATTCATCGTAACGCTAACGCGATATTTTTTTGAACGTCGTGTTATGAGACACCGCGTAGGGAAGAAGCACGGGCGACGAGATGCAGCGATAGCAGCGAAGACATCTTCAGGCGCGCCCGTATCCCCAAGGTCGCTGATGCAGCGGATTCCCGACGCGAGCCGACTAGCGGGACCGAATGTCGCGAGCGGGAGCGCTGCACAGCGAGGGAACTCCGGTGCGAGTAGGTAGACTCGCGGACTCAGCGTCTGGGCAGCGGAATTTCAGGAGGGGTTATCCAAAAAGGAGGAAACCCCGGCTTCCGTGGTTCGGCCAATAATTAATTGATTCATTCGTGACAGATCCGCGAGTCAACCACCACACTTTTCCTGAACTCCTGGAGTTCGTTTTTTATAAGATCCGATTTACCGATTTCATAGCCCACGTTATCGTATTAGACACCGATCTCTTATTGCGACACACGACCTCACACTTCTTTTCCGGGTTTAATAAACGGAAAGAAATTTAAACAATAATATACGGGTTTTTATTAGCGGAACCTTATCCTTCGTTATCGAGTTATTAATAATTCGGCATCTAACGAAACCGGTGGAATATTATCTATATACTTATATATATATATAGAAATATTCGTAACAATATATTCCTAACAACAGTAAATAATACCTAAATTATTTATTTCAAACGACACACTATATATTTTGTTAATGAGAGTTTAAGATGAATGAAGAGTAAAACGTATTTTTCAATATATTACTCATTGAAGTTATGTGTATTTTATCGGTAAAAAGTATTTTTGTCATTTATATTTGCAAAATTTTCAATACAATTCATTATTTATAATTAAAATTTTTATTAATAATATGAAAATTATTACAATCTATTTTATTTAAACTTTTGGATGTTATGTGTGATGTATTTTTTATTATTTCTTTTATTATTTTGTTCACTTTATTGAATACATGTTTAAAATTGTACTCTTATCTCAAGTAGGTTCAGAAGTGGGGTTTCGACCAATAGGAAAAGGTGCCGGTGGTGCTGGAAAAGAATTTAGTGAATCACTTGGTGGAAATTATCCACGAGAACAGTTTACAATTGTTATGCTTACATATGAAAGAGAACAAGTATTAGTTAATTCATTGGCTCGACTTTATGGATTACCTTATTTAAATAAAGTGATTGTAGTATGGAATAGTCCAAAACCACCAATGGAAGATTTAAGATGGCCCGATATTGGAGTTCCCATACACGTACGTAAACTATAAATTCAATAATATACATTTCATAATCTGTAAAATTAATTATATAAGCAACAGATCATTTCTTTGGTCGTTAAAGGAATATAATAACTTAAGTACATCAAAAGTCATAAAAAATCTGTAGTTTTATATTTTCTAAAATACCATTATTTGTGTAAACAATTTTAATTCGAAAATGTATTTAATGACCAAAAAGTGCCCTATTGCTCGGTCTAATGTAAGAGTCATAATAAATTGAATAATTTAAAGGTTATAAAAGCGAAAAGAAATAGTTTGAACAACAGATTTTTACCATTTGATGCTATTGAAACAGAAGCTGTTTTATCTGTTGATGATGATGCTCATTTAAGACATGACGAAATAATGTTCGGATTCAGGTAACTATTTAAATATCATACGTAAAAACATGTGAAAGAATTTATACAAATGAAAGTTATTACTAGATTGATTTTTTCATAGCTAAATCAAATTATTATATAATTTATTTCATTTAAGTTATTAATTAATATTGAGAAGCAATTAATTTTACTATTAAAAAAAATTATCAAATAATTTTATGGTAAGATTCTTCACAATATGTTTTTATTGTTAATACAAAAAGTAGTATTGAAATAATTACATTGTGTACAATTATGTATTATATTTGAATTTAAACAACATTAAAAAATTTATAAATTATAATTTATAACGGTTTATACGAATCCATTCAATCTTTCTTCTCCTAGCACTTACCGCTGTACTTGGCATTCACCTGCAAAAAGGTTGTTTAAAAAGGGAAATGCCCCGAAAGGGGAAGAAAATCTACAAATTTTCCAGTAGGAAGTACCAAAACTTTAATGTTGAAATAATCACCGCCACCTTGGCATAAATCACTTATACGCACTACACTTTCGGGATGATTAGAGAAAAAGAATAAAGAAGCAAAGCATGCACGCAAACTACTTAATAACGAACTACACGAGAAAGAATTAAGAGAGACAGAGACGCAGTTACTAAGTACTACTCCCTCTTACTTTTTCTCGTTCGCCCACAATCCGCAACAAAAAAATGAATTATTCGTGACCAGATAAAGTTATCACAGAACTTTTGTAAGCTCGACTTTACACCGCACTAGATACAATTGACTAACTCTTTTCTTCACCGTCGGCGCCTTACTCCTTCCATGATTCAGGGCCTTATTACTCTCTCTCTCTCTTCTTAAATGGCAGTGACGACACGTCATAAATTGTAATTGTAAAATATTTATGAATTAAAAGTGAAAATAACTGTTTATAAAATTAATTGATGAGTTTCTTAAATTGAAGGTCTATCAAATTGATGACACGAATGAAACTTAATATATTTTTAAGTTAATAACATTAAACAAATAAATTTGAAATTTTTTAATGTAATAAATAAGATAAAATTCAATTCCCCATAATTAATCATTAATGTATTTAACTATATTTATTTATTTTAATTTTATTTTATATTTTAGTAATGTTACGTACGCTATGCAACTACATCCGCTGCACGGCGACGTATAACCTTTTATTCTCAGCAAAGCATCACGATCCCGCGAGAACATCGATAACAGCGTGTGCCAGACGCTCGGCAATCCTCATGCTGAATTTTCCGAGTGCGCGAATTCCGCGCAACTGGGAGAAAAGGCGCCTCGCAAGGCAGGACGCCGTCGGACCGATAACGCGCGCATATATATATCTATATATATAGATATATCCAAATATCGGGACTTTAAGAATACAAACGACGCGTCTCCTCTTTACAACTCATTTTAATGAATCACATATCAGTTTATTTCCTTTTAATTCTTTCGACCTTCACCTTCCACCGAGGAGTTAGCGATAACTCCGGACAGCTAGACGAGACTCGCCATCGGATTTCATATCCGCATAAATATCCCCCATATGTTCGTAATAGTAGAAATTATTAACTAGTACAAAATTAATTTATAAACGCATTAACATTTTTTACCATAAAAATATTCTTTATTAAATTATAATTTAACTAATTACTACATTTATTTACAGAGTATGGAGAGAGCATAGAGATAGGGTTGTTGGATTTCCAGGTCGCTTTCATGCTTGGGATCAAAACAATCACAATTCTTGGAATTACAATTCTAATTACTCTTGTGAATTATCAATGGTTTTAACAGGAGCTGCTTTTATTCATAAACATTATACATATTTATATAGTTATTGGTTGCCTCAGGCAATCAGAGATAAAGTTGACGAATATATGAACTGTGAGGATATAGCAATGAATTTTTTGATAGCTCATATTACAAGAAAACCACCAGTGAAGGTATGACTGGTCTTTTTTTAACAAAATTTATTTTTGTCAAAAATAGTGTTATGTACGCTATGCTGCAGCACTCATCATAACGCTGCGCAAGCATTTTTTGTAAGAGTGGTCAAGCAATATCGCGACATTGAAGAGCGAAATCGCAGAACTGCAAAAATACGCAAATTTCCAGACATCGTTGAGGGCGCGGAACTGAATTCATCGAGGCTCGAAGGAACCTTGCCGTCGGTAACATATAGCGTGTCGAGTGTCCCATGGAATCCGCTGACGCAGCATCTGGGGCATGAAATCGCGCAGCCTCAAGCATTCTCGTTGATCAGCCGATATTCGAAAAAACGAGTTTCCGCGGTGCCGCAGAACGATCGAACATTCATTCATGTCGGACCCGCAAATCAAGCAATAACATTTTCAATAGAAGAACTTAGAAATAAAATCGGATTGTAACTTTGTCATACGCGTTGCATTTATGAGTCGCCGAAATACACCGAGTAACGAGAACACCTCTCAAGCGCCGCGTTTCCTTTCCATTGTATTTAATAAATACCAGTCATTTATTTATGGAAGTGTTTCCTTTCTTACTCACCTAATATCTAACTTCGCAACTGGGTTAAATAACCTCCAGCAGCTGATGATGCCGGACTTGAAGTTCATGTTGAGCTGTTTTATATATATAATATTTATAACTATAAATATTTATAAGCTGTTTTATATATATAATATGCGTAACAATAGTATAATGATTTATTATTTAGTAATTACAAATATTTCTTTTTGATAAGAAAATAAACATACAGGTAATTTTTATGTTTAATAGGTTACTTCTCGATGGACTTTCAGATGTCCAGGGTGTCCAGTTTCACTATCTGAAGATGACACACATTTTCAAGAGAGACATAAATGCATAAATTTTTTTTCACAAGTAACCACTAACAAAATATTTAATAATTAAAAAATGTATTCATACAAATAATTTTTTATTTTTTAGGTATTTGGTTATATGCCTCTGTTAAATACACAATATCGTGCTGATTCAATACTTTTTAAAACAAGAATACCACACGACAAACAAAAATGTTTTAAATTTATATAAATATTTATTTAATATTTAATGATTAACAAATTAGTTGAACAATATAGTTTGAAGAAAATATAGGATTTTACATGTAAATATCTAGTTACTGTAGTTATATGTAGAAAAATCTATTATAAATTCAATTTTTTTAGATTAAGATGAAACTAATTATGAATAATTTAATTTTAATAATTATTCATTAAATATAAGTAATATAATTTGGATTCAAATAAATAATAAAAAATAATATTATATATGTTATTATTGATGACATACGTTTTGTAATTACATTTAATGATATCAAAAAATAATGTTTATTGGTATGCTTGAAATGTTAAATGTAAACTTTATTTTTAATTGACAAATAAAATCTGTGTTGTTACTTAAATGTAATAGATTACCTACACCCATAAAAATTTATTTATTTAAATTTTTAATATAAATATGTATATTTATAGTAGCTTTGTGTCAAATTATTACCTATCTATATTTTATCTATAATTGATATAATATAATGATAAATTGGTATGGTATAAATGATAAAATCTCAAATGGTTAATAACGCTTAATGAATTTGTAGAAGACCTTTCGGAAATTCTTGAAGTCTATAAGAAGATAAGATAAATTGTATATATAATCAGTTTATTTGATTAAGAGAATGGATTGTCACCTTTTGACAGGCCCCATTATATATCTCAATTTTTAAAGTTACCAGGACGAGCTCCACGCCTTTATACGTTGAAGTTCAAACCCTGCTTCGTGATGACAATATCGACCACCCTCTGGGTGTCTTGGTACAGTCGAAATGTAGGATTGGTGCATATGAATCTATAAGCTAATACTACATCAAGTTACTAATCCACTGTTTGTACTTGTTTTTTTTTCATATGATTCCCTCAACGTAATCAGGATCATGATTTTCCCTCCACCTCTTCTCACTATGGTGCTAGCGAAGTCGAACTAACATGAATCTCAATGCTCCGTCCTGTTATCCCAGCTTCGACGGCTTTCGCTAAGTTTCAATACAACCAGATCCACAGTTTGGCTTTTAATCGCATCCCCATAGATTACTACATTTTCTAGTTGTTTGTAGTATATATAACCGTGTAACTGATTTTACGATAATGTCGAATTCTGTTTCTTTAAAATCATCTAGTTCCAGAAAGGGCATTCCTATATCTCGCGACTTGTTTTTGTAAAAGCCAAGAATAGAAGATATTCTGTGGTCTCATATTTGTCTCTAGATCTACCAGTCCTATCTATTTTACTGTTTAAAAAGTATAGATAGTATCCAACTTGCCATTGCTCCATTAAATAACCTATCTAAATCGCCCTTCTTATCTTATGTCTCTTCAGCCTAGAAAGCCTTGGTTGCCATTTAAAAAATAGCTCAATGGTAATTAGTCTTTTTGACTATATAAGTCCTTTGATGCCATTCTATCTTGACTTGATTTCATTTTGTAGTCATAAAAATATAGATATTTTAATTCTTGTTTTGGTATGTTCACCATGAGGTTCGTCGCCTTTCTTATCAAATCTGTCTGCCTTTATGTTTCCTATATAGCTTTGATATGCTGTTACCCATATCAAGGTTATATTATTATTTTATATCAATATATCCAAGTGTTTTATGCAGTGTAGGAGCTCCTTCAAACTGACTTTAATATTTTTTAGAAAAGCAGCGCCGCATGATTTTTAGAATATCGGTGGTGATAGATTGTCTGATTATCCAGATTATCACCAGTTTAAAGCTTTCGGTTATAGCTCCTATGTCTGGAATGTGGACGCGTAGCTGTCAAGGATGAAGGCAAACTTATTTGAGATTTCTGTCTCCCATAAATTTAGAATCCACATAGCGAACGAGTGCAATGGCCAATTTAGGCCATTGTGATGATATGATTCCGTTTAGAGACCCTTGGTAATCAAGTATGTCCTGGCCGAGTGTTTACTGCTCGAAACCACTGTACTGCAAAGCGGGGTTATTTATCATGTTGTCAACAAAATAAATTAAGCACAAATTTCTAAAACAAAAATGAAAAACGATTAATCCATTCGAAGCAGTTTTTTTTAAACAAACATATATGCAATGTTGTATAAATGTATTTACGAACACAATAAATGTTTATAGCTACGCTCATCTTACTATCATAAAATTATAGCATAATATTGATAGAATCTATAAATTGATAAAAAACAACAAACTGATCCCATTTATAAATATTGTTACGTATTTATTTTTCGCGACGTAATTATTAATTATTATTATTTTGCGTGGTTTACTTTTATCCGTAACAATTATTTATTTATTTATTATTTGTGTAATTATTGCCAGGTTATTTATCTGCTGTAGCTAGATCAGTCAAATCTTTGTAGCCTTCCCGAAGGTCAGGTTATTTAATTAACAACAATACTTATTCGCGATTAGAATATAATTTATTTCCCATAAATCGAAAGAGAGAAACTTAGTGTTGACTCAGGATGTAAAGAGAAAAAGGGCTCTACGTTATGACTGTTAAAAGAATCAAATTTAAAGTCTACAATTGAATTGAATAATTTTCGCGTTGTTATCTCGAGTTGAGTCCGAAACGAAATTCCTAACCCCATTTTCTTGATTTTACTTATTGCTTCACTTTTTAGTAAAAACTACTATTGTTTACAAGTCCTCCCACCAGAAGAAGCCTCCATTTTTTGGCTTAATTCGCAATTTATTATCGAATTTCCTCATTTACCGATGAGTATTTTCCAATATACGTGTCGCAGATTTTATTTTGATACATTCCTTCAATCGACAGTTTCGTAACCTTCGATCATAAGTGAAATTTCTTGTTACGCTTTGTTCAATTCTATGATTTTTTCACGCGCAAAGAGGTTTTTATTAATAAGAAAAAATTGTTTTTTGATGCATACGTAATAACATTAATGATTAAAATAAAATTTATTCATTTATACAGCATTTCCTTCACAAATAATCTTATTAAAATAATAATACTACTACTATAATAATACTTGTCTAATTATACTTATTGTTTAAAGAAGTAAAATTAATTTACTTAAATTTATGAATGATTATTTAACGTATTTTATTACATATTGTATTTTATTATTTTTTAAAAAATTAATTAAATTTAAAAAGTATTTATTTGATAAATTATTTTTCGTAAACGCAATACAAATACATATTCATACATTTATCTAGTTATTTATGTATTTATTTAATAATAATTTTTTGTGGTAATTTATTTACAATTAATATTAAGTTTATATTATTATTTATTATAGATACATTTCCGGCCTTAGGCCTAGGAAAGGACTTCCTTTACATTGCTCTTTATTTACATTTTTTACAAATTATCTTACATTTTTACATTATTATTGTTTACTACTTATATATATATATATACATTCATTTCTTTTTAGATTCATTCTGCCTCTTTTCTTTTTCCTTCAGTATTCTTCTCTTTTGTTCTTTCTTCTTCCCTCTTTTTTCTATTTTCTTTTCTATTATTTTCATGTAGTGTAGTACCTCTCTATTTCTGACCCCTTCTTTAAAATTTGTGATTAATTTTCTTTCGTCCCATTTCTTTTTCTTTCTCCACTCTCTTATTTCGTTTTCTGTTTCTATGCATTCCCATAGCTAGTGTGTCCAATCTCCATTATGTTCTCTGCAGAGCTGGCATTTTTTCTCTTTTTCGCTTAGCCAGTATTTGTTTCCTGCTGTAATGTTTCCACATCTTATTTTTGCGATTATCTTTATATTTTTGTCCTTTTATGTTTTCATATATCTTGGCATTCCCATCTCCCTTATTTCTTTGTACCATCTATTATATGTCGCATTTTCTATTCTGTTTGTTCTCTCCTGTTTGCTTACGCCTTTCTTTCTTTTTTTAACTATGTCGTATTTATTTTTTTCCTTTTCCGTCAAAATCTTCATTTGCAATTTGCTTATTCCCACTTCGTTTAACCATCTCTCTTCTGGGTCATCCCCGCTTATTGTTCTCTCTCATTTTCTTTATCCAGCATTTTTTTGTCCATCTGTCATTCGCTTGTCCTTCTATTTTTTCTTCGTACCTTTTGTTCCTGGCTTTCCACTCTATTTCCATTTCATATTCGTCTGTTTCCTCATACACTATATAGTTAGGAGTGCATGCTTCTAGTTTTAATATCCATCTCGTGTAATCTGTTTTTATCTTTTCTATTTCTTTCACTTTTTCCTCTCCTCATATTTCCACTCCGTACTCTATTACTCCTTTTACCAGATAATTAAATAGCATTTTTTTCGTCTCCATATCTCCATAGCATCTCCTCTCTGCTAGGATCCGCGTTCTCTTGAAGTCAATTCTTCCCTTGTGTATTCTTTCTTTTATTTGTTCCCTATCTCCGCCATTTTTGTTAAACGTGTATCCTAGGTAATTAAACTTTCCTACTTCCTCTATTTCCTTCTTTTTCCATTTCCATCTGTTTTTCCTCTCTTTTTTCCCTCTTTTGAACGTCATTACTTTTGTCTTTTCAGAATTCAATTCCAGCTTTCTATCTTTTAGGGACTTTCCCATGATTTTCATCATTTGTTTCATAGCCTCCTTGTTCTCTGCCATTAGCACTATGTTGTCTGCATATGCCAATGACCAGATCCTTTTTCCCTTTATTTTCATCCCTCCTATATTCGCCTTTTCCAGCTCTGCTTCTAACCCTGCTGTATAGATATTGAGTAAAAGTAGGCTTAAGCTACATCCCTGCCTCAGCCCTCCTTGCGTCCCAATTTGTTCTGTCAATCCTTCATTCGTTTTTATTCTTATTCTTGTTTCTTCGTATATTCTTTTCACCTTCTCTATTAACCTTCTATCTATCTTATAATTTTCCATTATTTCCCAGAGTTTCCTTCTATTGACTGTGTCGAAGGCTGCCTTCAAATTCACGAACAATACATTTATTTTCTTTTTTTCTTTTATCTTTCTTTCCATTATGTGTTTCAAAATATATATATTGTCCATTGTGGATCTGCCGGCTCTGAATCCCGCTTGTCCTTTCGGTATTATGCCTTAATTCATAGTTTCTTCCTCCAATTTATCTTTTATCATACTTACGTATAATTTGTATCCGGTGGACAATAGGGATAGCCCTCTGTAATTATTTGGATCATTTACGCCCCCTTTCTTGTAGATTGGCGAGATTATCGCTGTTTCCCACTCTTCAGGCATTTTGTTTCCTTCCCAGATCCTTTTTATTACCTCCCACAGCCTTTCTTTGACTTCTCCATCTGCGTGTATCCACATCTCCTTCGTTATTCCATCTATCCCTGGTGCTTTTTGCTTTTTCATTGTTCTCCATTTTTCATAAAATTCCTTCGTTTCTATCTTATGTTTTACCCTCTCGTTGTTTTCCTTTATTTTATTTTGTACCACTTCGATTGTTTGATCCCTTTCTCTTTTGTTTAATAGCTTGCTAAAATGTACTTTCCATTTTTCTTTACTTATTTCCCCTTCTTTATTTATTTTCTTTCTGGTTCCCTTATTTAGGTACCTCCAGATATCTCTTTCATTTTTTAGTTCCTTAAGCTCTTCCTCTCTTGCGGTCTGTTCTGCTATTTTCCTTTTGCATGTCTCTTTCCATCTTTTCTTTTGCTTCAGATACTCTGTTCTTTCTGTCTTTCCTTCTTTCCATTTTTTATACAATCTTTTTGCATTTTTTTTCTCTTTTGCGCATTTCCTATCCCACCATTTCGTTTTTCCATTTCTTTATTTTTATTTCTTTACTCGGTACTTCCTTCTGTATCTTTTCTTTCAGTTCTTTCCATAATTCTTCCACTGTCTTGTCCTTCGTCCCACCTGTATACACTTCCCCTGTTGTTTCTCTATATCTTTTTATACTTTCTTCATCCCATCTGGTTACCTTTCTCTTCTCTTCTTCCTTTCCTTTCTTTGTATTTTCCCTTTCTCTATTTTTTCCTTCTCTCCAGTCTATCCTTATCTTAATAGGCATGTGGTCCGACTCTACTCTTTCTTCCACTCTGAATTCTTCTATTATTTCTCTGCTTCCTTCATCCCCTATTGCTAGGTCTAGTACTGTGTTGCCCCTAGGCCCCACGTATGTATAACCCCCTTCTTCGTCTCCTGCTCTTGTCCCATTTAGTATTGTCCATCCGTTTTTCTCTATCTTTTCTATGAAGTTTTTTCCTCTTTTTTCTAGCTTTCTATCTTTACTTTTTCCATTTCTCCTGTCTCCAGGTTCATATACTTTCCCTTGTTACCAATTCTCGTATTCATATCCCCCATTATTATAATATCTGTGTTCTCGTTATAACTTTCCTCCTCTATTATATCTATTTGTTTCTCCACTTCTCCACTACCGTATATGCCCCATATATCCACACTTTTTTCCTTTTCATTATATTTTATCCTAGTTTTTACCAAACCTTCTGCCTTGTATGTTCCCAATTCTTCTATTTTTATTCCCCACTTCTTTTTGACCCCTACGATGATGCCTCCTTTCGCCCTCCCTCACTTCTTTTCTCTGGTTGCTGGTATTATTTCTCATCTTATATCATTCGACAGTGAGTTCTGGCACTTTTCTATATCTTTTCCTTCCACCCATGTTTCCGTTAAACATATGTAGTCCATACCTTCTACATATTTCCAAAATTCCCTGTCCTTGCCCCAGAACCCCGCTATATTCTAGTATATCAAATTTATGTTTGTGTTTCTATCCTCCCTTCCCTTTTCTTTTGTTCCTTCTCTTTTTCGTTTGTTCTTTTTTACTTTTTGTTCCTTTCTGTTCTTCTTTCCTCCTTTCTTTCACCTTCTCCTTCTATAGTCCTTCCCTCTTTCATACTAAATCCTTCTGTTCTCCTGCTTTTTTTATTTCTTATCCTTATTAATGTTGTATTCTATTATTATTTTCTTCTTCCCCTTTTTCATTTTTTTATTTCCCTTTATATAACTCTCTTTCTCAGATTCCTGCTCTTTTCTTTCTTCCATCATTTCTCTTCTTCTCATTTCTCTCGCCTCTTCGTCATCCCATCTCATCCATTTTCCATCTATATATATCGTATTTACTCCTGCTTTTACATATTTCCCTTTATTTCTTAGTTTTTTACCCAACTGTTTATTTCCTTCTGTTTTTTCCTATCGTTGTAACTTAAATCCTGCTCTAAGAATATCTCCGTTCCGTAAAGATTCCTTCTTGCTCTCAGTACTTCATTTCTTTTTTCCTTGCTTTCCAGCTTCGCTATCATCACGCATCCACTTCATCAGCAGCTGGTGATTCTTGTCTCCACTTTAAGCTTTTCTTTGATGAATGTTTTCATTCACTCATTTATCCCCTTTTTTTTTCACCTCTCCCCTTCTTGCTCCTCTTATCACTACATTTTCATCCCGTTCCTTTCTTTCCCTTTCTTTCATCATTAACCTCACATTTCTTGTTTCCCATTCCGAAAGATCTTGTTTGTTGTGCCAGCTGTAGTTCGATCTCCCGCTCGTATCGATATATTCGATCTACTGCTTCTCCTGCTCAGTATATTTCCTCTCCCGTTATCTCCTTCTTCGTTTATGTCCCCTCTTTTCTCGCCCTCCGTGCCGCTTCCTTCTGTCATATTACCATCCAGTATTCTCTCAACTGCCGCTTTCCACTCTTCGTTTGTACCCCTCTCTTATTCTAATTCAATCATTTTTTCCTCCAACTCTTTTATTCTATCCTCCGCCTTCATGCTCCATTTTCTTTGTGTTTCCTCTCTTTCCTGGTTTTCCTTCATTTTTATGCTCAGTTTTTCTATTTTACCCTCCATCTCATTCATCACCCTTCTCATTTCTTCTCTTTTCCTCTTTCTATTCTCTTTTTCTTGTTCCCATATCTTTTTCCGCTTTTCTTCGTTATTTCCTTCTACCGTTACATTTTCCCTTTCGAAGCTCACCTTTTTCGGTATTTTTTTATTGCCAATGAGTAGCAGTTGAAGGCCACCTCTTTTCGTCCCTCTCAGATTATTCTTCCTTCTGCCGCTTCCCCTCTCCTGCTTCGTGTCGCTTTCTGTAGTCGGTGTACCCAGACCACAGGCGACGCCACCTCCCTCTTCTTTTTTGCGCGGATCGAGTCGTCCTGCTTCATTATGTTCGATGTTTGTTTTATTCCGCTCATTTTCACTTTTTTTCTAGCTCACTTTCCTCTTTCCATTTCTCTTTTCTCACCTTTCCACTATTACCTTCTGCTTCGACTTTTTTCCTTCTGTTTTTTAGTCACTCACTTAATTTTTTTCCCTTCAGTACTTTTTCTACAATTTGTAAATTTGCTCAGAGCATGCAGCAGCACGATAATTCGTAAATACGGTCATTACCGGAACTCCAATATTAAGTTTATATTTAATGACTTGTTTATTTTTTTCGTTCTCACCTGTGACATTCTCATATGCGTTTTCTTTCTCTCTCTCTCTCTCTATCTCTCGTACATGGAGATATACATGGTATTATAATTTAAATTTTTAACAACCTCTTTTTCAATGATAAATTTTTAAAAATTCGATTATTAGTTGATAAATATTTTTATAATTAGTATTTTGTAGAAAAACTTTGAACCATTTGAATTTTCAAGTACCAATTCAAAAAATAATTATATATTTAAGCATATCAGAATCCAGATTAATATATGTAAAAACCCTCTCGATGCAGGGGAAAAGCCACGCTATTTACAATTATATTTACCACAGTTTCAACGCGACAGAGACGCTCGTACTTGCCGGACATTGGCTGGCGTCCTCCGCGAAGATCAGCACCATGTTCATGTGCGTTAAGGTGCCCCCTGGGGTGCGCCCTCCACCTGGTGAGCGACAAGGCTCAGGCCGCCACGGGTCTTGGCAAGGGCAGGGATGTCTGCTGAAGAGCAATCCCACGGGATGGAAACGGCGCCTTCGCTGTTTGATGCAGTGCCATCTTTCCTGTCCTTACGTTAAAGTCTCCCATTATTAGCTTTTCTATACCTCCTCTGTAGCTCTCTTCTATTATTTTCCATTTGTCTTCCATATAATCTTTGTTATTACTGTTTCCCCATATGTTTAGTTTTTTCTTACCACTATCCAGTTTTATTCTGATTCTGACTATTCCTTCTCCCTTTCTCTTACCTAGCTCTCTTTTTTGTACCATCTATTTCTTGTTTATGCCAACTATAAAGTCATATTTCGCTCGATTTTCATTTTATTCCATCTTGTGGCCACTATTTCCCACCTCATATATTTTAGGAGCCTCGCCTTGAAATTCTCAATGTCTCTGTCTTCTACCCATGTCGATGCCATACAGACGTAATCCATCTTTTCTATGTAGTTTCAGAATTCTTCGTCTTTTCCCCATATTTCAGCCACATTCCAGAACAGTACATACATATTTCCCTGATCTTTATGCCTCTGATTGTCTATTATCTCTGTGTTCTTTTGTCTTCTCTTTACAGTCTCTCTTTCGTCTGTTATTTTTGTTTCTGTATTTCTTATTTTTATTTCTTGCTATATCTTTTTCTTTTTCATTTTCTTTTTCTGTGTTTCCTGTCTCCTGTTCATTTCTTATATTACTTTTTCTTGTTATTTTTCCACCTCTCGTTCCGTATTCTTCCTGAGCCAGCCCCTTACTTATACTAAATTTTCTTTCTCATTATTTTTGTTTTGTCTTTTCTCTCTCCTTATTCGCATCCCTCTCCTTTTCTGTCCCACATCTATTTATTATTCTTTGTATTGTCTTGTCCATGTTTTCCGTCCCTATCCATCGTTTCCATCTTTCACCTATAAAAACCTTCTTCAGACCCACTTTTTCAAATACTCCGTTCCTCTCCGCTTTCCTTACCCATTCCCTAATATCTTTCTGTATCCTTCTTTCTTCGAAGGCGATGTCAAAATCCATATAAATCTCCGTTCCTATTAACTTTTTCTTATTTTCCCATACTCTATCTCTCTTCAATTTACTCTCCATCTTCATTGCCATGATCCTTCCACTCTACCATATACTCTTTACTTCCTCTTCAAGTTCCAGCTTTTACTCAACATGATTTCTGTACTCCCTGTTTTTCTACCTTTGCTGTATCCATGACTTTGATCACCACGTTTTATTCTCTGTCGTTTCTCTCCCTCTCCCTCGCCATTTTCTTTATATCATTCATTTCTCTGTCAGACATCGTGGACTTAGCCTTACTTCTAGCACTAATGCCACTCGATCGACTACTGGGGCGTGAATCCCTTCTGTATGTACTTTCCTCGTCTTCTTCGCTGCTTCATTGTCATGCTCCACAATCTTCTAATTTATCACTAATCTCTCGATATCGGTTCTCTACTCTCTATCATCTTGTCTTCCCTCTTCCAGCTCTCTGATTTTTTCTTCGAGGCTCTTATCCTTTAGTTCCAATTTTTCGCGTATGCCCTGATATTTTCTTCATTTTTCTTAGCCCTCGCAATCGCTTTATTATACTTTTCCTCCATTTTTTAAATTTTTTATATCATCTTTCTCCTGTCTTTTCCCTTTCCTTTCTCTCTTTCTCCCTTCTTTTTTCCCCCTTCCTCATTCTCTGCATATCTTCCCAGATATTTTCCTCTTCGAACGTTACCTTTTTTTTATTCGCATCTAGAATAAGCCGAATCTTCTCTTTTTTTACTGCTAGCACCCTTTCCTCTTGCTTTTTTTCATTTCTCTTACTTCGTACTCATGTTTTTCGTTCCTTGTATAATTTTCTGTATTTATTTCTTCTGCTTTTCTGCTGTTCTATTTTTCCTACCTCCCCTCGTTTCCTTCTAACTCACAGCCGGTCTCTTGGCGCGGTCCGCGCTTTCTGTATCTTGGCAACATCCGTGCTTTACTGTGTCACTTAACGTATGTGACGTCTGTGACGTCCGTGCTCCTTTCTCTGTTCTTCTACTCCCACCTTTGCACCTAATCCACTTTATCACTTGACTTTTTACTGCTTTTTTCTTCTTCACCTTCACCTGCTGTTCCCTGCCTGTTACTTGTTTTTAATCGTCGAACTTCACCACATACTCTCCTCTCTTCTATGCTTTTCTCTGCTACTTACTTTCCTTGTATGTTCATTTCAAATGGGTACACACGCATTTGCGAGGTGATTTTGACTGTGTCCATTAACAGAATTTCTCAAAATTTTGGATATGAATTGGTTATAAAAAAAAAGAAAAATCTTAATAATATCGCCGATAAAATAGATACATGCAGCACATCTCTTATAGCATAATTTTCAAAAGTCCGATCGCTCTTCAATGTAAATAAATAAGAAATAATGCATCGAGAGATACATTCAAAAAATCAAACCTAGCCACATTATAATATGAAATCTGAAACTTCAGCTTCCGTCAAGCTTGATAATTGATAAAATTTTCTAGACAACAAAAGCAAAGATTATTAATAAAAAAAAACATCTCCTTATCCCAAGTCAGCATGAAGGGAGCTATGGTGGGAGTAAAATTAAAATACTATAAAAGCCATATAAAAGCTGAGATCAGTTTTTGGTCTTTTAAAAATCATCTAAAAATAATTAGTGCAATAAATACTCTTTAAATTTGAACGAATATCAAATTTTACTTCTTCAACACAAACATTCGTTCAACAATGAACAACCGGAATCTCCCGACCCGAATATTTTGGAATGGTGACAGCACGCTGCTTACTGAAATTCTATACCTAAGTAGGCCTTTTTGACATTCGAGAACTCTAAAGGCCATCTTATCAGCAAACAATTCAAAATCTTCGCTCAAGTATGTCAAAATCATTATAATCAATATTTTTATATTAGCGTTCAACTTTTAAATAATTGTAATTTTATTATTTATTATTCCTTGCCTCATTCAGACAATAATTAAATTGTTCAATTTATATTGTAAATTTTTATAATTTATAAATAATCATGAAATAAAAGAAATTTTTTCAAGTATACAAATGAAACATTTCTTTTAATCCTGAGACAACACATCTAATTAAAATGACAAACCTTTTTCTACAAAAATATCATTAATACTGTATAAGAATTTTTGTTTTTAAAAAATATAAATTGATTAAATATACTGGTATTGAAAAATATATTAAATTTCATTATCTTATGTGTTCAGACATAAATTTAATATTTCAATTTCATTAAAAATTTTTTTTATAATAAAATTTACTGTGCCTTTCTTTTTATTAGTTTAATTTTTTAATAAATTTGTTATATTTTTTAAGTAAAAATGACATTAAATATGTAAACTCCTATTTTTTTTAAACGTAACGATAATAATATTTAATTTTTAGCATATGTAACCTTTTTTATGTAATTATTATTACGTATAAAATTTAATAAATTATGCACATATATCAAATGTATTGATGTTTACTACTTTTCCTATTATATTTGATTATTAAATTGTCGAGGTTGTGCTGTTTGAATTTTATTTTCATATCTAGTAACGTATTTAAGAGTATGATCATATCGCGTATGCGCACTAATGAATATTGATACTACTTTATTACGATCAATAAATTCAACACTTGAAAACAATAATTTTCTAATTTCTCCTTATAAGTATTTGCAACTTATTTATTACAAAGCAAACTCATATAATTTTTCAAATTAATTAGAATTTATTTTGTATAGTATCATTTATTGAGGTTTAAAAGTATACATTTTCGTTGTTATTTATTTTTATCAAAAATTATAATAATAAAAAAAGAAAAATGTATTTTTTGACACAGTTGCTCTTTTTAAGGACAAAAATTTATTCAAAAATATGCTAATAAAAAAGTAACGATATTAAATAAATATTAAAAAATTAAAATTTATAAATTACACAGATATTTACTTTTAAATGTTTAAATTTACCGCGTATGGAATATTTCTGTGAGCTTATTAAAAACACTATCTGCGCACGCAATTTTCTATAATGATAAATGAAATGTAGAAGACAGAAACTACACAACATATTTATAGTCAGTTCTTAACATCGTAGATTCTCGTAGATGGTTTTACATTGAATCAATTGTAACTCATCTTTGTGATATTTGTGATATTTTGACAGAGACAAATAATAACTAACAAATTGAACAACAGTTGCTTTAATAATCTTCAAGATGAAAAATTTCACTAGGATTGTCAAGTGGGTTTATTAATTTATAATAAAAATATCGTATAAGTCATTCATTTCTTACAAATTAAATTTTTATAGAAAGAGATGCATTTTGATATATATATTAATTAATTAATTAAAAGTATAATACGATTTTGTCTTGATTTTACGATATTAGTGCACACATACCTAAAAGAATTAAATATATTTCTATATAATAACTACATCATAATTTTTTAAATTATTTAAATTAGCGTTGTTTTAAATCTAAAATATCCGAATGTAAAACAGAGTTTTTAAGAACATGTATTTTAGCAGTTATGTAAAAGTTGTAATGACTTTTACATGTACAGAATATTTGTACAAATATCTATATTGATTTTTTCTTATGTGTAGGGAAAACGAAAGTCAGGGATTTAATAATTATATTTAATTTACTGTGTAAAATTTTAAAATTGAACTTCGAAAACATGTATTATGAATTACATATTACAAAAATTAAAAAAAAAAGAATTAAAAGGTAAAAGAAATGTGATTAGATATAAGAACAGAGAAAAAGAAAAGTACAAACAATGGAGTTGAAAAGCTTAATATCGATCGTCCGCTTTTGACATTTCTAGCTAAAACTACATGATTATTACTAAGAGAATATAATAAATAAAATACACTATTAGGATATAAGGAAAGAAAAAAAAATACGAAAAAAATGATATCACTATTTTATCTAATGAAAAAGGGATATTATGATTTTTTTTGTATTTTTTATTTGTAACAGTATCGAGGAAGACGATAAAAAAGAATTAAGAATAAAGCAATTGATATCACTCAATCGCCAAAAATTTCATTGTTTCAGTAGTGAGACTAAGCGGTGGTCAACCATTCACTACTACTTTTACAATTATTTGTACAAAAATTAAAACAGCAAGTTGAATAATTCTACAATTAAATTACTTCCGTCGTCGTTGCGACGACCGCCGGCTGGTGGATGGTGCGTTTAAGTAATCAGTGTATGTTACGATTAATAGTAATAGCTATTATTATAAATAAAAGAAGAAAAAAATAATAGTATGGAAGACTTACCAGATCTTTCGCATCTCACACCCGAAGAGAGGCGTCACATCGAAAGTGTCATGATGCGTCAGAAACAGGAGGAAGAACACCAGAATGAAATAATGAGGTACATGTTGAATATTAATAGCCATTTATTTTATTTATCATACAGATATTTTATGTTTATATGATATAATATTTGTAAAAACATCAGAAATGTAATAAATATTAGTTAAGAAATAATTCTTTTCAAGTTATAAGTTATATATTTTAATTAAAAAATACTATATTTAAATTATATTTGTTTTTAAATAATATTGAATAATTATTGAATAATTGTTTAAGAACATAAAACTTTTTTAAGATCCTAATTTAAAAATATTAATATTAATATTTTACAATAAATATTTAATTAATTATTTTTATTATTGTAATATTATTTTTTAATATTATTATTCCTTCGTTATTTCATGTAATCGAAAATATATCAAAAGAATACTGTAATATATACCTTTGATAAATTTATATTATATTTGCATTAAATATTATAAATTATAATTATAAATATTATAAAGGTTTAATTTTTAATTATATTAATATTATAAAGGTTCAAATGGATTTATACGTATTTATCACGTGTGAGAAACCCAAATTCATTATTATTTATATTAATTATAATCGAAAAGTGTCGGTAAGGAATTTCTTTATTAATTTTTATCTTATTATCAACTTTTTAGATTTTCAACTCCTGATTTGTTAAATAAGTGAAATTCAACTTCATTTACAATATTCATTTTGTATTCTATTATATTATTGAAGAATTAATTTCAAACGTACATTTAATTTTTTATTTACAATTTTTTTTTTTTTTTCAAATTTAATCATGAAAAAAACGATAGATTCAAGTATTAAGTATATACATTGTATTTAAAGAAATTGTATTATGTAAATATTATCTTTTTGTATATTAATATACTTAAAATATTTAAAGTAATTGAAAGAAAAGATTAAACTTAAATTTTGTAGTAATTAAATATTCAATAATTTAATAATATAAAAAATATATGTATATAAATACTTTAAAGTATGAGAGAAATAGATTAAAAGATTTACTGATGTTCAATGTATTATTTTATAACTTCTTGTTTTAAAGTAGTATCTAAAAATTTTTAAGGTGTTCATATTACATATAATATTAAAACTACAATTACAAAACTAATATGCATGTATAAAATTGTTATAATAAATGGGCTCACTTTATTAAATTTATTTTATCGAAAATATAGTCTACAAGAAAAATGTTTCTTGAAGATTTTTAAAATAGCTTAAAAGTTTAAAGTAAACTCGTTTATTATATTATTATTATATTTGTGTTTCATTTATAATTTCAATGTTCATTAATGAAACCAATCATTGCTTCAATAATTCATGTTTTTAATGTACAGTACAATCTAACTATCCCCAATGCTTGAGTATAAATTGAATATTTTTTTAATTGATTCCAAAATATTCTCAAAGTAATTAAAAATATTTTATAAAGTTTTAATATGCCTGTAAATATTAAATAATATTGCGCATAAGTTTTAATAAATTGTCATAAAGCTTTTTATTTAAAATTTCTTAAATTTATTATATGTGATATGTAATTATTTTATATGTCATTTACTTCTTTTGATTTTTAGTTTTTAACTATAAATTTTTTCTTATTATTGGAATAATCATGATAGAAAAAGAAATTCAGTTTAAGATATTTATGTTCAAATTATGGATACTATTGGACTATAAAGAATGAGAGAGAGAGAGAGAGAGAGAGAGAGAGAGAGAGAGAGAGAGAAGGAGAGAATTTTATTTATGTGCAGATAATTGTACAAATGAAAACAGATACAAATGGGTTTGAATATAATAATTCAGTATAAATAACTTTTTTGTGAAACTGTATATAATATTGATAATAATAACAATATAACATTAAAGATAAAAGCACTATAGTAAGTCCAATTATTATAATAATATATGATTTATTTACATTAACATTTATACTTATAAAGTGAAAAATAGATACTTAATAATTAGAATTAGAATGGTAAATACAATGGTAAATAAAATTAGGGAAATATATAAGGTTGAAATTTTGTTCATTGGATTACTGAAGAGAAAGTTGATATGAGAAGGAGTTGTAAGAAGAAAAAATTAAAGGAAGAGATCGAGGATTTTTCGCGGATATTGGCAGGTAGAGAGTTCCAAAAGATAAATGAGGCTATGTTAAACAAAGATCATTCAGTTTTAGTCTACACTCGACGTATAAGAAAAGAAGGTATTGAAGCACGTAATGAGTACGTAAATTTATAAGGGATTAGGTAATTCAAGAGATATGTTTGACGTTTATTGGTTAAGTTCAAATATTTAAAGTTATTAAACTACTTAATGATATATACATTAATAATAATATATAATAAGGTGAGCATTAAGTACTCGTTGCGTTTCTTTTTTAGAGTTGACTAATTTAATTTATTATGATACGAAGTAATGTGCAAATGCTGTTAAAGTCCATTAATATAATGAATTACAAAGTTAAAGATCCCCAGCAATCATAGCTCCTGTTCGTAAGTTCCGTGAGAAGGGGTATAATAGCTGATATTAAGAAGGAATAGTGTTTTGGTATGGTGTATATGAAGAGAATAATGGTACTGACCCCTAGATGAAGTCATTTATAGAGAATTTAATTAATTTAGGATATGAGTAATTTTTGGCTTCTAGGAAAGCTTAGAGTCCAGAATCATTCTCAAACTTTTAGCCATGAAACAGAATATGTAATAATATGATTTCTATGCTAATGGATAGAGTTATATTGAAAAATATGTTTATGAAAATGTTCGAAACAAAATAGGTTGCATTTATTTTGATAGGATCAATCTACAAGTTAATTAATAAATATATTAATAAATTAATAAAGATATGGGTCTAAACTTATTAAGAGTTTTCATATAAAAAAAAGTGATTGTAGGGATACATAAAAATTCTTGCATATAAATAGTTCTATGAAAGGGAGTGCAACGATATAGAAAGACTGAGACTGTCAGTACCATGAGGTTGCGAATAATACGATAGAATAATTTTATTTACTTTAGTGGATAAAGTAGATGAGAAATTGAATATGTTTTTGATAAATCTGTAGAGGTGATTAGAAGGTGTTAGGTCTTTAGAGAGATTATTAAGAAATCGGAAATAGGAAAAGAAGTTAGATTCAAAGATATTAAAGAAAAATATAGATTATACTCTATATAATAAAAAATACTATTTTTAATCTTAGAGGAACTAATTATTCCCAGGTTTCTGGAAATATAAAAGTCTGTAATTTTAGATCTGCCCATACGTTAAAGCATAAGCTGTTCTATAGGAATATTAATCTTGTAGAGTCCTGGTTCTTTTATAGAGTCTGTAGAGTCTATCATAGTTTTATAAGAGAAAATTCTTAGTAAGAAATGAACCATATCTTTTTTCGATCTTGACTGAATTAAACGGTTATTTTACACAGCACAAAAGAGTGCGAATGGTATGTAGATGATTGTACAAGTGTTTTAGTGGGTCCACAAATTATTTATTTATGTTATTTTTAGTATTTTTGATGAATGCAAAGATCATTCTTGCGGTAACGTTGACAACACAAAAAAATTTTATTAAGTTTTAAAACACTGCATCTAATAGGAACTAAGTTTCTTTGTATTTATTCACAACGGAAGGTGTTCTTTCTAATTCTTTAAATTATTTTTAGTACAAGCTTTGTACAAACTTTTTGCATTTGCAAATCTTCTGTTAGTATTTTAGGCGCCGAAATTTTGATAAATTGAAGCTTTCCGCGATTTTTCTGATTATTAATTAAAAATTAAATTAAATTAAATTAAAGATTAAAAACTAAAAATACGGTAAAAATTCAAAATTTTCTGCACACGTTCGACTTTATTTTTATTCTTAGAACTATTTTTGAGCATTTAGAAGGATTATCGGACACCTCCTTACGACCTTCTTTAAAAGCCTTGTACGAAGTTTGGCATCGCGATTTTCTCAAACACTTATCCTTAAGAATCTCTTTTAGCATTTAAAAAGTCTGCTGATTGCTCCGTTATACTGTGTTACAAAACTGAAAATCACGTTTTGTACGAAAACAAACTGTACCGCTTGTACTGATCATAAAAAAGCGGGGGATAGTAGAAATTTCCCCAAACATTTTCCGACTTACCCGAAATCGCTGCGATAAATATTTGCATTAAAAAAGTTAGATTTGATCCTTTTATAACAAAGTATATACTATAAAGAAATTAAACTAATAAATAAAATAAATGTATAATGTAAAATTTTTTTTCAATTATATTTATTAAGTTGGAATATACTGATTAAATATATTATAAAACAGGGTTCCATGCCTCACATGAAGTGATGTAATAAATATATATATTTATTACATACACATATTAATTTTAAATATGTTCATACCTATATACAGAATGGATGTTTATGATATTCTATGAGATCATATGATTTATATAATATTCTTTGATAATATTATGAATAAATAATTACTTTATAAGATTAAAATTTTAAAAAATATCAAAAATTTCATATGACTCATTATAATTACAGACGAAAACAAAATGAGGTACAAATTTTGGAAGATACGATAAGTCGAGCACGTACTGAGAGATTAAAGAACGTAGGAATCGATCTAGATGCAACATGTGAAATATGTGTAAAAACTAAATTTGCTGATGGGGTTGGGCATATTTGCAATTACTGCAACATTCGATGTTGTGCTCGGTGTGGTGGAAAAGTTTCTCTACGCTCTAATAAGGTAAGCACACATTATAAATTTTTGTATTTTTATAAAATTTTTTAATTTGTAAAGTATTCTATAGATTAATTTCTAATGAGATACTTTTCCGCCCCACAGTTTTAAACATAGAATTTCGTTCGTTTTTAATAATTTAAGTTTATGCGTATGAGTGACAGCCTGTTGACAAGAATTTGCGAAAGATTATTTAAAATTTTCAGCAATAACAACTATAAAAATTAAAAAAAATACATTCAATTATATTTTACTAGCATCACTAAAAAAACACAAAAAAAATATTTTTACTTCTCGTTGTAAATTAAATACGATATTTTTGAGGAATAAAAATGAAAAATTGTAGATTTTACAAATAAATTAAAGATAAAATACATAAAATCTATTTACATAAAAAATAATTAGAATGTTAAATATACATGCGTAAAATCAATATAAGCATTACACATTTCCTAAGTTCCATGTATAAATATTATGCCTATAAAACTGAATGTGTTGCAGACTCTTAGGTTTAATAGGTTTATTTGAATCACTGAAAGAACCAGATATATCGATTTTTAGTGGGATTATGCACGGGTGAATCTTGAAAAATTTAAAAGTGTATTAGAGAATTATCTATCGACAAGTATTTAAATTGACTGCACTTGAAAAAAAAATCAAATAGTTATTAAAATATTATTAAAAAATGTATAAGATTATATTATAGTGTTTTATTTTTATTTCTATATATTTATCAGTTTTAATTATATTATTTTTCTATTATTGTAGATAATATGGATCTGCATTTTGTGTCGAAAGAAACAAGAATTACTATCTAAATCTGGGCAATGGATTCAGAAAACAAGTATTAGTGGTATGGACACTATAATGTTACGTCGTTTGCAAGAAGACATGCAAGGTGTTACGCCGTCCGGGATGAATATTGATCGAACACAAGATAAGCGGCCTAAGTTGGAAAGAGCTCACAGTGCTGTAGAAAAAGAAAATCTTCCTCTTCTGCAGCGCAGCGGTATTTTACTTAGAAGACAATATTCGCACCAAGACCAGGTTATATATAAATGTTTAAAAATTTTAAATATTAATACATAAAAATTCAATTCATATATAATAATGAATATTATTATAGCAATCTTGTTGCTATATCGGTGCGACTATGTATTGCTATGGGTGAGTTCCGACGCCGTGATCCTTCGCTCTGTGTCAGCATCAGTACAGGACAATAAGCTATCTCTGCATCTATCTATATATATCACCGAAATCTCCTATAAATAACGTGATCACTCTCTAGTTATAATAAATACGCAAATTATTCGAGCATATGAGAAATATTTACGAGACACGAAGGTGTTAAAAATCCCCAAAGCAGTCACGCTAAAGGATATTCCTTGGTGTCGTGCCTATCCGCACCTTCCTATTCTACTTCCTTATACTTATCATTCTTTATTATTAACACTTTTTTGAATATAAAATTGTCTTCAGATATCTAAAACAATTTATTTATTATATATAGGTAGGATTAAAGATAAAAATTTCCCGGTCATTGAAACAGAGATATATTCTACTATTAGTTGTTTATTTAATTTGCACAATAGTTCTAGTTCAATTATTTTTTTTTGGAACTCTTTTTCGTCCATTCATTTACTTTTCTAATACCTTATACCCAAATGCCATGATACGTAAATTAGATTAAATTTTTTTTCTTTTGCCAATAGCTCTAGTAATTATATATAGCTCATTATATTTATAATATTCTGATTATATAATTTGTTTGCTTACGATTTTTAGTATTGCTTTAGTATCCGTTGTTATAAATATTTTATTTCTTCTTAAGTTTTCTTCCAAGAAAGAGGTAAACGTATTCTATTACAGCATTTAATTCTACTTTTTTTTTAAGATTGTACATCCATTACCAAGTAATAATGGCCATGTTATAAATTTATATTATTAATATTTTTGATACGTTCCGG
This sequence comes from Eupristina koningsbergeri, assembly GCA_018907245.1. Lineage (NCBI taxonomy): Eukaryota > Metazoa > Arthropoda > Insecta > Hymenoptera > Agaonidae > Eupristina > Eupristina koningsbergeri. The sequence continues at coordinate 176,541 of JACCHV010000109.1, forward strand.
CCTACTTGGCCTTGGAACGGGTTTCTGTTGACAAAATGTTTATTTCTAATTTTTTCTCTCTTAATTTCCATTTATTGATTCTTATTTTTCTTTTTGGTACCAAGTCCTTTAGGTTCGTTCCTCAGTCTCTCATATTTTTCTTTTGTAATTTGCTCATTTGTCGTTCATTTGTTCATTTGCTATCTTTTTCTAAGTTTTTCTATTTATCTGTTTCTTCTGTTTATTTTATTATTTTTTCTTCATTCCATTTTTCTATTTCTATACACTTTTCTCCTTCGTCTTTCCTATTTTATTACTCTTTTTTCTTTTCTTCTTTCTCGGTGATAGTGTGATAGAAATACAGTCGAATTTTACTCCTTCTTCAATCGAAAATTACTTTATTTTTTTGGTTACTTCCCCGTTTACTATTGCCAAATTAATTACCTATGCTTCTCTTGGCCTGATATACGTGAATTTTTCACCTTCATCTCGTATGTAGCTGCCATTTTGCTATTCTCTAACCTTTTTTCCCTAGCTTCTGTGTTAACCATTTCCCTTATTTCTCTACTTTCTTATCTTTGCGTTTTCTACTTTTTAATTTACTCTCATCTTTTGTTTTTATTTATTTACATTCTCTTCCTTTTGTTATATTCAGATCTTCCATTACTATTGATTGTATGTTCTTATAACTTGCTTCTTTTATGTATTTCCATATCTCTTTTATGTTTTTTCTGTCATCTTATATACCCCATATTCTGATTTCCCCCCTTTTATTTCTTATTCTATCAGTTTTTTAATTATTTTTTACTTATTTTCTTTTATTTTTTTTCAGTTTTTATTTTTTCCAATTAAGTAACCTCTCATTGCTCTCCCTTTCTCTTTTCTCTTACAGCCTCTATCATCTTTCATTTCTTGTTTCTCAGTAATATTTACAGACATTTCTTTTTATCCCTTTTTCTACTCATATTATCATTAGGTAGATGAAATTGGTTTCCTCGATATACTCTCAGAATTCTTTATCTTTGTTCCAGATGCCTGCTTTATTCTAATACATTATTCTTTTCACTTGTTTTTAGTTTGTTTTCTCGCTTTTCACTTTTGTCTTCTTCCTTTCTTTATTTCTGTCTTTTCCTATTTTTCTTCTCTTTTATTTTTATTTCCTCTTTTTATTGTTGTTTTTGTTCCCATTGATTTGATATTTAAAAAATTAAAAATTTCAAATTTCAAAAAATGTAAATTTATTTTCAAAACGCTATAATTTTATTAATTATCAATATTTTTAAAAGATTTTAATTTATCATATATAGAATCTCATTTAATTTAACATATAAAAAATTCTTTTGTACAATCTATCGTCTTTTAGAATAGACGACTTTTTACAATATTTTTTTTGTCTTAAAAAAATGATTGCTTTGAGCATTTCAAATTTCTTAATTTTTCATTTTATTTTCCATTTCATCCATACTTATCTGAATTTCGTTTTTAATTACCAAAATATATCTTTTTCACCTTTCAATGAGAACGAATATTTATAAAATGTAGCAAATTTCTGTAGCTAATACATAATTATTAACCAATTTTAAATTTAATCTAAGTTTTGATATTTAAATTATATCTTTAACGTTTTACATAAATTATAAAACAATAAATATTTTGTACAAAAATAATTAATTTCTTTTTTTACAGATATCTGGAAACCGATTATTAGCAAATGATAAAAAGGTTGAAATATCAATTCCTACTAATTCACGAATTTTACCAACTCCTCATCTTGCTTATCAAGTACAAGAAACACCAAAACATCCAGCTACCTATCCAGAAGATGATCCAAGCTTATACTATGGTGAACTAGAAGGACTTATGAGACAAAATGCTTTTTATCAAAGGCAGAGACAAATTTATCAGGTACATTATTTCAATAATCTTTAAAAAAAATATTTTTATTTGGGCTGATACTGTAAAAATTTTTGTTGGTAACTTATTATTGATATAAAATGTGTATGTAAATATAATTATATGATAAATTAATTGTAATAAATCAAGTATTTAACAAATAAAATATTATTAAATATCAAATTTAGTATTAATACATTTTTAAATTAATGTCATAAGATCTTAATCTATGACTTATGGATGGTATACAATTTTATTTAGAAAGACCTTCAAATATAATATTTATATACAAAATATACCGGTTATACTCCACATTTAATTTGAATAAATCTAAAATATTTGTATTTTTTTTTATATATTAATTTATAATAAAAGATTTATTATAAATTATAGTATATATTACAAATATATCCGCTCTGTATAGTGAAAACGTATAATTCTTTTTACTTTTTACATACTCAAGGGGTATGTATTATTCTTTTACTTATACACTAATAATATATGCGTTTTCACATTATTAAATAAATTAGTAATTAATAATATACAAAGAATTGATGAGAAAAAAAATTAATAATTGTTACTTTAATACAAAAAGTAATTAACATGGTAGAATACTGTTTGATGTAGGTTGGGAAAATATGAAATTTGTATTGTATAACTGTATTACTTAGTATATGTGTGATGAAATTTAATCGTGAAATTGCCTTGTAATATAAGTTTATCTTTGATTTTTCACTAATATTAATCATATTCATATTTCGGTAATATATAATTATTAAATATTATCAAGTATCGGGTATTTCTCATAACTATTTTACTATGCTTTAATAAATCTTGTCAATTTTATAATAAAGACTTAAAAAAAATTGAAAATTTTTCTATTACGATAACATTAGCATACAAATGTAACTTTTGTTTTATTTATACACCATACTGGAAGCTATTTATTTTGTTAACATTAATAGTAAATTATTTATTTAAAAATTAATTAACTTAAAATGAAATTAACTAATATAAAATAAAAATAAATATGTTTGTAGGAACAGAATTCAGAAATACCAATAGTGTATGGGCGTCAACGTATTGATCCAGGTGATGATGTTCGAACCTCCATAATACATGCACCACAACAGCCTCAATTACACTCATATCATTCTCAGAAAAAGACTCGACAAAGTCAGAGAAGTTTTAGTAGTAGCGAAGAAGAACGCAGTACACCTGAATGTGCTAGTGATGAACATGACGATCGGGACCATGGTAAGTGCGTCTATTAATAAGTTTATGAATAAATAGGTGATCACAAATCAGTCTTTTATATGCATGATTACTCTTAAATTACTTATTCATCATATTTTTAGAGTAATTTTTATTTTTTTAATATTTAAATTTAATGAAAATGTAAGTATTTACATTTTTTGGTAATAATTATATATAAATAATTTATATAAATTAATTAATATTATATAAGAAGAATATAATATTTATCTTATGAAATATTTGTTATAAAAAAGTGATTTAAATATTTAAAAAAATTTTTTAAAATTATAGAAAGTTAAATTTTACAAAGATTTATGTATAAATCAATTACAAAAATTTTTGGAATAATTTTTTATACATTATACTTTATTTAGCGCAAAATAATTACTCAATATTATTTTATAATATTAAATTTGTAGGTTTTTTGTATCTATCGAAGATCTTATTTAAATTATTATTCATTAAATGTTCAATAATCCAAGTTTTATAAACTTTTGTTATCCAATAATATTTATTTTTTATTTATTTGGAAAATAGGTAGTTTTTCTTTTTAATAAAAAATTAAAAACGAAAATTTTATTAATATAATAATCTTCATATTGTTTTTCACATTTATTGCTGGCCTCTTTGAATATTCAATAAAAAATAGAACTATATGATTTGCGCGGCAATAAACCATCAGTCCTCGTAACGGCACCTGGATCACCAGATCTATATGCTCAAGGTCGAGTTACTGGTAGACATCTTCGACATCATGTAACAAATCAGCAAATTGGAAGCAATAGTATCGGTGGTAAATTGCAGATTAAATTAAGCTTTGACACATCTACTTTACAGCTTATTGTCACATTAATATGTGCAACGGGTCTGATACCACGTAGCAATGGGCAACATAGGAGTTCTTACGCAAAGATGTATTTACTTCCAGATAGAAGGTAATTTCACTAATAAAGTTTTTAATTTAATGAACATAATAAATATAAGTAAAAATAATACGCAGTTATTAAATTTTTAATAGCTTTATTAAATAAGTCAAACTAATATAAATATAATAAATATATTGTAGGCTTTCAATTTGTATTATTCAATTAATGTATTGTAAGGTACCATTTTTTTATATTTACAGTTTCAGTTTTTTCAGACAAAAAGATGTTATGTACTATTATATTTGAAAAACATATAAAATATAATTAAATATAAAATTATTTTTATTCAAAATTGCAATAAATTTTATTAAATTCAAATATAGAAATTTATGAAAATTACAATAATAAATTCTTGTAATTAGATTTATATTGAAGTTGCAATAATTCAATATAATGTGTGATATCGCGAATCGTTTACCCTTTCATCTAGGTGAATAAACTCGCGGAAAACAAACGTTTTAATTCGCGAAAAGCCACGGAGCAATGATCTGGATTAGAACTTAACGAATCAGCTCCGCGTGGCGAACTAAATCACTCTCCGATGCCTCTCCTGATCGAGAACGCGAAGGAGAAATTAACGACAGACCGCGGAAATAAAAGGTGGAACATACCTGGCCACGACAGCTTAATTTTGTGCGAGATACTGAAGAGTAAACTCCTAGTGATTACACGAGGAGTCGCTCAACAATATCGTCCGCAAAACTATAAAAAATTTTAATTCGTGTTTACACGAATTATAATTTTATTTTCTTGAAATTAATTTAAATTTAAAAAGCTAAAGAATTGACGCCTGTCAAAACAAGGCGATCATTACTACAAATAAATAGTCACGGTTGACAATAGTTCCGTGCTGCGATATTTAAAAATAACGTCAATAATCTGTCATAACAGGGTTATTGACTCCTTGTAAAATAAATATCGTCCGAAATATATTTAAATACTCTCCGTCATAACACGAGAGTACGGGCAGTTATAATATTTTCTACCCGCGTAATTCATAATAATAATATTATAAAATATTATTATTTTTGCACAGGTACTGATTGACGACGCAAATACTGGAAACGTCTCACCAGTAGAATCGACGTCAGAGAATCCTGTTGGAGGAAAAAATTTTAAATAATATATATTTATTATAGTGAAAATAAATCTTTCCTCATATTATTTAAATTTTATATTTTTTTTATTTTTATCTCCCTCCTTTGCCCCTAAACACGACTGACAAATTATTCGCGGCACAGTCGTAACATTGCAAAGTTTATTTATTATAATAAGAATAGTTTTATATAAAATATTAGTTTCACAGAATTCAATTTTAAATAATCAATTTTGATACAATAAATAAATTTTTTTAATTAGCAGAAAATTATCATAATTAATTATTAAAAAATTATTATAAAAAATGACATTAAATTTAAAGATAAACAATATGAGAAACTGATCTCTTTTTTAGTGAAAAATCAAAGAAACGTACAAAAACATTAGCCAATACAAACGAACCTCGATGGGACCAAACCTTCATCTATAGTGGTATTAGATGGTCGGAATTGAGGCAACGATCACTTGAAATCACTGTTTGGGACTATGGAAGATATGGTGCCAACGATTTTCTTGGTGAAGTTATACTTAACCTTTCAACTTCTTCTCTTAATAATGAACTGGAATGGCACTATTTGATGTCTCATGAAGAGGAAGGTCAAACGGGGTAAATAATTTTATATTATAAATAAAATATTTATCGACTTTTCAAAATTAAGAAAATGTTAACATTAAAAATATTAATTTATCGATATGTATTATTCTTGTTAAATAATTTTACCATAAAATTGATATTTATTATCAAATTAATTATTGAATTATTAAATAAAACAAAATTGTTTTATTATTTTATCTATATTTCTTGAATAAACATTAAAGCTTTTATTAATGTTTTAAAAATGAGCCAACTTTATTGAATATTGATTATGTAAACATTATCTTTCAAATAAAGAAAATTATTGTTAAAAATTTGTATAAATAAGATGAATAATTCTGAATAGAATATGGCAGAATAACATTGAATTTAAAAATAAATAAAAATGAGTATTAACATTAACATTCGTTAGCGTAAATTCCTGCTTTCAAATTAATAAACATAAAAAAAAATTTTGAACGGATAACTAAGTTAACGTAAAAAGTTTAAATAGAACAGTCGATCTTATCTCTACTCTCTTTCACACTTATGGATTATAACTAGCACCTCTAGTGTGATCGTGGCACATGAAAAAATTTTTTATAGGATCTCAACAGATGCATCGCCTTAAGCTGTAGTATCTTACATAATACCTAAAATAAAGTATTTTAATATTATATTAGAAAATTATATTATATTATATGAAATTAATATTATAATAATATTACATTAATAATATTAATGAATTACTAAAATTAAGTAAACTAATTTTAAATGATTTAATTTATAATTATTTGTGAAAATAAATTTTAAAAAATTGTAAATATAAAGTAAATTAGAAAAAAAAGTTTATCGGAATTGAAAATAAACGTACAATACATAAAATAAACTATTTTTATATTCTTTAACAATACTATTAATTTAATGAAGTAAATAAATTAATTCATAGTTTTATTTATTTTTTTATATTTATTTATAATTTAAAACAGTATAAATGATATAAAATTTATACTTATCAATACATTAAAAAATATACAATAATTTATGAATATAATTGTGTACATACATTGAAATACAAATTATTTTACATATTTATAAAAGTCAAAAATTTTCATCTATATAGGTATTATTAGTTATTTATTATTATTTATTTTGATTGTTTGTTTTTCTTAATTTTGTAAGATGATTGTGTTAAGGGTAGTATGTTATTTTGTTGAAACTGTTGTTTTTTTATTTTTATCGTTTCCTACAAGGCAATTAAAAAAAAGTAGCCCAAAATTAAGTTATAAAGTAATGATTGAAAAATAATGTATTATAATTTGTCACGTATGTAAAATTGCATATCCATACGCGACGATTTATTTATATATATCAGCGAAAGCAAAGACGAAACATTGGGAAATTGACATCGAGACAATCGACCGGAGTCGCGAGTAACGCGAAACCCGCGAGTAATACGAACTTCCAAACTCGACAAATTACGGAAAGTCAAGATCAGAGATGTCAATAAATGTACAGAGGTCAATTGAAAGACGTTAACGAGGAAAGCTGACAGAACGATTATCAAGCAGAGGCACCCAGTGGGAGAAATCGCGGATTTTGCAATTTCTCCATACAACGGAGGTAATAAGTCAAATCGAAAAAGACTTAGGGGCACTTCTGAATTGGACTTCAAATTGGGACTATTAGATTCGGTCGTACTTCGGTTCGGGTTCTTTAATACTTATCCGTTTTACACAATCGGGACTTAGCTTCGTGACACAAAAGAAAGTTGTATTACACATTGCGATACTCATCTCTCTCGTTCATAAAGAAAAATATAATAAAAACAAAAGTATTATATTAATTATCCTGCGTTTTATTAATTGACAATTTCCGAACCTCACAAAGGCCAAAACGCTTCGACCGATTTGGCTAGGGCAGAACGATACCTGAAGAGAGAATATTGTCGCGATTCGATCATTAAAGAAATAAACATAGTCGTGACCTCTTAGATACGTAACAGAAATTTTGGTGCCGTGACCAGGATTTTTCTGTCGAGGTATCGGAAATTTTTTTCTTGCGAGTGATCTATCGGGAGAGACAATTTTAAAAATAATATTTATCAAGAAGGCTAATACAACACAAGGAAGGCCATGACGAGCTGTGGAGTCGCAACAATCATAGCTGTCGTCTTAATGTAAGTACAAATAAAAATATATATATATCTTGTTTTTCGTATTTCTTTTGCATCATTTATAAAATTATATGCATGCTGCGTACTTCGTCTAAGGAAAATATTGATTGAATGATTTGTGAAATTTGTGACTCGAACCGAAGGTTAGAACTCGATCCAACGGAATTAATGAAATTTTTATTTTTTTTTTCGGAATTATTAAAATGAAATAAATAATTTTTTTTTCCCGGTAACGTTGAAAGGATTTAAGTTATTTACACGTTGTAAGTCATACGAACGTGAGCATAAACCGCGTCTAATATTGTCTAATTTAACAGCGTCCGGTGAGTGGAATTCCGCGAACGAAAAAAAGATAACGTTCGAATTTGCTCATCGCCTCCTCGTCGAAGTAGAAACACCGGAAGAACAACTACGAGTCTGTGGAGATAATATCCAGAAATTAAAATCAGTAGGAATCGTGGGGTTAGATAAGCGAGATTCCGAAAAAACAAGTCTAAAGATGGCCAACGAACAAAACATCATCGACCTAGGCGGATGGCCGAACGTAGATACCGTGTATCCCGATACCAATATTGACGAAAGGGACCGCCGGTTAGAGGAGCTGATGGCCGAAATGAAAGCCATGAGAGAAGAAATAGATCGGCTTCGAAAAGAAAAAGAAAGGTCGCCATGCGAATCGCGGACAACACCTGTCAATACGCCTAGAATGAATGCGGCCGGACCAACACCCTCGCCTCAAACCACACCCTTGTGACCTCGCGAGTCTCATGCGCCTGTCGAAGTTGTTCGACAATCTGAATATATGCCGGAATTCTATATGAGGTCGAGTATGCCACCCTACAAAGTAGCAGATCAAATGCCGAAATGTTCAGGCGAACCGGACGAAATATTGAATTTAATAAACTGGATAAATAAAACTCTAGACGACGAAGAACCTCAAGTGGAGCGGTTCATCTTACGTGCTTTAAGTAATAAGATGATTGGGAAAGCAAAGAGATTTATGGGATCTAAATTAAGCAATTATGATTCGATTGAGCATTTCATCGCTGATTTGGGAGCAGTTTTCGGAGCTCCTGGGGCCGTGGAAGACGCAGTAGACAAAATAAAAAGATGCGTGCAAAGGGACGGAGAACCTGTATTTGAGTTCGGGAATCGCATGAGAATCCTACGTGAGGAATTAAACGCGGCAACGGAATTGGACTGCCTTTCTAGACATATCGGTCGTCATCCGGATCGCCGACAACACGAGGAGCTAGTTATCAGGAGGTTTATCGTAGGTTTAATCGACTCGATTTCTATCCGTGTAGATGCAAGAAGGCCTGGGACCCTCGAGGAAGCTATTAACCTCGCGACGAGATTCGATAAAGAACTTTACGAAGTCTGAACTGAGAGAGGTGGCGAGCGCGACAACAATGGGCGTGGCCCGCGTTATGATAGATCTTACCAACCGCCGATGTGGTGTAAATACTGTGAAAAGAAAGGGTATGATACCACTGACTTCCGGAATTTGTTAAGAGAGATCGATCAACGAAGAATGCGGTTAGGGCCCCAACAAAGTGTACCAAAGCCCCAGTACACAGGACCGCCCAACGGGGAACGAAATAACGCGCCCTATCCTAATAATCCAAACAACGATAATAGAGCATCCCCGAATTACGATCGTCGAGGTAATTATAATAACGATCCATACGCGAATCAACGGAGTCAAAATAACTATCGTGGAAGGCCGAATGATCGTCGTGGTTATTACAACGACTATAATGGATATTATAATCGAAATAATGGATACAAAGAAAATAGTTATCGAGATCGGGGAAGATATGACAATAATGTTGATAATAGGGCAAATTACGCTAACATCGGTCCCGCGAATAACTGCGGCCCTCCCCCTGACCGATTCCACTATGAGATACCTCCGTTAGATAACGCGCCACGCTCGCAGGACGCGAGAGTCCATCTGCTTCAAGAAAATCCAATAGAGAATATCACTACCATTGATAATAACGACCAACATTTAAACTAAGAATTTGTTCAACAAAACCCCTCATTGTTGAGCAGGAGAACATAGAAACAAAAGAAAAAAAATTCCGCGAAATAAGGGTAGCCAGAATTAATTATATGGAAGGCGGAAGAAAATTGCCCGTTATAGAAATCCATGCGATAGAATTTATAAACAACAAAGCCTCTTTTTTCGTAGATTCAGGAGCGGAGGTATCTATAATTAAAGGAAAAAAAATCAAAATGAGCGAATTAATCGACAAGAACGTCATGATAATGGTACACGGCTTCGCCTCTGGAAAATGCCTGACGGTGGGAAGCTTACCGATCGCGATACATGACGTCAAATGTGAATTCCATGTAGTCCTCAGGATATACCGATTAATGTAGACAGAATCCTGGGTTGGGACATAATAGGAAAATATAAAGGCATGCTTAATGCTGAGCACCGATATTTAAAATTAGGAGATACAATAATACCCTTCGCTCGAGATAATAATATTGAGATACCTGCGAAAACGAGAAAGAGAGTCTGCGCACGTGTAAAAGGAGATACGAAAATTGGTTGGGTGCCACCTCAAAACTTGGCACCAGGAGTTCTATTTGGCAATTTTTTATCCGTTTCAAATAAAGGGGTAATATTCATAGAATGTACAAACACCAACGAGATGCCTGTTTCCATATCAATACCGGAAATTGAATTACTACCGTGCTACGTAATGGAAGACAAAGGGGAAGTAGACGTAGGAACAACATATAATAAGGCGGTGAAATAAATAAATTGACCATTAACAATTTATTCACCGAAAAATTAAATTATGATAATTATGAAAATGATGATTGCCCGGAGCCAATCACCGATATTAAAAGGTTTAACAATTACTTAAATGACAACCCAGAACAACGGGAAGAAAGACTTAATATGATTATGTCCCTCGTGGATGTTGAGGGAAGAAATACTGAAGAGATAACATTACTCCGAAATTTATTACGGAAATACAAAGAAAGCTTCGGTCTAGATGACGAGCCGCTGGCCGCAACACATTTACTGACTCATAAGATAGAACTTACATCCGACAGACCACTAAAAACAAAGCAATACAGGTATCCACCCGTATTGAACGAAATATTGCAACAAGAAATAATTAAATTAGAAGAAAAAGGCGTCATTGAACCATCGATATCCCCGTATTGCTCACCAACATGGATTGTCCCGAAACAACCGGATGCGCAAGGCAATCAGAGATGGAGGTTGGTGACAGATTTTCGACAGCTAAATGAGATCACCTTGGGGGATTGCTATCCCATTACGTTCGTGAACGAACTCATTGATAAGCTCGCAGGGTCAAATTACATATCCATCATGGACCTTAAAATGGCCTTTTTCCAAATAAAAATGGATCCAGTCTCAGCACCGTTAACAGCATCATCGGGGCCAAGAGGTAGCTTCCAGTATAACCGGATGGCTATGGGTCTGAAGGGAGCCCCCACCACCTTCATGCGCGCAATGGAGTTAGCGCTAGCTGGACTATCGAGGGAAGAGATAGAGGTATATCTCGATGACATCATGATCTTTTCGGATACCATTGAAGAACACCTAATTCGATTAGAAAGGGTCCTACGTAAACTGGAGGCCGCTAACTTAACCATCGAGCCCAAGAAATGTCAATTTTTAAAAAATGAAGCCAAAGTCCTGGGACACATCGCTGGATCAGGAAAAATATGCATGAATCCAAATAAAATAGCGGCGGTTAAAGATTATCCTGTACCGACCACAGCGAGAAAGATAAAACAATTTCTCGGATTTTCCGGATATTATAGAAGATTTATTCAAAATTATGCGAAAATAACGCTGCCATTATTGGAGGTCATTAAAAGTACAAGAGCATTCTACTGTGAAAAGAAACAGCAAGAAGCGTTTGATAAGATTAAAAACATACTGTGCAATGAATCGTTTCTTCAAGCACCTTAGTTGACAAGGCCGTTTATCGTAACAACGGACGCATCAGATTACGCGCTCGGAGCCATCTTGAGCCAAGGCGAATTGGGAAAAGACCGACCATGCGCCTACGCGTCACGATGTTTGAGAGGCCCAGAATTGAGATATTCGGCATATGATAAAGAATTGCAAGCAGTAGTCTTCGCAAAAGAGCAATTTCGACACTATCTATACGGAACAAAATTCACCATTATAACAGATCATGAACCGCTAAAACATTTTCACACAACTAAACACCTTGACACTCGTTTTAATAGAGTGAAAGCATCATTACAAGGTTACGACTTTGAAATTATATATAGACCAGGAATAAAGAATGCAAACGCGGACGCATTATCACGAAACCCGATACTTCAGGAGGGCGAAGTAAACCCAGAATTGCCCAGAGACAAATTATATGCCTTAGTGGAGTCACAAGAACAGAGACAGTTGGAAAATTTTAAAGATAGATACATCGGCATGGTAGAAAAACGAAAACGCGTGAGTGATTCTGAAAGCGAAATAGAATCGGATGTGGAATCGATACAGCCCACAAGCAAAACTGAGAGCGAGGACTGGAAACCATATGAAAAACGGGACCCTTGGAAAGGAAAAAAAAAAGAACAAACGGAAAAGAGGCTTCCACAAGCGGAATAAGTTATGCGATTCGAAAATATCAGACCCGGTAACAGCGACAACTAGTGACATTAATGTACCAGCCCAGTCAACACGAAAGAATTCGGAAAAAATAGGGAACATATCAGCAAGCACACCTCTTGAGAAATCGGGCTTAATAAATGCAAAACAGAAAATCAGTTTTCACGGTTCTAGTGACGATGAAGATAGCTCTCTCGAACATCTAGAGGTCATAGAGAATAAGGGAAGTAACGAGATCACGGTAAGAGAGATAAGTAAAGAAAAAGATCACGAATATAACCAGGAAGAACTGAAAGAAATAAAAATAGAATCAAAGAAATACACCGTGGAAGTAATAACAACAGGTGCAAAAGATCACGAAAGATGGGACGTAAAAATTCGAAGAGAAACGACAGGACTTATAGAGATTCGAGAAGAACAAGAGAATGAAATTCACGAGTCGAGTCGACTATCAAATTTTGTATTCGATGAAATAATAACATCACCGAAAGCCAATTCGAATGATGAACAGAGCGAAATTCCCAGTAACACTGATCAATTAACAAATAAGACCATTAAAGATATAAGCTTTGAGGAAGAAAACAATAAAAATGCATATCTACCTTTATACAATCAGGGCTTGCAATGCATAGAACCAGATATAAACATCGTACGGGAAATAATACAGATAGAACCACCTGGAGACTGTCTGTTCCAAAGTCTCAAAATTGCTGCTAATCTATCTATTTCAACTATAGAATTAAGAGAAAAATTATTAAATTCGAAATTTCTAGATGATTGCCAAGAGCCGAAAGAAGTGGTCCGAATTTTATCTTCTCATAATGAATGGGGAAATGATGACAGTATATATTTTTTGCCGAGAATTCAATTTTAACATTTGCATACATTTTCAAATTACAAAAGACAAATTAATTTATTGTCATTTTATCGATAAAATTCGTAACCCTATTATACATTTGCATTTAGAAAATAACCATTATACACCATATGTAAAAGCAAATAGACGTCAGATAACATGCGAATCCACAGAATTCGAATCGGGATCGAGCAAAAATGATAGTGTAAACAGTGATAACACCGATCACGAGGCCAGCAACGCGGTTATAGAGTCACCTGAAACCAAGACCGGAGAAAAAGAAACGGCCTTGACCGAGAGCGAAGAAGATCAAATAACGCGAGGCCCAACTGCAATGGAACGACACAGAGTAACGCGGTTACACCTCCCACCACTAACACCGCCGTGGAGAGAAGACCCTAACGCGAAATTCACAAGGGTTAAGCTAATAAACGAACACCCTTTTAAATATCGCGAAAATATTGTATTTCTGATGACTGCCGAAATAAGTTTTAACACCGAAATTTTGGAAGCTTTAATCGAGAGAAAATATATACTTCTCAACTCCTGGGAAAACAGGGAATATATTATTGGCGAGATAAACCTAAAGAGAATTCAAGATATAGCAGTTATAGGGGTAACCATCAAAGGTCACGTAAATGATACAATATTACGAACCGATATAATCAAAAGTGTCAGAAATTTAAAAATCATGTGTCGTAATAACAACATTAAGAGCATTGCAGTAATAAAAGATTTACAGCTGATGAAGGAAACGGAATGGAATTATTTCGTGGAATGTTGCAACGAGTTATTTGATAACGAAAACATCGGGATAGTGTTACTCAAGGATAATCTCCCCACGCCGAGAGTGCAAGATAGATACACAATAATTCGAGAATATCACGAATCACCCATGGGGGGTCACCGCGGAATAAATAAAACATACAAAAAATTGCGGCTGATTACTATTGGAAGACCATGCGACCCGAGGTAGAACAATTTGTAAAAGCATGTGTAAAATGTCAAACGAATAAATTAGTAAGAAAAAAAACAAAAATGCCAATGATTATTACGGACACACCATCTCACGCTTTTGAGAAAATATCATTAAACTTTTACGGCCCCTTAATAAAAACAAAAAACGGCAACGTGTATATTTTGACGATACAAGATTTATTGACGAAATATTACATACTAACACCAGTAAAACGAGCTACAGCAATTGAAGTCGCAAAGACAATGATAGGCAAGATGATATGCTACTTCGGACCACCGGCGGCAATATTAACAGATCAAGATACTCACTTCATCAATAAGACTCTGGAAGAACTCGCTTAAATATTCGGCATCGAAAAATTCAATACCACTGCATATCATCCTCAATCGAACGGGAGTATTGAACGAATGCATCATACAGTAACGGAATACTTAAAAAATTATATAGAAAAATATAGAGAATGGGACGAATGGATTTGTCTATGCCAGCACGCCTATAATTGTACAGAGCATGATGCTACGGGATATACCCCGCATGAATTGATTTTCGGCCGAAAAGCGCGGACACCATCAAGTTTCAAAATATCAAACGATTGCGCGACTTATAATGAATTCCATCAAGAAATAATTGAAAAGCTGAGTCAATTACAAACGTTAGCAGCAATGAATTTAATTCAATCAAAATAGCGATCCAAATTTTATTATGATAGAGGTATATGTACACGAAATTTCAGAGAAGGTGAAATGGTTTACAGACTAAAAGAACCACAATTAGCAAAAATGGCAAAACAATATGTGGGCCCCTATGAAATCATCAGCATAAATTATAAAACACATAACGTCACGTTAAAACATCGAAAAGGGACGAGAGTAGTCCACATGGACAAGCTGAAAAGATCAAATGAATTGAAACGTGAAAAACCATAAGAAATCAAAAAAATGTACAATTTTCAACAAAAAAAGTCATTCAATCGATATTCCTTATTCACAATTATAAAATATTTTTCTATTACTAACACTCATGTACAATTCTTACTAATAATGAGATACGTATATTAATCTCCATATTAATGATTATCTAATAAATTAACACTAATAATATTACATATATAATCGCATGTAGAAATAATGAATAATTATAAGTACAATAAAATAAAATAAGATATATACTTGATTATTATTATTACGAATGAGTATGAAAAAAAAACATAATTATTCTTATGGGGATAGAACAGAGAAAAAAAAACATCCGAGAGTTTACGATACGCCATTAATGCGGTACTCAGTACGTATAAGTAGGACACATCCCACATAAAAAATCGAACGAATATAATTGGCGAAAAATAATAAAAAAGGAGTGACCCTCCCCCACACACATTTACATAACATCCGAGCAGTCGACATACGAGTAAATACAGTACAAAACTTGAACTCCACAGTCCACTAAAATCAACGAAAATACGCATCGAAACAGATATTGTCGGGAATAAAATCGGTAAATGAAGTATATGATTCCTTATTTTCTCTTAAAAATTCATTTTCTTACTAATTCACATGAAATTTTATTTCGAAAAACCGCAAAATTAAAATATTCCTTAATTTTTATGATATTAAGCCCCAAATTTTACCAAAAAATGGAATTCAAAATTTCAAAAAAAAATTTTTAATTTTTTATTTTTTCAAATTTTATTGTTTAATAATGTTAATTAATAGTAAATTCATTAATTATGAACGGCAAATATAAGATCGACAGAAAAAAAATTTTTGAGTCACCGGGATTCGAACTCGTGCAGCCGAAGCGGTAGGCAGCAGCCTTAACGCATGAACCACACGACACATATAATCTTCCATAATGATTTTGCGGATTATAAACTCAATACAAGAAAAACAAGTTACTAATCGAATCAAACAAAGACAATAGACACGACAAACAGAAAATACCTGTAAATAAATAAATAATTTAAAAAATAAATGAAATTATTAAAAAAAAAAAAAATATTTGGAATTACAAAAGAATTTTTTTATACGATTAACATGCATCATTCGCCTTAAATAAAAAAAAAGAGGGAAGGAACAATGAATTTCTTCATCATAATAAATAAATAAATAAATGAACCTCCAAAAGTCAGTGACAAGAGGCACGACCCAGGAATAAAAGGGCATGAATGTGCAGGTATCACACTGAACAGTAGGTTTGTATACACGAGACACTACAGATTAAACTAAGCTCAATAAATTTAACCCTAGACACCATATTAACAAATTGGGGGTCACTGATAGCATCACCAAACACATACGAATGGACACCGGAGATAAAATCTGCACACATACAAAATACACTGGAACACTCAGATTTAACAATTGAGGGAGGTGGACTAAAAGAAATAATAAAGAAAGCCCGGATAATTAGCCGGATTAACGAAAATAATGACAATGTTAAAATATTCAAAAATAATGTTACTATATTTGGAATATCATCCATAACAGTACTGAGCACTATAATAATAATAATAATCATAGGATTACGAATAGGTGAGTGTCACAAAACTATCATACCTCAGCTCCGGGTGACAAGAGGGGGCGAATAGATAAAGCAATAGTGCAACAATAAAATAGTAATATATATAATAATTTTTTAAATAATACAAAATGTATAATCGTTTTAGTAATCGTAAGAAAAAATAATAATAACTTAATGCTATGAATCTGCAACGAATGAAGGACTCAACGGTATCATTATCATTCATTATAAACAAACTATCCTTTCCATACTAGAATGAATCACAGGGACAAGAATTGTGACAACGGCAGATGAAAAACTGAGCGACTCATTCTTCTTGCAACCATCATGGAGAAATCTTACAATTTCGGATCCATCGAAGCACGAGGTTTAAACCTCAAGAAGATCTTTAATGTTATCTTCGTATGGACGCTTCTCCGAGACCGGGGATGCTGGGATCTCTCGAGGTTTAGGCAGACCCGGAGGAAAGAGGTGGCCCTAGGCATTTTTTGGTCACTCCCGCATATAAGTGATCCATAGGTTAGAGCGTCAGGTCATCGGCGCTAAGACATTAACAAGAGCCAACTTCAAGGAGGACAACAACGATCTCCAGCATGGAGGTGCCTGGGAGCCTCTGACAGACGCCAGGGGCGTATATTACACGGTACTAAACAACGAGGAGGAGAGATGTGAAGAGGCCGGCAAAACCTACGCCTGGCGACTCTACGGCGACGAGGAACCAGAAGAAAGAACATCGTGAAGATAAACTAACAAAACTAACCATAGCATAAGTAAACACTAACAATAGTATTAAATAAACTAACAAAAAAAACTTAATAAAGAGAAAAAAAAACAAAAAAAACCACAACAAAAAAAATAAATAAAAAAAAAAAAACCAAAACAAAACAAAACAAAAATATAATAATAACAATAATAAGTAAAATAGGGAACTCAACAAAAAAAAAAAAAGAAAAAAAATTCCAAAACGCACGGGATTCGAACCGCCGCCGTTCGAGTCAGTGGACCAGCGGTCTACCAACTAAGCCACGGGTACTGTTATGTATATTATACGCAAACAGATACTTATTATATAAATAATAACGACATTCGACAATACTAAAACAATTGATACCATAATATGTTAATATGTAATAATATAATAACTACTCAAAAGGAACTGCATATGAGAAAAAGTATACACAATCATTCGTAATAATAGTAATAAATTAAGTTGTATCATAAATATTAATTATAAACTATAATACTAATACAGAATATGTTTCAGAGCATCAACATATTTATGGGGGGGATAAGAAAGGGAAAAAATCTATATAAATATATTAAATATAACTTAAAAGGAAAGGACAAATCATCAAAGAAATGCTGAGTATGCCACTAACTGCAACATGGAATAAGCATGATGAAGAGAAAGAAAATAATGTAATATGTATAACCATTGTAATAATTTGTATATTTTAGTTCATAAGAAATTTAAAGTTTAAAAAATTATAAGAACGAGAGAGAACGACAAAAACAATTGTAGCGACTCGAAAGAGAAAATGAAATCATGTACACAGACATCTACACGAACACCAACAAACATGAAATTTTGAATACCAAAAAAAAAAGGGTAACAAAGTTATTATTGTTTATAGTCGACGAGGATGTCGACACAGGGCCCTCGGACGTGTCACGTATGTAAAATTGCATATCCATACGCGACGATTTATTTATATATATCAGCGAAAGCAAAGACAAAACATTGGGAAATTGACATCGAGACAATCGACCGGAGTCGCGAGTAACGCGAAACCCGCGAGTAATACGAACTTCCAAACTCGACAAATTACGGAAAGTCAAGATCAGAGATGTCAATAAATGTACAGAGGTCAATTGAAAGACGTTAACGAGGAAAGCTGACAGAACGATTATCAAGCAGAGGCACCCAGTGGGAGAAATCGCGGATTTTGCAATTTCTCCATACAACGGAGTAATAATAAGTCAAATCGAAAAACACGTAGGGGCACTTCTGAATTGGACTTCAAATTGGGACTATTAGATTCGGTCGTACTTCGGTTCGGGTTCTTTAATACTTATCCGTTTTACACAATCGGGACTTAGCTTCGTGACACAAAAGAAAGTTGTATTACACATTGCGATACTCATCTCTCTCGTTCATAAAGAGAAATATAATAAAAACAAAAGTATTATATTAATTATCACGCGTTTTATTAATTGACAATTTCCGAACTTCACAAAGGCCAAAACGCTTCGACCGATTTGGCTAGGGCAGAACGATACCTGAAGAGAGAATATTGTCGCGATTCGATCATTAAAAAAATAAACATAGTCGTGACCTCTTAGATACGTAACAAATTTAACTTCTATAATTGAGAACAAATAAAACTTATTTACAACTTGTTCTAATTACTAATATTTTAAAGTGTTATTAAAAATATCGATTATTACAAGACATTATAAGTTAATAAGTTGTATCAATTCATTGCCAAAGCAGAATTATTGTAATTACATAATAATGATATTATTTAATTATATAAATTTATATACACATTTTTATATATTATTATTGAAAAATATGTATACATTTTATATAATTAATGTTAACTGATAAAATTTTTTATTATGTTATACATAAGACTTATTATTAAAAACAGCATAACAATATTTGAAAATAAAAATAATTTGTAATTTCAAAATGCACATACTATTATTATAAAGTATGTCGACCTATAATATGGTTATTATAAAATAACAAGTGATTATTACTAAAAGCAGTAAGTTAAAATAATGTATCAAAAAAATATAATTTTGTATATGAATGTACATACTTATTACATATATAATGTACTTGTTAATATAATTATTAAAATATTATTTAAATTAAATTTATCAACATACATATCCAAAATTTTTGTTTATTTTCTTTTAGTACACAAAATCTGTTTCCTACTTTGTTTTGTTTTAATAATTTAAATTTTTTATATGGATTTGAAACATGAATTTAAAATTAATTTTTTTTTATATACACACCCACTGATGAATGATTACTCTATGTAAATTATCACTATTTAATCAAATTAAAATTCAAAATAATTTCAAAATTATTTCCTGACTGATAAATAATAATAAAAAATTCTGAAAGAAAAACGTTTTATATACGGCTTGCATTTTGTTGAGGAACAATATCAACACGTGTATTATTTCACCAGGATGGGGTCACGATAAAGGACATCAGAGCAATAGTAAACTATAGGGCATTTAAAATTTGTAGTCGTTGTCGTGGCGCGTTTGTTGCCAGTTCTCTCATTTAAACTTGACCCCTATCGCCCTAATAGGGCATGAGAAACGATCAAGTGATAAATTATGATAAACTCAACAAATTATGAAAATGTTGTTGCTTACAACATTGAGAAAAGAAGACAAATGTCGAAATTTATAAATCGGAAAATGAGAATTTTCGAAAAATTTTGGTTTTATATCACAAGAAAAAGTAAAATTTGCTTATAATTACTATTATTTATAAATTTTTTCAAGTTCTAGAATATATTAACCGAATAAATGCTTCACTGTGTAATGATAACGATATAAATAATTCTGCGATATCTTACATAAACAGTAAGTCAATAATATAAGAGAATTATCATAATGAGGTAGATATAAAATACTTGCAAAAATTAATAATATTTTTAAATGTACTTGTAGATATAAGGCTGATCGTTTCCATATAAAATTATATATAAAAAGTATACACGGTCTGTCCCCGAAGTATCGTTTTTTTTTTTCATTTCGCGACTATTGATCGTAGCGATTTAGGGGGGGGTCTTAAAATGTAGAGAAAAGCTTTTTCCATTTGCTTCTTTTTTTTTGTTTCTTCGATAATTTGAAGCGACAGGATTGTATTTCACGCGAAGGATGTTTTTCAGTTTTTGGACACGTCGTAATGGAGTGACTAGTGGAACAGCATTACGCGATAAAATTTTGTTTATAGCTTTAAATAAAAAGTGTGGAAACATTTAAAATGATACAAGAGGCTTTTAAAGATAATTGTATGTCAAAAACGCAATCTGAAAAATGACACAGAGCTTTTGCAGAGGACCGGGAAAAGATCATCAAAAGATCAATCATCCTGGAAAAGATCATGATTCTCGATCTGGGGGCCCAAAAAGCTCTCGAACATCTGCCGCATGTTAAAAATTTTTAATTCGGACCACCGATTAATAGTTAGAGTAATCGTGGAAAAACTAAATTTAATGCAATCTACGGTGCACAATATAATACAAAAACATTTACAAATGTGAAAAGTTTGCATAAATATCAAAGCTGGGGAGTTTCAAACCTAGATAACTCGCCTTCATAATTCATAATTGCATTGATACAGGAGGAAATTATTTTGAAGAATTTTAAATTTTTGTTTCAAATCGTTTCTAAGTCTACCAATAAATTATATTTAATTAAAAAAGATAAGTGTTTTTTTTTATAATTTTTAAACGAAATGTTCTCCCGTGGCGTTTTCACACTAATCGCTTTAGCACACCATGTCTAAAAACTGAAAATCATCCTTTGAGCAAAGTAAAATCTTGCCGCTTCAAATTATCGGAAAGACAAAAAAAGGGGTCAACGGAAAAAACATTCCTCTACATTTTAAGATCACTCCTAAATCGCTGCAAATAATATTCGCCAAATGAAAAAAAAATCGATACTTTGGGCACAGACCATGTATATGTTTAATGCAAAATATATAAATATAATAATAAATAAACAAATAACAAATATATAAAACATCTAATATCATATAGTTTGTATTGTGATTTTATCAGCGCAAATTTAACATTTCTAAGAGCTTATTTACTAAAAAATCTTACTAGAACCTCTTCAGTCAATTTTGTATACAGATTATCAAATAGCTTAGATAAATTGAGATTTAAGAAAGTATTTTAAAGAGAAGATAGAAATATGTAAACATAATAACCCAATTTATATCGAATATTTATTTGATCAATTACGTTCTTTTTAAAAAAAAACTAGGTTTAAGAGTTTCGATTCATAATAAAAAGACGGTCAAAGTTTCAAATATTAAGACAGATTAAACTGCAGTACAGATTTATTCAGATCTAACAATAAAAATTCTCATTTATAGTAACGAAAATGTTTTTATATTATAATCAGATCTGAATAACCTGAAAATAAAGAGAATAGAGTCTGAACAATGAACTTATGCTAATGTAAAGTATATATCTCTTATAATATATACTGTAGCAGAATAATTTAAATATCAGATGTATTTAAAAGTTTATAAATACAATCCTTTTTATACCCTTGACCAAAAATCTTTTTTAGAGTCCAAGGTTAGACGAGTTGTCCAATCAAAATACGGTTAACTGATTAGATATTTGTGCATTCATTCCTTAAGAAAATTCGTTGACTGTTTCTATAATTCCGGTTCGTGACCAGTATGATTTTGCTTTGTACAAATTGCAACCGAATCACAATATTTTCACATTACTATACATATTTGGTGAAAAATTAACTAAAAATTTAGTACAAAGATTTTAGTAACATTGTAACGAGACGGCTCCGTTCGCCCTTTACGGGTGAAGGGCAAAGTCGAGCGCTCGTTGAAGAAATCAAAACAGATTTTTTTGGGATAAGTGACAGCCGGTCTGCCAGGGATTTCGGAACGTCGATCAGGGTAATTTAAATGATAACGCAGTGATTTAAATTTTTGATAATTCCACCAAAGTGTCGTTTTAATGAAGTCACTTCTGAAATTACAAATAATAATAATTATAATTAAACCGTTAGCGATTTTTACAACACCTTAGTATGTATAAAATAACACAATAATAATTCTACAATAATATATAATATTAGTCCAATCAATAAACTTGACCACGCTGGACTTCTCGATTTAATAATATAAGCTAAGATGACCCTCGAATGGGTCACCGGAGTTAATAACAACAAATATATTATTCCCGACAATTGATCGAAATCGATTAATCTCCGGCGCACGATTTAAATTAATATCTAACAGAAAATATTAGTTTTTTTACGGCGAGAAATAAGACGAAATTAAATAGTAAATAAGATTACAAGATTGAGGTTTCCGTGAGAAGGGCGAACGCAATGAAAAACCCGTCGCATGAGTTATTAATAAAAAAAACTAAGAAAGAAAATCGACAGGGAAACGAAGGAAAGAACACACAACAAACGTTTAAAGAATCGTTAGTTCTGCGAAAGATGCTCACCTGGAGCAAAGGTCGGGCGGCGGATCGAGCGTCTAATTACAGCTGACGTAATTAGGGCTCGTAATCTAATTCGCTGGTATTGTGAAGGAAAAAGAAAATAAAACCGCAAGCGGTGATATTTTCTTTTTTTTTAAGGAATTGGGTGCCCCGAAAACGGGTTTCACCCAGGATAAGGTCTCCACGGAATCGTCAAGACCAGAGTCGGGTGAGAAGAACACCGAAGCTCGAGAGCACACGGTTATCAGGGAGGGAAAGGAATGGATAACGGATCGGTCACAGCGAAAAAGATCTCTTCTCGCACAGCTCCGGCGGTTTTAAAGACTCGGCTCCGCCTCGCAGATGATCGGCGCGGAAGTTGCCGCACGTGGCTTTCCCGGCCTGTGAGTGGCGGAACCGTGGGTAAGGAATGGGGAAGTCGTCGAAATTCGAAAAGCGTGATCGGTCCTCGCGCGCTTTTCCCCTCGTAGTGAATCGAGTGGTCACTCACCCGCACGGCCGGCATACTGGTGAGTGCCCACGCACATAGTGCCGCTCTCATCCGTGTGAGGCGAAACAATGCGAAAACTTCGGGACGCTCGAAGTTGATGTAACAAACGAGTCTCGTTACAACATAAATTACTTTTAATAAAATAATTTAAAAAATATCAATTGAAAGAGGAATAAATTATGGTAAATACTTTTATTATGTAAAAAATAAAATGATTTTATTTAAAATAGTTTTTAAAAATGATATTATTAGTATAAACTGATTAATAATACTTACAATTAATAATAATTATGAATGTATAATATATTAAATATAAAAATATTATTTTTATATTTATAGACTGAATCAGTTTTAGTACAATTAATATTCAGTATAATAGAAAGAAATTTACAATAATATTGTAAATATTAAAAATTAGAAATATTTTATTAAATTTATGCATAATTATTACTGCATTAACTACAAATATAAATGTTTAGTTACTGCCAAGATATACTAGATGATGTCGTAACAACTCCAGTAGATTGTCATTTAAGTCCACCATCTACGACTTCGAGATTGAGTGATTCTGACACATCGGAATGTGATATAACTGATTGTGATGGCTCAAGAGAGCATAGAAAAACTGCCGATGGAGCGAGCATTAGCAGTATTGGCAGTTCTTCAAGGTGATTATTTGTTCTTTAATTTATATCTAAAAGCATAAATATATGTATATCAGTATTTCTGTTATGAATAATGTTTAACATTACAAATATAATTTTTTATTCATACAAAGCTTTCAATCACATAGCTATACTGAAACTAAAAAATTTTTTATTTATAATATTTAATTTCTATTGTTTATTCTTTTTGAAATTGTTACATATGTATCAAAATAAAAATAAAATTAAAAAAAAATAAAATTAAGGTCGTAACACAATCAATTTTCAAATTTTTTTTCAAATAAATTTTCAAAGTTTTCGATATTTTTTTTATGTATGTGTGATATGATATATTACGTCTCGGGGAAAAAAATAATAAATTTAATTTATACAATGAAAATTAAGAAATTCAATAATTAATGCAATCATGTATATATAATAAATTGAATGAAATTGTAGTAAAAATATATGAAAGTAAAATTACGATAATCCAAAGGTATTATATTTTAAATACATTTTGTATTGTATTTATTATTTTCCAGTTACGATGGATAAATAATGTATTGACATTTAATATAGAGCCAAATATATAATATGATTATTGCATTAACTCCATGAAAATTTATTGGCAGTGTTATTATTTTTTCAATATTTTAATAAAGGTCAGAGTTAATTAAGTATGCACATGAAAATACTCCTTTCTTTAAGCTTCTTTTTTCATTTTTTTTATATCAAAAATGTATGAAAAATCAATTTTAATATATTATGCGAACACCCGCTTCTAGGGGCGGTCGACGAAGCAGAATTCACCAAAGGGTGATCACGATAAGAAATTATGTGGTTTATGTGTTTTTGAAAGGCTGGTACTCTGATATGTAATTATTATTTTACAAGGTGTATTTTATTCGTTTACATTTATATTTATAAACTTGTATGTTTTTGAGAGGACTAGCGACGTGAGCTCTTACTTACTCACAATGTATCCTACTTATTTTACACTCATCACATTTCCTCTCGTATTCGTACACTACTTGATTTCATACTCAGATTTCCATGGACGGTAATTTACAATTTAGATTTTCCGGTAGTCAGCGCCGAAAATACCTTACATACCTGCTACCTCGTGTTGTAGCTCTATATTGTATCAGGGGTATGTCTTATATGTGCTACTCTATGTAGCATGGTGTCTAATCATTAATTGACATCATTGTTATTGTCAGCCTTAAAACGGTAGGAGAACTTGCCTATATGATGCTAATTTTCGTGAAGCTAGTCGCTATCTTTTTTAAAAAGACGGCGGAAGCTCTTATGTGTGCCTGAAAACTATGGAGAAAGCTTTGCCTATTCAGGGTCTTCCATAATAGCAATCATCACGAATATGTGCTAGGAGAATTGCGCAGAAAGTGGGAACTTCACAATATTAGAGAAGGCAAGAAATTATCAGATGGCTTTGGATCAGACTGTATCTGTTCAAATCACCCTGATGAATCCATGTACAAGGTGTGGAAATAAATTGTTCGTTAGTATTGAATTCAGTTCCACAAGTTGGTCAATGCAAGATAACCGAGTAATCTGTGGAAGTAGGATTGCTCGGATTTCGGTATGATTTAATGTGCTGAATCTATTCCAGGATACCTGGTAAGGGAGAGAGCGGAAACGAGCAAAAAATGATGGAGTCTTCTATAGTAAATTGTTGTGCGACTCCGATTCAAGCCACAACTACTCAAGGTGAACTACTACATCTTTTGTTATAATTTTAATTTTGGTTATAATTATAATTTTGGTTATAATTTTGTGAATCTGAACACAGGTGACAGTGGGAACGTCAAGCAATGGCGGTGATGGGAACACCCAGCTGGCCTGGTGGTGGCCAGTGTATTCCAAAGTAGTACGGTGTGTTTTCACACAGTTAATTTTAAACGATAACCAATCAGCTCAAATGTTAAAAACTATGTTTAAAATATTTAAAATGAAATCTTCTTGGATAATATACATCTATTCTTTTTATAGAAATTTACTTCTATTTTTAATTTTTAATCCAAATAATTATTAAACCATATCATTTTCATTAATTCATGTATCATATCTTTTCTCAATTATTATTTCTAAATACTTTATAGATTGTTTTTAATAAGATGATTTTTTTGTTGTTATTTTTTTCATAAATTGTTTTTTTTTTATAGAGACAAATAAGTAAATTAATATTTCATATTGTGACATGTTAAGACTTGGTTCGTAACGTGCCAAGTTTTATATTTGAAAAATGCTTTTTTGTGACCCCTATATTTAACAATTTATTCTTTTAAATCAGTATTGTTTTTGTAAAATTATTTTGCATTTTTTAATACCATAATAAAATTACAATATTTTGTAACACATTTTTATATTAAATTTTAATATTCATTACATTTACGTTTAAATATAACAATACCTTTTTTCAGATTGATATTTCATTGTTATTTTGATTAGTTTTTATTTTACGAATTGAAATCCGATTCCACTTTAACATACTGAATTTATTCAATATATATTTTTTTGTTTTAATTTACGTATCATGAGTAATCATAAGGGTCCAATAATATTTTTGTAAAAATAATTGTTACTTTGGATTATATCTTTTCTATATGTTCTAATAATATTATAAAATATTAAATGCATACAAAAAAGTATTTAAATGTTGTCAATATATGTAAAAAGATATGTTTTTTAAATATTTACCGGTGCTGTATAATTTTTTATTCGATGTCAACGATATTTGGTAAAGTTTCTATTATTTTTGGATGAAAAATGGTGTTTAATTCGATGAAGTTAATAACTAATTCAAGAAGAAAAAAATTTATCAACGGAAAATAATAAAGTTAATAACCATATTCAAGAATATGTTGCTAAATTAAATAATGGGTATATTACTTAATAATTCATACTTGTTCAAAAATGATTCAAATTTTAATGGTGGTGATACTCCCTGATGAAATATTTTATGTGTAATTGTCGAGTTTGGTTTATAAGTTAAAAATTTAATATTTTAAATGCGAAAGAATAAAATAGTAGTGTAGTAAACAATTTGAAATTGATTCAGGAATTTCTCACAAAATATTGTACATCATGGTATATTTGAATACCTATTACATTTTTTTCGTTAAGTTTTGTTATTTGATTACATTACCATATAAACATTAATTTATTTATAACAACAAAGATATATGATAATTGGAATCTTATAGGAGTTGCAATAACGATTAATATATTATGGAAAAATATTGATTATTAAATTATAGTAAAATCATTATAGTTGTAATAAAAGAGTGTGTTGTTTGTCTTAGGTACTATGTGAAGCAAATGGTTACTGCATCAGCATCTTTATCATTAAATCGAATAAGAGATGTGAATATTTCGAGGTAATAGGAATAGATTTTTTGGTCTTAATATATTTCAAAATATATCCAAAAAAATCATATGTTTGTACGTTTATGAGTATTATATTCAAAATGGTATAATTCATAAATTCCATAAAAATTGTAACTGGAAAACATCCTTGCCCGGGACTTGCTCACCGGTATCAGGGTTCGCAAGGGATTGAGTACAGGGTGAGGAATATCGTTTAGAAAGAGAAAGCATTCAATGTAGGAGAGACATTCCATTCTTCGTGACACATGTTAAATCCCCCGTTTTTTCTAGTAACACCCAGGCGAGATTCTAGGCCGTCAGGTGAGACTCGGGAAGGAGTTTCCTAGAGTACTCGTAAAAGACTCGGAGCTCCACAGGAGCGATTTGCTCAGATCGTATCGGAGATGAGCGTTGACTCGTTCAATGGTTAAGCACCGTCATTTATTCCCGTGTTGGCAGATCGACGACTCGATCGAGCGCCAAGCACGGGTGGTAGAGGGGCGCATGGAACTTCTTCTATGCCCAGAGTTTACGCGGTGATGGAGGTGGTGTGGACTAGGGCTGGCTATGGTGGAAATACCGGAGCCGGGCTCTACTGTATTTGAAACGCCGAAAATCTTCATGACATTATTGCTATCACAACATCATATCATTATTTTTGTTTGTCGTTTTTAACGATATTTTGCAGACATATAATTTGACCCAAATAATTTATTATGATAACATTAATAATTTTTTAAGATTACAAAAAAAAAAGAAAAATTAGAAAGTTTACATTTTGAAAAGTTTGTGTTTAAAACGCATTGAATTTAATTTAATCCAATTATTGCGATTTAATAAAGCGAATTTTAGAACGACTAGTAAACATTGTTAGTATGTGGTAATTTTTTACAATAGATAAAAAAAATCGGATATATAGACCTTGATTCTATTGAAGGTTCATCTATAAATAATCATCGTCTGTAACGGTAGCATTTCAAGAATAATTTAATGCGTAAATTATAAAACAAAACGTAGGTATACTATTATAATTAATAAATGACACGATTACTATTAATGTTATAATGGTAGTCGATTTTTACCGAGCTATTAGTAATAATAAAAAAAAATTTAATTTCCACTACCTAAACTGACAGTATTATTTCTAAAAAATATTGAAATTAGAAAATTCAAAAATATGTAAATGAGAAACATAAATTTACAAATGAATAAGATATAAAAAATGACCAATGAAAAAAGTATCATTTCCAAAAACACAAATATTACTTTTACAACCAAATCGATTGATGGACTATTAAATATTTTTTATTAAATAAATACTATTAAATGACTATTAAAGTTGTTTGTTTAGTACACAATTTTTTTACAAAGATGTTTCCATCATTTTAGTAAGTTCATGGAATGTGTTTAACATAAATATTTAATGTACACAGTCATAAAATGTTGGATTAAATTCAAATCGTTAAGACGTTTACCTGAATGTATAGAATTCATCCCTTAATGAAAATATTGCACTAATTATTTCGTGTAAATTTGTATATTGT
This sequence comes from Eupristina koningsbergeri, assembly GCA_018907245.1. Lineage (NCBI taxonomy): Eukaryota > Metazoa > Arthropoda > Insecta > Hymenoptera > Agaonidae > Eupristina > Eupristina koningsbergeri. The sequence continues at coordinate 205,742 of JACCHV010000109.1, forward strand.
GGTAAAAAATTGTACCATTCATTTTGAAAATCTCGAATTGTACACAAATTGATGAATAAGAGATTGTTTTTTATTAAATTAATCTATTGCACAAAATATTGCTCTTTTATTTTAATATTTCATGACTTTCCCCTGTAATTTTAACTTAATTTTATCTTTTAATAAGCGCAGATACTAAAAATATACAAATTTTTTAAAAGTTTATTCTAATAAAAAGGTAAGCCTAAAAAGATTTCTCAAAATAAAAAGTGTGAAGTAATGGAATTTTAAACTTGATAAAAAATAAATAAAACTTTGACGACTAAAAATGAAAGTGAAAGAAATAAGTCAAAACTCGTAAATCATGAAAAATGTAAGACACAAGCAATAAAAAAATGATAAGTTTAACTTTTTTATTACTACCTTACTAAAGAGGCACTAATAATTAATTATATTTTCTCAAAAAATTCTAAATACAAACAATTAGAATATATTAGATCCGAAGTAATTAATTCTCAGATAAATTTTTTAGAGGTGATTCCATAAAAGGAAACGTTTGTACGAAAAATAGAATTAAATAAAATTTTAATATTGTATTTTGGTATAATTAGAAATAGCTTAAAAACCCAGATAAATGAATATAAAAACATAAAACCAATTAATTCATGGTCTCTATACACTTACGTGAGTATTTACACAAGATAGATTGAGAAAATTTTCTAATTTTTAACATAAAGACTAAGTAAAATAAAAACATCTTTATGAAATCTACATAAAAATACATAATAACACGCTCGATTGTTAATTTTGTAACTACATTCTAACTTAGAATAATAATACATAATTATGCATAAAGTCTATATATTTACATATTGTAACTTGATATTGCGCTGAATACATGTCGCATACCTTAAGCATTCCTTGTGTATATTTATTGGTAACTAATATATTTTCATTTTTATTGTCATATGTGTTTTAAACAGTTTGTAATTAATTATTTATTTAATAAATATTTTTGATAAGGACAAGAGTTCCCTTGTTGGAACTTTAATAAAATAATTAAAAATTAAACATTTATGTTTTTATTTTAATTGCATCTCACTGGCTCTATATTAGCCTCTTAATTTTGCCTTAAATTTTTATTTTTTATTTTATATAACATAAATACTTAAGTTACGTATTAAATATTAATTTTAATCTATTAACAATTGAAACATTAGATTTTTAATTGCTTTAAATTAATAAGGATATGAAATATGGATTTTAATATTAAAAAATCATAAAATTTCAACTGGTTGTATTTTTGGAATAGCCACTATTCCAGTCCACCTCCAGAAAAAGAACTGTGGATCGACGGAGAGTACCGCACTCGTAGAGATGTGTCTCCTGAAAGCGGAAAGCGTAATATTCTTATGGGCTTACAAGAGAAACCAGCTTCCATATCCGGTTATCAACATTACCGAAAGGTCAATTTACAATAATTTACTGTATGTATATATTAAATTTGTTTATTGTATGCAAATAAAACACTTAATTTCTTCAATTTAATTCGAAATTTTTATTTTCAATTTTATTTAATTTATTTTCCTGTACATGTATATTTAGCATTTGTTAATATTTGAAAAACTTATAATCTTAGTGTATTTGGTAACTAAAATTTTTATGTTTTGAATTATTGTACAAAGATACACACACATGCACACATGCCGACATATGTGTATATACACGTACAATATATGAAAACTCAAATTGATTAGTAGCTTAAAAATTCAACAAAAAATATTTAAAAGTATGAATGTGCGGAAATATTTTTTAGTGATAGTAAAAAAACATAATAAGAATTATTAATTAATTAAATTTTTTTTAATCAATAAATATTTTATTTAATTATAAATTGTTACATATAATTACATACAGTCACATTAATTTCAAATATTTGTGCATTGGATTTTCATATAAAAAAAAAGTCTGGTCCATACACGATCGTTTTTATTTGTCAATAACTAATACCATTTATCAATTAATTGAACTACGTTATTTATTCAGAGTATGAGAAAAGTTCAAATTAAATGATTTGTGTTCAATTAATAAAAGACGTTTAATTTTGCAAGTTTTTTTTGTTTTTTTGAAGAAAACTAATTTAAAAAATTATATTTATAGATCCCTTCTGAGAGAACTTTACTTTAAAATAAATTTCAATTAAATTAAATTAAATTAAAATAAAACTCATCATAGTTATATTTATAATAAAATTGTTTTTAAACAATTAATTGCATGTACTTCGAAATTATCAAATTTACCATTCTTAATATATTAAGTTTCAACATTAATTACGATCATTAAAATTACATAAAAATATAATAAAGCAAATATAAAAGATTATAGTACTATAAGTATAATCTCATTATGAACTTGAGTTGAAACTATTATAGTGAAAAAATGAAAATAAAAATACTTTGATAATATATTATTAAAATAAAAATTATAATGAAATAAAAATTATTTGTAATTTAATCATATAAATCATGTGGTCTTAATAACAAAAACCTATTTTATTTATCAATTGCCTTTTCAATAGGTCAATATATTGTTTTTCATACAATACAAAGAGACTCTCTTTATGTTAATATAATTCTTTAATTAATCAACAATTTAAAAGAAATTCATGTATACATTTTTAATTTTCTAGGCTGTAAACAAGTTATATTTTTATATCAAATGTGGAAAAGTTCCTTATGGGTGTAGTTATAAATAAAACAAAAGTTTTAATTATAACACATTAATTAATTATTATAAATATCTACATGGAGGATGTTCTTCGAAATTCTAAAGTTATATTTTTATATGTGGTTCATATATAGATTTATATATTCACCTAACTACTTATATCCAGATATTAACGTGATGTCCTTTATTTTAAAAAATCAACGATCATTAAGATAAATTAAAATGATCATGTATATCAATCATATGTATGCGTAAATTTGATTAATGATAACCATAATTATATGTTTTTTTAACAAATGCATAATTTTACTTATTAAACTATTTAGTTACTAAATATTATCTAAATAATATTTAAATATATCAATTTTGTTATATTATGAAAAACATTTTAGCATTTATTTTTAAAAAAGTTAAATATTTGTATAAAAGTTGAAAACAAAACACAACAAATAACAATAACACAGCATTTAAAACATTTTACTGCTGAAAACATCAACATTTTCTGCATTAAAATTAATGTATTATTAAAAAAAGTTTTTTATTACTTTAATTTAATTTACTTAATTTTATTATGTCTTCTATTATCTCATGCATCTAATACATTCTTGACAGATAACATGACAGATAATAATAAGTTTATGTTTATAATGACTACAATATTATCTAGTATAATTTTTATAAAAATTTAAACTCTTATACTTTAAAGAGTTAAACAAATATAACTTTTAAACTATTTTAAATTTATTTATAATATATATATATATATATATAGATAGATAAATAGATAGATAGATTAGTTGAAGTACCATAATTAAGCTATTGAAATCGATATAAGTTATATTTTTGATGCATCGAAAATGTTAAATTTTGCAAAACACGGAAATCTTAGTTTTTCTGTTTTTTTTTAAAAAAAATAATTGAAGATCACCATTTACTTATTTATTGTTTTTAAAGCTTAAGTGAATATACTTTATCGAATTATATTTATAAATACTGGTATTAACAATTCAAAAGAGGTGATATTGATTTGAATGACAAAGAGTAGTCAGAGAAATTAAAAAAATTTAATGATGAATAATTGGAGATTATACTCAATAAAGATATGAAACTTAGGAAGAATTAAAATTATTGAAAGTGACTTAAATAAATTGAAATTTATAATAAATATTAATAAAAACAAGAAAATTAGGTGCCGCACGAATTAATTTCACTGTAACTTGAAAGACATTTTATTACTTATGAAATGCTGCTTAAATAATTCAAAGGAAAGTCTCTTTCACATTAACATAGTTTACGATGAAAAGTGAAAATGCTATGATAATTCAAACGGCAAAAAACTGTAGGTAAAGTCTAGCAAAAAACTACCGTAGCCATAACAAACTTTCAATATTAAAAGGAAAATCATAAATATTTGATATAATTAGAAGGGTGAGTTCTACTAATTGGTGCTGAAAGAGGACCAAAATATTATTGTGCATTTCTATCAACTTGAATTTATACTTTTAAAGTCCATATTACAAGAAAAATAAGCAAAGACATGCGAAGAAAAACATGAATCATGAATTTTTCATTATAACATTAAAATTAGTGGCAAAATCTATTTGAAGAACAACGAAATAAAAACTTTGACTCACCCTTTTTATAGTCTAGACATTTATTCCTAATAAGCATTTATTTTGACCGATGCAGAATACCTTGTTTGGATTAGTCTTCACTTGTATGGAAGGTATAAAAAATTTTATCGATATATTCTTCACCTCATAAGTAGAGAAATTTTTTTGGAACAAAATAATCCATAATTCACTGAATTATTATTTATGGTCATTAATTTTGATAATAATATACAATAGTTTGAGTAATTTGAAAAGTAAGATTTTAATCATCTTTATAATTTTTATAGGATGAATCACATCGTTCGGCGATTCTTAATCATAGATCTTATAGTGCTGCTCCAATGGATTCATCAAGATTTCACCTACGAAGAAGATCACGAAGCCCTACAGGCCATCGTTCTCTTTCACCTCCTGATTATAGATCTATTCCATTATCATCTGGATATCTCCCAACGAGGTTTGATTTTTATTTTTTATTACGTATCTTGAATTGAAATTGTTATCTTAACTTAAATTATACACCACTTTTTCAAATTAAATGTATTTTTTCAATAAATTAATAATTCAATAAATGTTTTTTGATAAAAATAAAATATATTCATTGTATAATTAACTAATTTAGTAAAAAATTATTACTTATCGATATTCGATATTCAAAAATTTATAATGTTATAGATTTGGAACAAGGTCAGCTACAGCAACACCTACAGGCTCTCCTAAAAAACGTCAACTGCCTCAAATACCAACTAATTTACATGCTATTTTTAAAGAACGAGTACCTCAAGATCTTGAAGAAAAATCTAGGATTTTAAAACATCAAAATCGATCAATGCATACATTTTACAGAAGTGGAATTGGAGGTATGTTGATTTTTACAAAAATATTTAAAAAAAAATAAATAATATAAAAGTACTTTGTAAATGTAAATTAAAGAAATTTTATATTATGAAGTATATTGTGCTTGCGTGTAATTAATAATGCATTATTCCTTATCACTCTATACATTTTATTTGATTATACAATGTTCCAAAAATATTATAAAATCATTGTAAATAATTAATGATAAACCCCTTCAGCACACACATGAACATTAATTCGAATTCTAATTATTTAAGTGCACGAGCAGAGAGAACGAGTTCTATTGACTAGTTAAATCGGATTAGTAGAATACAGGAAAAATTCAAATAGATATCATTATGTATATGTTGACTAATTGTTAATATCAAAATAAATTTTAAATTCGGTCGATATTACATAAATAGTTTGAAATATAAAAAGTCAAAAAATACAAAATTTCGATCGGTATAAATTTAAATTCTATTTTTTAAAATGTTATATAAGAAGCTTAAAAATTTTATATTTTTCTTCCTTCGCCTTATAAGGTCAATATAAAGGTATAGGCGATTACTAAACGTTCGGTAATAATCATATTCATGGTAAATGTTTTCGTATCGATAGTCATCAGAAGCAATGGTTTATTGTGTATGCGCATGACTCTAGTCATGTTTCTCATTATTTAAAGATAATTATTTCTATTAAATGATGCTATAACTTAATTAAATAACGTGTATTGGTATATATATTAGATTATACATGGTCTGTCCCCGAAGTAACGAGTTTTTTTTTTTATTTTGCGACTAACAGTCGTAACTACTTAGGAGTGGGCTTAAAATCACGAGAAAACCTTTTTCCATTTGTCCCTTTTTTTGTTTTTTCGATAATTTGAAGGGGCAGAATTTTACTCCGCGCAAAGGGTGTTTCTCCATTTTTGACACGGCGCGTTGAAGCAATTAGTGCAAAAACGCTACGCGCGAATGTTTCTTTTAAAGTTTCTAAAAAAAAGAAAACACTTACCTTTTTTAATGAAATATTATCTACTATTAAACTTATAAACAGTTTGAAATAAAAATTTTAAATTATTCAGAATAATCGTTAATCGACGGTCTGAATTTTAAAAATTTTTAGCACTCGTCGGGTGTTCATAGCGATTCAAGAACTTTTTAAATGACCAAATCGAGACTCGTCGATGATCTTTTCCCGGGCCTTTTTAAAAGCTCTGTGCCTTTTTCCACATTGTGGTTTTGACATACAATTATCTTGATAAACTTCTTTTAACATTTTAAAAGTTTCCGCATTGTTTTTTTTTAAGTTTCAAACAAAATTTTATCGCGTAACGCTATTCCACTAGTCGCCCCATCGCGCCATCTCAAAAGACTGAAAAACATCCTTCGCGTGAAGTAAAATTCTGCCTCTTCAAATTATCGAAAAACCCAAAAAAAGGGACAAATGAAAAAAGCTTTTCTCGTCATTTTAAGCCCACTTCCAAGTCGCTATAACCAATAGTCACAAAATAAAAAAAAAAAAACTTGTTACATCGGGGACAGACCATGTACATAAGCATAAAATTAATAAAATGTTAACACATTGTGGATTATGATAAGTATGAGTATGTAGATTTTGTAACGATAGTTTTTAAACTGTAAATATTTTTTTAATTTTATTCGTATATTTATGTTTAAGATTCATAATATTATAAATTTTTAATTTTAAAATATATGTAAAACTTTATTTACAGGTTGGGAAAGACGTTTTAGTGGACTGTCAGACTCTGATTTGCCTTCAATTGGACACGAAATACATTCGTTGTCTTATGGTCATGTTCACAGAATGCCTAAATCTCGAAAAGATCATATTAGTTCTGAAAAGGATATATTAGCTGATTTAGGTGACTCAGATATGGAAAGTATCGGATCAATAACGAGTAGTGCTTTTAGCACACAATCTGAAAGACCACGTAGTTCTAAAGGATTGATGTAAGTATTAAATTTATTTGACAATTTTATTTACAACAATATTATTTTAATAAGGATTTTAATAACATCTTTATAAAGAAGAAAGCTATTATTTTAAGTAGTTTGGTTGCAATTTATAGTCTCGACTATTGGTCTTTATTTTTTTAAAAATATTTATGGTAATGCACTATAAATTGTTAACTTTTTCAATGCTCATAATATTTATTTACTTTTATTTCAATTTTAAAAAATTAATCATAAAACTGTAAATATTTTTATAATAAATAACTTTAAACAATTTATTCTATTTTTACTAAATTAATAAAAAAATAAAATATAAAAACAAAAATATTTCAGTCTAATTTATACAATGAAGAATGATACAAATCTACAAAATTATTTGTAAAAGCAGAGTTAGAAATGTTTTTACACTCGGTATCATAACTCAATATTTCAATTATCCCATCCATAAGCACACTAGATACAAACATCGACTTAATGTATTTTGCAGTGAATATCATTACTCGAGTAAAAATCCTTTAAACATAATTATGATCCTAAATTATCATCACTAATATCCTTCCTCGTATGGAGCAACTTCGTAGTTCTACTTTTACGTTATTGAAGCATATAAGTTTTTATATTCGCATTTCAGGATATGAATAATCAAAATTATGAGATATTACTACCACCTTGAAACTAACGAATCACAAATAATGAAGGTTTTTACCTCGAGTCCAAACGATTGACACAGTTTCAGAGTCATACGAAGAGAATACTTAGAATTTATATATAAAAAAAATACTAACCTTCCATTTTTTAATTACAATTTATTATATCTATATTAACATCATTATTATTAATAACTATAACAAGTTCCTTACCATCATATAATACTGTGATTCCATTGTAATTTAGCTTATATAACATTTTTTATAATGGAGAAATTGTAACATACACTTGAATAATATTTAATTATTAGTATTAAGAAATAGTAGTAGAATAATTCGTAATTTTACAAGTTCTCTCATCAATAAAATAAATTTTTTTTCTCGAATTATCTATGAATCAACTTTCTATAGATATGTCCTCTCTTCTAAAGCACGAAATATTGGTTGCAATATCGTTTATAAAAATAACTTCGTTCAAAAACAAAATCGTAATATGAAATCATGAGTGTTTTTACAAGAAGTTATTGTTATCCAGGAATAAAAATTTGGAGTATGAAAATATTGAAAATAACATATTCAGCGATGAAATCTTATATATGAAGGACTCAAGATAAATAAATAAAAATAAAATTTTACTAACTAATAATAAAGAGTTTGATCAAAGAATATCGATTTTGACAGGTTAAAGTATATATCATTTCGATTGTAATAATGAAACAAAAATTACTAGAGATTTTAGAAAGAAAGAAGCTAGACAAAAGGTTTACACTGAAACGCTGAAAAAATATTGATAATAATATTTATATCACAAATAGTGAGTGACAGAACTTTATATGTAATTACAAATATCAATTGAGTTATGCAAGATGCCCACATATGTGAATCAAAAAAATGACCAGACTTTACATACAAATTTTAATGTGAAAAAAATATATCGAAAATTTATTGTATCAAGATAACAGGTTTAAATTACAGAAAAGAAATTAAAAAGTTCAAATGATTTAATGGATATACATATAATAATAGTTCTAGTACTAACAAACATGTTTCCTATAACATTTATGATAATATATTAAATCTTTATTATAATTTAGAAATACAAAAATATAACTAAAACAAATATAATCAATAATTTATTATAAATAATGAATACAAAACAACTAATCTTTAAATATATATTAAATCATCAGAAATCTAGAAAAAATTGATTATGACGTAAGTTTATTACGAAAATGTACCTTTTATAATAAATGATTCTTATATATACAACTTGTATTAAAAAATTAAAATGATACCTATTTGCATAAAATCAAAAATGAATTTAACATGAGATGAAAAATTTTTCTCCATACAATTAAGTGATCAATAAAAAATATTAACAGCAATAAAAAAAATAACAATTGTATTTGGAAGTATAACAATAAATATAATAAATAAAATCAACATAATAAAAAAAATAATAATTTTCAATCAGATAAAAATTGGAAGCCTCATGGCAAATATAAAATTTACTAAACAACTAAATATATTTAAAAATATATGAATATAAAAAACTAATAATCATTTTAAGTATGGCATACAATATACAAAAAAATTTATTAATTTAAAAAATAAATGTACAAAACAAAACGATACTTAAGGAAAAGCTACAAATTCAAAATTATAAATCTTAATGAGAAACGAAAAAAACAGCAGATTTTACAACAGTCTTATGTCAAGAAAAATGTGGCAATTAGTGATGCTTTAAAGTATAGTAAATACTTCATAGAGGGCAAAAATCAGTAGTGCGATCCACGGATTTGGATTACGTGGGCTAGGTAAGCCTTATTCGGAATTTCAATCTCATTAATTCCTAAGCTGTGACTGTTGATATTATTATATATTAAATATTGGAAATCCGCGAATCATCACGATAACTATTATAACCACCAATGCTATGCTAATTTATCATAAATACCATACCAACTGTTTACATGAATAAATACAATTATGCCATACTACGAAACCAATGTGTGATTGCACAATTAAATGTATCATTCCTGTTACTGCATGTTACGGATGTAAACTGATGACGATAGTCCATATTGTCCCATGACATAATAACAATCAATACAACAATCAATACTCATGTTTTATGTTTGAGTGCAGTGACTATGGAAGCCAGAGCAGTTCGTATGAGAAGCCAAGCAGGCATCCGATCAATGATAATGATCACCATAATGGAAGCATCAAAAGATCTCAATTTATCAGAAGCTTCAGTAATGCTGATGTACCTACCAATGAGAACGTTGGTAAGTAGTAATATAATTATATTATTGTAGACCTTAATTTGGACTACCTTTCGCGTTGTTCTAAAATTAAGGAGTTTTCATGAATTCAATAAGATGAAATTCGAAAAAGAACACATTTTAATTAATTTACCAATTTCTTGATAACTTGTACTTATCAGAGCAACAAATATACACTTTAAAAGCTTAGGTTTTGTGATATGCAACTATCGCAACGTAAGATTACAAATACTCCTTAATTTTATATAACTATTTTATATTTAAAAAAATTATTATTTAAGTATCTGTAAATTATGAAGTTATCATATTTTTAATACAACTCATATAAAATATATTTTGAAAAAAAAGTATAATAAAATATTATATAATTTTTTTATTGCTAAATTTGTGTGATTTTAACAAACGTTATGTCGATTTAAAAATTGATTATTATTAAAAAATTTTATCTTCAAAAATATTAAAAATTTTTCTGAAATAAGATATTATAATAATAAATAAATCAATTAATTTGAATCATAATTAAATCATTAAAAATAATTTTACTAATTTTTTAATGATTGGTATAAATCACAAGACCGCGTTATACATTACAAATGTATAATTAACATGTAGAAATGAGAGTAAATCAATTTTAATCAGACCTGCATTTCTTTGAAAAGTAATCGTGTGGTACTACAAAAATATTTTATTCCAATTTTAAAGTAATGAATGTCTTTCACTGTATCCATAATTTTAATTATGAAGGTTTACTGAAAAATTATGCATATTCTATATATATATTTCATTTTTTTTACAGGTAATATAAATTTATTTTTAAATATTTATATATAACTTTATAATTTTACAGAATTAGAATAATTTTTATTTTAATTTAATATAAAAAAATATTGTATTGTGTACAATAAGCAAAGATATGAAGTTATTTCTAGATATTCATTAACGATGAAGTTTAATTTCAAAAACTTATACAAATTTATGAATATTAACTTGCATGTTTATTATTATGTTATTTTTATCAATAAAAAACTAATTTTATAGAATAAACAATATTTATGAATATAAAATATAACAAATATTTATAAGATTTAAATTCAAAATATATTATCTTAAATAAATATATTCCTGTTTTGTAAAAATTGTATGCATATAAAAATTAATTATACTGTATTATTTTTATTTCATACATTTGATACAAGATTAAAAAATTAAATACATAATGATATCAAATAAATAAAAATCATTTAAATTGATAAATATAATTTTTTAATTTACAGTAGTTAGGATGGAGTTCTAAGAGATTTTATTATTTTTTTTCAAAAATTTTGATTTCAATACGAATAAAACTCAATTTTATTTAAGCGAATTAAAAATTATTGATTTAAGCGTAATAAGTATTTAATTTTGTCGGTATTTAAAAATTAAAATTATTATAATAATACTATAAATAAGTAAATATGTATAGTAATACTTAATTTTGATTTTATGTACAGATGGCAGTCTAAGTGATACAGCAGTAGGATTGCGTATAGAAGAAAATTCAAGACGTGGTCGCAAGAATTTATCAAATAAAAACAATATTAATAACAGTATCACAGGTACCAACACTAATCAGTATCAATCAAGTTTGGGGAAAAAAAGCAACAGCACGAGTCAGTTGACTGCGGCAGGTAATTCATTAATATAAATGCATTGTTTTTGTGTACTTATTTTAAACATTGATATTAAATTTATCTTGTCTTGATATATGATTATTTTTAATTAAATTATTTTGTTTAATTGTATAAAAACTGCGTATATAATTAATTAATATTGATTGTACTAATTCGAATAATGATAACAAATTTCTTACATGAAGGAGTAACTATAACATTTCAATACCATTTATACTTACATGGCACATGTGTATGTACACACACACATACATAATTTTTCTGCTTCAATTATAAATAATTTATAACGATTAATGAAAAATGATATTTTTTTTATATTTCAAACTATTTAAATATTTTCACAATCTTTGAAAAAATCACCCTTTTTGTTTCAATTATAGTAATATAAAGAATAACCAAAATGATATATACAGAAGATATTATTTTTTGTGCGTCAAGAAAATTTGGTAGGATGGTTTTCATGCTTTTATTATAAAAATATGAAATTATTAAAATTACAAAAAAACTAAAAATAGATAATAAATTAAATTAATATTAACTTAAAAATTTAAAATAAAAAAATATATTTTTTAAAGAGTAATATGCAATGTAATTGATATCAAAACTTTAATATAAGATACGTTATAAAAGTATCGAGATAGTTTTATGACTTGACTATTTGCCGTTTTCGGAATGATCAGAAAATATGTGGGGGTCAGTGGGAGTTTGCTCAATTTTTTCTTCTTTTTTATTATTTTTTTATAATCAATAAAAGTGATACGATGTGACTTCGAACGAAGCATATATTTCAAATTTTTAATATGGCCCAATAAAATGTTTGCTGAAACAGTGCTATGTAGTAAAGTTTTGTGCCCAACTTATGGAAAAGAATTCTGTAAAATTACTAATCGTTTCTCATTATCTTAAGTACTACAAATATTGATAAGTTCAAAGTGTTATATATTTCGCTGATTCTTAAGAAACGACCTGAACACAATATTTTGTGCAAAATCTGAATGTTAACATCAGTTTGAGCTGTTTTTGGATATCTAAAACCAAGTTCGTCAGTAACTTTATCCCAGCCAGTCTTAAAAGTTTTGTGCCATTTTCACATTGCGATTTATACATATATCTATCTTTGAAAACTTTTTAACATTTAAAAACCTTCGTAGTGTTTTTCTTAAGTTGCATACAAAATTTTACCATGTAATACTCCACCGAAGGTTTCATCACGCTTTATTACAAATTTAAGATACGCTAAGACACGTCCTGCCACGTTTACGGATCATAAAACTGAATAAAAAAGGGAAAAATAGGGAAAACTTTCTGTATATTTTTTGACCTTTCCGAAAAAGGTAGAACACATAATTAAATTTTTCATTCTTTATTAAATTAATTAAATTTTTTATTAAAATAGAAAAAACATAATTTATAATAATTATAATTTAATAGTGAACTTAAAATGTGGATTTTTATAAAATTAAATCAATAAATAAATGAGTTTTTCAATAATTTTTTTTTTAACAAGATTATACTAAAAGAAAACAATAAGGTTTTATTATTGCATAAAGTTTAATATGCATTGTTATACATAATTTTTGTACAATTTAATCCTTATGTATATATATATACACATATATATATGCAATATTTAGTAACATTATTATGCAACTTAAATTTTCAAAATATGAAAACTCGTATTTATTAGAAATAAAATAGTAGTAATAGTATACTTATATATTTATATGTAAAAATAATTATCGAACATAATTAAAATCAAGTTTCATTTCATTCATTCACTTTTCTGCCGTTTATATTGTTGATATTATAATTTTAGAAAAATTTTAATTTTAATACTTTTTACTTTTTTTTAAGAAAATCTACTTTTATAATATTTATAAAATAATGAATTATAATTTTAAGTACTTTAATAATATTTAATATTTTTAACAATAATTAATTATAGTATTGTGAAAAACTCAAATATTATAATATATAAAGTTAATAATGTCAATATTATTACAATATATAATTTATTTACATAACAAGGAAGGTTATAAAATGCTTGAACTGAAAGTTAGAATTCCTATATTTTAAATATATTGTATAAATTACAAATTTATAAAATAAAGAGTTTTGATCTTACATCATATTTGAAGTTATCAAAATATTCACAAATTTATACATTTAAAGTATCTGACTGTTATATAAAACTTTTTATTTTCAAAGTTACTGTAATATGAATAATCATTTTAAAAAGTAATTGACCAATTATCTATAAATTCTTTACTTATTCTTTTATGAAATATTACGTATGAATATGAGTATAAAAATAATTGTTTGACCTCGAAATTCGTTAAAGGATTAGAATTCGTTGTTCCAATTTTACTCATGAATCGAAATCATTTGTTTTATTTGTGCGTGACATTCTATTTATTCCTGGATGAATACATACATACATAAAAGATGTTTTATTATCTTTCTATATTTAAAATATTCGTTTAATTAGAATGTATGCATCGATCAATTGTATTATCAACATAGTTATGGCTGCAGCATATCTCACACTATTTTTTCTTTTTTATAACTAAGACAAATTTTCAACTAAAAAAATACACAGATGCAGCATAATATTTAATAGCGTTCAAAATGTCAAGATTTGCAGCTACCAAATTTTTGCGGATAATTTCGTTTTTTTGTTAACTTTACAAAAAAAAGTACTACAGCAGTGCATTGAATACTGTTAAAACTTATCGTAAATGCTTTCTTTATAAATTAAAATACTTAATTTAAAAAATTTAAACTAAAAACAAGCTCGCAAAATGGTGTTCGTCTAATATAATTTAAATCTAATGTGACTATGTAATCTAATATAATTTACTGATATTCGTTATTGATGGTATGAAAATGCAGTGGTAAATCTTTTTAATAAACAAATAACTTCAAAATAATTTTAAGATTGAAAATATTATAATATTTTTTCAATTATTTTGTATGTTAAAATTGATCTAGAATATTAATAATACACAAAACATCTCTAGAATTAACACTTCAATCACGTCAAATATGAAAGAAAATAAAAATATATTCATATTTTTTCTAAAATATTTATATTAGTTTTTGGTTATAATGATTTATAATTCATTAAGTCTGCTTCTATAAAGCATTTCTTGATCATACCATAGTTACTTTAAAAATCTCAACAAGTTATTAATCATGTAAGTTTACTAACGTTCAACAAGTATTTTTATTATAACAATGGATGTTGTTAAATAGTTTACACCAGTTATTTATTTACCTATTGAAAAATTAAAATTAATTTAATATAAATTTAAATATCTAACGGTAAAGAAGCATGTTAAACTTTATAAAAAATATTAAGACATATATTGAAGGGGAATTTATAAATTTTTCTTTATTTTCTTAGTAATGCATTGATAATATTTATATGTTCAGCATTTGAATAATGCATATCTTGCTGTCAAGCTACTCTATTATCATTTATGTACAGTATTTAAAAATGATTTTACTTTTTTAATTTTAGTATTTTATATACGTATTATTTAACAAAAGTATATTGCAAAAAAATAATTTTATATGTAACGGTATAATATTCAATTTATCATATGAATCTTTTTTATATGAATTAAAGAAATCGTTCGCACCAAATTTTATAAATAAATTCAAGTATTTTTCATAAAAACTGGTGAAATAGGTGAGTAAAATGATAAATTTGTACTTTTATGGTATATAACTATGATAAAAGAATTTTAATTTTAAAAGATCTTTTTTTTTAATTAAAAATGTAAAGTATTTTTTAAGAGTAAAAAATTTTTTTTTAATTTTATGTTTTCTATGAAATTATTAAAAAATTAATCAAATAATTTTATTGTCATTTTTTTTAAATTAAAAAAAATATTCGATGCTGAATAAAGAACATATTTAGACATGAAGTTTAAAATTTTTGTAGAGAAAATTGCTTTCTGAAATTATGTAGTACTAATTTTAGTATTTTTCTTAATAATGATTAAATTTTGAAACTTCATGAATCTACTTATTTCAGTTACATTTGTAATGAATGTTACTCTTTTCGCCTGATGGTTGAAATGTCGGGACCGGAGTATGATGGTCGAGTTGTCACTCTGCGCGCGGGGTGTAGCAGGGGGCTCGACACCCGTGGAATCCCCCAAGTGAGATAGCTAAATGCCAGGACTCTAGGGTTCGGAGAAATAGGGGGGGGGAGTGATGTTTTTTAACCGAATATGAGTGAACACTTTCAAAGAACTACGTTTATTTAATTAGTGGTGGTATAATGTCAACGGGGCTTAGTCATTGTATAGTGTAAAACAATTTTGATAGTATCTTACTGTAAAAGGGTCTAGCTATTGTGATATAGTTAGTTACTAGTATAAAGTGAGTTTTTCGTTGTTGCGTAGTGTAAACGGGTTTTAAGATGCAAACAGTGGCCTAGTATATCCTGTTGCTGGCGGTACCAGCATATGCTAGCACAGTAGACTTCGTATGGCTTGGTTGCTATAAGGATTCGAGGAGCATTTTTCTGCGAAAGCAGTAGAGATGCTTGTTCTCGGTTGGTTGGAGTGAAAACTTGTCTTTCTGCAATTCGCGGTGCTCTTTTCTAGCCGAAAAAACTGTGGCGGCACAATGGTGTCGGCGGTATGTGCGGCGTAGTTACGCAAGTATATATTGGTGAAGAGTACGATAGTTTGCCTATCCGACCGTAGGGGGCGTTCGCAGCGCTCAGGTCCAGTCGTGGGTGAGCGCGCGTCCTGAGTGGACGTAACCTTATGGTATGGTCAGGTTAGCAACATGTGAGTTTTAACCACATCGTTGCACATTTATGAATTATAGATATATATAAAAAAGTTATTTTAATATATGTATTACATTTTTTATAATTACATTTTTTTAATAATTTGCATAAATTAATTTTATAAGTTTATTATAATGACTTAATTTGGTAATTTTTATAAATAAAAATCTGAAGAACGTATTAAACTGAATACTGAAACGCTACACTATAAAAGTAATATTGATTAAAACAAACATTTTTAAACACATATTCCCATATTATTTACATATTCGAATTTCATTATTTTTATTACATTAAATTAGATATTAGAATGACTTTCATGGAAAATTAAAAAATTAAAAAAATAAAATAAAAAAAGACTTTTTCCCTCTAAGTAACGAACACCAATCGTAAACTTATTTTTTATATTTGATTTATTCACAAATCATAAATTTTATTTGACTATAAAAAAATAATTATTAAAAAAAAAAATTTATTTAAACAGCAATTTGAATGTTTAAATAATCTACTTTATATACTCGAATCAATAAAAATATTTAATATATCTACTTGTCTGTTTTTGTAGATTTTTTCAACGTTTCTAAATTAAAAACAGATTTTTGAGTATCAGGACTTTGTTATATTTTTGTAATCTTTTATGCTAGTTTGCTAGGTTTAAATTCAATTATCAAAAGTTTAACAGAACCATAAGAAAGAACATAATACAACCATTTAGATGCAATTATTATTTACATTCTCGGTGCAAAGTGTTGGAAACCTTTTTCGAGAACCTATTGAGCTAAGACCGGGAAAGTCATAAATATTCTTTGATGCCTTAGTATCGCACCCACTTCTGGATAAAAATTTTTGACTTTTTCAAATACTTTGCCGCGCTAAATAGAACACTTTGGATGAGTGCAGAGAAAAACTGACTCGAAGCTTTCAGCGCATGCAATACTTATTTTGCCTCGTGTTCTTTTTTGTCATAGTTTTGACTTCAAATATATCTTTTTCACAAATATGTAAAATAGAAACTTATGGAAAAATTTTAGATGCCTTCTGTTAGTCAATTGTGAATAATGCTGTACACATTCTTACTTAATATACTGTATATCAAATTTTAAATTCACGTACATATATATCACTATTCTTTACTTCAATTATACGAAGTAACTTTGTTATTTATTGAGACCATTGTAATTCACGAGTAAGGAAATGTGATAATGAATATAAGTATATAGAAATATTTTTTGTTACTCTTCTTGCTTTATATATATATATATATATATATATAAAGCAGAAAACTTATAAACTTATATTAAACTAACATATATTTAAAATAACATATATTTAGTTATTTATAATAAGAGCCTATTATAAGCAAGTAAATTTTTAATATTACGAAAATAATAATGAGATAATTTTTTCTTCTACTTTATAAATTTAATTATTGTTTCTTAAGTAAATTAATTTTTTCATCCTTTTTTATATTAGTTTATTTTATATATGTTACTATTACATCCTTCTATCAAACAAAAATTTCCAATATTTTTAATTTTAATATTTTTGAATCTCAATAATTTCTTTAGAATATATTAATAAAAAAAAAAAAAATAAAATTATTTTAATTATAAAACAACGTATTGATATTTTGTCATTTAGAAGCATAAGCTTATATATCGATATTGACATATAATGTAAATTAATAACTTATAAATAATTCTATTAATTTACTTAAAATATCAATAAATTCTTTGATCAGGATTTTTCTTGATTCCAATAATAAAACTACTTGTTTGCTCAACTTATTATCGACAGCTTTAATTTCTTTATAAGTAGTGTTTTAAAATTATTAATTTTATAATTTTTAAAATTTTTAACTAAAAAAAAATCAGAAATTTTTAATTTTTTTTTTTTTAATTCAAAAAGCTAGAATAACAATAGAAAAGACGTTTTGTCATCTTGCAGTTTCTACCAACCATTTACAACTTTCCTTGATTTTAGTATCAGTTTTATCGGAGTAACCTATTTTTATGGGCTTTATGATTCAGCTTATTATAAATTTTTGTTGTACTTACTGAATTAGTCAAACTTGAACTATAATTTTACAAGTAATTCAACAAAGTATTCATGTTGAATTAATTTTTTGTTCTAATGTAAATCATTAAAATTAAATTTTTATAAAGAAATATTTTTTAAACTTCATATAAGAACTTCAGGATATTTTTAATTCTTTTTTTTTAACATTTTAAAATGTTTTCTACAATTTGAGTTTAATTTTAAAACAACAGTTTTATGCTGGTTGAATTAATTATTTCTTCATTGTATTATTGTAATAATAATAAAAAAAAATTAGTTTAATGATAAATTTAAATAATAAAAAAATTTTCTGATTTAATAATATTTTTTAGAATATTACTGATTAAAATGAAATATTCTATTATATAAAATAAGAAATTGATACAGAATTATGTATGAAATATATATTAATAAAATAAAGTAATAAAATACCTAGAAAAATTTACAGAGATATATTGAAGAATTAGAATAAATTTAATAATTTTTTTGGACATTTACATGTTACTGTAAAGAATCAAGAAAAGAAGGGATAGTGAAAATATGTACATATAAGGAAATTAAAAGAGTAAAGTGTAATAAAGCTTTAAGTAAAAATTAAGTAAATCAAAACACCAGAGAAAGAAGGAATAAGTAAAAAAGAAATAAATGGAGAATTTTGTGAAAAGAATAATTATTTTATTTTTTCAAGTGGAAAGGAGTTTAGTAAGGAATTATTAATAAAAAAACATAGTCAGATCATATTTTCAGAATATTTTGGAAGAGATGTGTTACCGTTTTTTACAAATCAAACTATAAATTTAAACTACTAAAGACAATCAATTTTTTATTTTTAATTATTACAAGATTCCGTATTCATAGAAGTTCATGTATTATGATTTAATTTTTATTATATATGTATGTATGTGCACATAGAGGGGTTTAAAAAAAGGGTTTTAAAAAGCTATAATAAAATAAACTATATATATAGTCTATCTCACTATTAGCATATTTAATAAAGTGAGAAGAAATGAAATATCAGTGTTGAGGTAAGTAAGATGCAAAGTTGGATAATCATTAGAAAAAAAGGGAGCTAAGTTGATGTTGGGTGTGAGGGGGAGATTATTTCAATCTAAAGAATTAATATTGATTATATGAGAATATGTATGGCAAACGATTTAATATAAATATTCTTTGCATACATGAAGCCTTCAAAGCTAATGACTACAAACAAAGATTGTTGTGTGATAGTGATTTAACCAAAGCGAGTAAAAAATTGAAATTAGTATTATAAAAGGATTAGAAGAAAGTGAAACGTAAGCATACGCACAAATTGGTATAAAAAATAATCGGAGTTCTTTCGGAATATAAAAAAGTTAGTGATATTTCAAGTGCTCGAAGATTTCCTCATCACGATTTGGAAAAACCTCTTGTCTGTAGACATCCATAGTATTAAAAATTACAACAACAAAATATAGCTATAATCACATAAATCAGATTTGAAAAATACATCACTAAGTAGGACGTATTTCAGAAATTAAAAATAATTTTTCAACCAATGGAGATAAAAAAATAATTTCTATGCTTCAAAAAATATGCATATCGACACGTTTACAATCATTGTAGTTGCATGCATTGCAGAAGTCGCGGTGATAAAATCAAGCAGGACTTTGTTAATATTTTCTTTTTATTACTAATAGCAATAAAGAAATACCAAAATGTATCCACTTGAAAGTAAGAAACGAGAAGAATCATCCATAAACAGGATAAATCGTGACGTTTTTATGTATTTTTTCAACACCGGAGCATATTTTTGTGTGTATATCCATAATAGACTGCAATACTCTCTTTACATCTTATCGTTATCTCTACACGATATCAAAAAAAGATGGTGACCTTTGGCCATTCATTGCTTAATACAGAGATAGCACTACATAGATATTCACAAATACATATAGAAGATTTTGACTAATAATTCCACACAAAGAAAATTTAAAATTAAAAACCGTAAAATTCCCAGACAATTATACAATTATTATAATATTATAATTATCATAATAATAATTAATATTTAAAATTATAATTATCTATTATAATACATCAAATAATTTACTAAGATCATATGTACCTAAAGCAGTGTTCCATTTAATATTAAAATACTTACACAACTTATCTCATCCCGGTATACAATCATTATAAAAATTAATTTTACAACTCTATGTCTGATCTTCTCATAATAATAATCACAAAACTTGGGTTCGCCAGAACATTTCATATGAATGATATAAGGAAATGAGATATGCCTTAACATCTCTAAAAATATTGCAACATTTAGCAGGGTATTTCGAACATATGCATATAAATATTATGGTAATGCCTTGTTCGCAAGGCTACCACTAATGTTTACATGTATCGATCGTTTCTCTCATTGATCTGAAACCATTCCATTAACAGGTATGAATAAAAACCGATCGAATCAACTATTATAAATACTGATCTAAGATTTTATTTTTGGTGTCCTTTTAAAAATAACAACTGATTCGGAAAATTTTCTATTTTAATCTAAAAATACTTAATATTTTGCACAAAATACACCCAAGGAATATCGTACCGACAATAAGTGAATGGCACAGTTGATCGACTTCATAGGTACTTAAAAGTAGCTATTAAATACCAACCACAAATAATTTTGTAGAATTACTACCACTTATTATTATACTCGGAATTAGAAAAGAATATAAGGCAAATATAAATGCAAACGTAGTAGCAATATTGTACGAAACTAGTTTACGTCTACCCACTGAATTTTTCACTACTAGTAATACAGAACCTTTAGGTAAGTTTATTCAAAAACTAAAAATAGAAATGAACAACAATAAAGCTTAACTCATCATATAATTTCATTATAAGAAATCACTTATATTTAAAGACCTAATATTTTTGCCATATATATTTGTAACTTATAATATAGTTAAAAAAAACCTCTTATGCCAACATATTATAGTCCTTGTTCTGTAATTAGTAAAATACCAAAAGCTTAAAAATAAAAATAATAATTGTCAATATAAGTATTGATCAATACAAGCCATCATACATTATTGCTTAAAACATAGTCCATAATAATATCAAAAAGATATAAAAGTACGCCTCAAAATATAATAACTAAACTAAGGAATAATATACAACAAAAACTGGAAGAAAAGTCAAATTCACAAAAAATATGGTTTTAAGATGGTTTCAGATAGTCATAAAATTGTAAATAGTAAAGACAGTATGACGACTCATCTTGAATATTATTGGCTTCGCTAAGTGAGGGGCAATAAAATATACACAAAAATAAGAGTAGCAGTCATCAACCTCGAAGTTTACGATTTTACAATCATAATACGACGACTCATATATAATATGCATACATGAGATAGATTGCATTTCTTTGTCTACTTCAGGCTGTATTTTCCATTGAGGTTTCTCACTTTCATCATAGTCTAGATGACATTTAATATGGTACTGGTGATTGAATAACAAGCTTCAAATACTTAAAATTAGATATGATTCGATAATTATGATAAAAGTAAGTAACCAGCCATACTGTACATCGATATTCCAAATGAGTTTGAACTCAGAAAAGTAAATAACTAATCATAAATTAAACAATTATTGTTAGATGTAATACAGTAATTAACATAATTAAGACATCACTAAGTAATGTTAATGTAAGAAATGCTGATGATACGAAGATAAGCATTATTGTCAAATTCTTTTTTGATTTATTGGCAAAAAATATTCTCACAATAAGATTAAGATTTTCAATCGTTGCTCGTAGAGAATTATTTATTGAAAAAAAATAAATAAATAAACCAACTAAAAATTATGATAAAGCTTTTAAAATTGACAAAGACTCAAATTCCTAGTTAAGATAAATTACGAACAAATTTCTGCAAATCAACAAATAGCGAAAAGAAGACGGTATATTAAGTAATCTGTGTATATAGAACAAAAATGAATGAAATATTTAAAAAATTAAAACATAAGAAGATATCGTAAAAAAGATAGAAATTGAACAGAAAATAATAGATAAAATTAATAGTAATAAAAATATTAGGGTGTTAAAAACACTTTTAAAAAAATATTTTAAATAATACTATATCCACTTTGTTAATCATAAAAAATAAACAAGTATTAAATAGATCTTACGTTTAAATAGGTCTCCTGTTTTTTATTTTCTTATTTAAATATTTATGAAAACGTATATTAAAATCTCTATTTCTATTAAAAAAAATAAAACAATAACAATAAAGCATTAAATACATCAATTTGAAAATTAGTTGCAAGAAAATAAAATAGAAAAATTATATTATATGTAAATCATATTTTACAATGATATAAATAGTTTACATGAAATTCTTTTAATATTGTGAATTTGACATTAATTTAACTCTGTGTTCATATTATGTTCGTAATGTGCATATGTCATAGGTTTCTATAGTTATTATTATTAATTAAAAATCAATATAGATTTATAGTTGATCATTACATATTCATTTTCCTTCTACTCATAAAAATTAAAATAATAATAGTGGTAAAAAAATTTTTTTGAATAAAACGTTAACCGCATACCGTGTTTGTTGATGATACATGCGTGGGAGAAGAAGGCCGCAAACGACGTCTTGGTTTTGGAAAGAAGGGGAAATCATCATTTACAGTTCACAGAAGTGAAGAAGTGTTACCAGATCAGCAGCAATCGGACACAGCGAATAGTCGCAACGTCAGACAACCAAGCTCAGCCAGCAGTGACGGCGAGGGCGAGGGTAGTGGTGACGTCGGAAGGTCGGAGGTCGTTCCTATACACTGTTATTTTCCTTAGAGCAGGCAAATTTCATTTTCATCTTCATAGCTTTGGTTGTAAAATTAGTTTTTCACAATTATTTCTTTTTGATCTAAAGTATAATTGCATTCGATATTCTCTGAATTTGAAATCCATAAACATAATTCCATGAATGTTCGCAAATATTTATAAATTCAAATACAATACCATAATAATAGCAGATCAATTATTAATGCATTAATAATTGACATAATATTATATTCTACTAATGTATTATAATTTAATATTAAATATAAAAAAATTATTATCAATTAGTTCTGTATGTAATCATTCTATTCATATTGTACTTTGTAAGTTAAATTAAAATTTTTCTTCATATACTAAATATTATAAATTTTAGAATTTTTTAATTTTATTGTAACGTAAAATTAGTTTATCAAATTAACATTCATATTGATATTAGAATAATTTTTTTATCGAAATAATAATTTTTATATTTGTAAATTATTTAAATAACACCATTAAAATAAATCTATGGAAATTTCTTTTGTATTAATTCTGTTTGATAAATTTGCAAAAAAAATAAAACTAAAAACATTTAATTATTTAGCTAGCTAATCAAAATGTTTTTATTAAACTTTAAAACAATTGCTTTTCATCTGTACGACAAAAATATACATTATATAAATAATATATTTAAATGAAAAAGCCTTCGACGATAAATTATAGGTATTATGTCTTCACTATTAAACTATACAAAACAAATTAAAACAATATAATTATAAATTAATTGTGAATAAAATATTTATAAATCATAATAATTAATATTAAAATTGACTATAATTTTATATTCAATTACTCCGTATAAAAACAAATTTATATTTAAAATTTACATATACATATAAGAAATCAAATATATAAATAAATGTTTTTATTGTGATTGGTGTTTTAAATTATAAAATTATTTTAAAATAAATATATATATAGAATATATATATGCTTTACATGAAAATTTAGATGAAAAATATGTTTTATTAGAATGAATATGGAAATTTTTTTTTTTAATAAATTTTAATCATACTCTTAGATTTTACGGTTCTAATTTTATTATTTGGCATTCATAAAGATATATATATATATATATATATATATATATATATATAAATATAAACTAAATTGAATAAATCTAAAGTATATGAATTTTTCTAAATGATATTAATTAGAAAGATCTTTTCAAAATGGAAAATATTCAGAAAACAGGTGAGCAAATATTATTTATATTAATAATTATTATATTATTTTTTTTTGTAGATTGTAGCATATATTTTTACTAAAAATGAAAAATTTTATTATAATTGAATGTCATATTCATATTATAATAAATAATATGAATAATATTTAAATCGAGGTATATAAATACCTTTTAATTAATTTTAAAGAATAAATTCTGCATTTGTAAAATTTAGTTAAGTAAAGTTGAGTAAATATTAGTTTAGATTTTTAGAGCGGTTTATTATTTAGTATTAAGAAGTAATTATTATTATTTTAATTTTATTATTATCAATAATAAAAAGCTAAACATTCAATATTAAATTTTTAATTTTTCAGTTAATTTCGCTTTACACATACAATTTAGTGATTAGCAAGTAAAGTATTAGAAATAATACTAAAGATTTATTTTTTAAAAAATATTTTATATGTATATATATATATATATAAATTGTGTGTGTTTTGTTGTATATAGGCACTGTAATGTTTTCTCTTGGAATATAGGATGAGATGAATAGAATTTTTTTATTGTCGGCATTTTTCATTCAGTTCACCAATACACCTGCTACATTTCTTCTAAAAAATTATGAAATGGAGGTATAATTAATATTCCGTTTAAGAATTATGGCCGCTCTGTATTGTTTTTCTTTGGTCTGAAATATTAATTTTTAATATTACTGGGGATTCCTCTGTTCATCCCTTTATAGAAGTTTAGTTTCTGGACCAGATCAATATCGACCTTTTCCTCAATCATTACAGTTTCAAGGTTGCTCATGGTCGGCTTAGACTTATAAAGATTAATTTCAGAAAAGTTCATTTCCTTGAGTATGTTATTTTCTATTCTAGATTTTATCTAATTAAAAAAATTCCTGAAGTTATTCGGAGTTCTTGAAACATCATTTTATATGCCTCTGCTCTATTCTGTAACGGATCATATAGTTGTATTAGACTATGGATTAATTACTGGATGTTTTTAGTGTTCATGGTCTCTTCTAATGGAATCGTGGACTTTGAATTAATTCCTTTAGTTTCGAAGGGTAAATCCCCAGTTTTATTATAAATTGCATTACCGAAATAAAGCTGTATCTATCCATTAATTTATTCAGTTTTATTTCACTGAGTAATTAAATTGCACTGAGATTTATGAAAATCCTACAGAATTATATGGACAATCATTGCAGAATCCCGCATTAATATAAAAAGGCTGAGTGAAATAAAACTGAAAGTAATTGAAATTAATGTACGTGCAGTTCCAAAGTTTGCCAGTAGTGACTGAATTTGATCTCAGCCATGTATCTCTCGACATAGCTGTCCTTTCTTGCTTCGATACCCTAGTATCGTAGTATCATAGTAAACTCGATACCTTATAAACTATACCTTATTTCGCTCAACTGACTTAAACCATGGACTTCGGATACTCCATGTATACCTACTATTCATGCAACAGAGGCACTTAAGATGATGCTGTCGCCAATTTTTAAGAGCTCTTTTTACAGAGACCCAACATATACTGGAGCTTCCTCTGCTTTTTAGTTTCACAAGATGAAACTTATAGCCTCAATCTCGATCGTTTGATCGTATAAATTTGACTTTAGGTCTTTGACAAGATAGGGCAGCTCCTATCAAAAGTAAATAAACTTATAGCATTCTAGAAAAATTATTATTTTTTTTTATTCAAAATCAAAAAATCGAATTTAATATACGGTGATACAATAACAAAATAAATATACTACAAAAAAATTCAACAAGGTAAATCTTAATATAAACATTCGCGACCATTAATTTAATAGTAACTAATTTTCTATTTTTAAAGATGATCTACTTTTAGACTATATTCTATTTTCACCGAATTCACCTTACACGATGTAGTTGCGTGATTTTCTTTCGTATTTCGTTGCTCTATTGAAGATCCATTTTTTTCTTTTAAGACACTTACATAATGAACGTCAATGATCAAGCAGAAAAAATACTTTCGCTAGACTTCTAAAGAAATAAACTTTTAAAAATCAAACCATATTGCCCTCTGTTTGTTTTAAATTACTTTCATGGTAATTTGTTTTGATATTACACAATATCATTCTACATTGATCCTCTTCTTCTAAGGAAAAAATTATTAAGTTAATCCCTTTTAGGTTCTATACCTGTGATTATTATGAATATTTAGTTTGCTCTTATTCAATTAACGACGTTAGAATTTAGACTCATTTGATTTATAATATCTGTGCCATTAAATGTTTTGAACCTTGAAAAAATTCTTTTGTATATTTTATGCTCAATGAAAAGGAAGTTGATGATAGTACATATTACATTCTACCCGGATTTTTATCACCGTAGTGCATAAAAATTCCCATTATAAGTATTAATAAACTTAAAAAAATTCTCATGGTTTAAAAGAGCATTTTTATTTTCTGAATGTGTCTTTACATTTACAATTTGTTTTTAAACTTGCTGAAATGAATTTTACGGACATTATTGTATCAACATTATTAGTTCAATATATGCAATTCCTTACTCCTTAACTCTCATCTTAGTGCTATTTTTTAAATTTATATAATTTATCTCTTCCGCTATATTTATTTTTGAGTCATACAATGCATTATACATATTTGATCAAAATACCTGTGCAATATAATGATAATTAAATTATAATTTTAAATTTTTAATTTAGTTTAACTCTGACTATCCTTCGATAGTTAAAATATTTACGGACACTTTAGTTATAATTAAAAATTAAAATAAAACTTAATAGTTTGAAAATATATGTAAGATATTAATTAAAATATGTTTCAAAAAGGAAGAAAGAGAGAGAGAAAAAATAACAGAGCGAGGAAGAAGAATACATGCATTTATGTGAATTAGCTGCCCGAACATGACTGCTCGAAGTGATACAAACATATGCAATTATATGTATTATTATAAATAGGTTTCTAAGTTCAGTATAATAATTTGTAAAGATGATTTTAATTTTCTTAAATTTAAAAAAATATTGATATTTATTTTTATAGTGTTAAATTATAAATTTTTTCTAGGACTGAAACAACTAGATATAATGGTTTAACAATATATCTTTATCGTAGATAACCCATGTAAAAATGTATATCTTTGTTTTTGTATAATATTCATTAATCATCAAATCTTTATATACATTTTTTTACAATAAAATTAAAAAATCAAAATTTTTAAACACAATGTTAAATTCTAACATAAATATTTTAGTTTTAGACACTATATTCATCAATATTTTAAATATATATTTTTTAAATAATTTTGTCAATAATTATATTCTTACAAACTGAATATTAAAGAAAATAACTTCATATTTCGTTTTATCATTGATAACAAAAGTTATAAATATGAAGAAAAAAAGTATACCTAAAGAATAAATTACTATTCACGTACCTTTCGTCATAAAAAAAGTGTGTATTAGTATGGTATTGAATCAGAAAATTATTTTTAGAGTTAGCTATCTACCCTTATGAAGTCTTTATTACAAAGAAAAATTTTTATAAAAATTAAATAGTCTAACTCATGGAATTTCCCCGTATTCTAATTAAAATTTCCCACCATAAATATAAACATTCGAACATTCATGAGTTATATTAATTTAATTTAACTTTGCAATTTTAATAAAGCCTTATGAATGTATAAAAGAATTTTAATTTATAAATATTTTACATAAGCATTATAAAATAATATTTTTAATTATTTTAATTCTCTCTATAATAATTAAAAATTTTTGTAATAAAGATTTTATAAGGAAATAGAACAAAATTTATCTAAACATTGTCTAAAATATAGTCGTGTGTCTTAATATCATGTCTATACACTTTTAAAGGGCCATGTTAATTCAAATTTATGTTGACTATTGTGGACTAAATTTAAAAGACAGAAAAAGTATCAAGAGGAAGATATAATGTAAAAGGAAAGTTCTATAACAGAAAAATAAAGAAATAGACAGAAAGAAAAACAGAGTGAAAAGAAAGATACAGAAAAAACAAAAACAATCAGACAAAGATAAATACAGAAAAATTCATAAAACATATTTTTTATATTC
The DNA here is from genome assembly GCA_018907245.1 of Eupristina koningsbergeri. NCBI lineage: Eukaryota > Metazoa > Arthropoda > Insecta > Hymenoptera > Agaonidae > Eupristina > Eupristina koningsbergeri. The sequence continues at coordinate 234,474 of JACCHV010000109.1, forward strand.
AATAAAATAAAATTCTGAAATTAATTTATCTTTCAATCACTGATTATAAATTTGTAATGTCAATTTAACTCGATTCTAACAAAATTAATAAAATCTTGTTTTAAATAAAATGTACACCTAATAAAATAAAAATTTGTATATATTAATAACTAAATTTAATTGAAAAATATTTTTTATTATAATTTACTAATAAAATTTTATTCTTCGATTAAATATTTTTTTTTATACAACATATAATGTTTAAAAAATATTAGTGCAGAGAAAGTTAAGAAAAACTAATTTAAAACTTTAAAATAAATATGACATTAAGATTATTTATAAATATATATAATAATTCTATTTCTGTTAAATTCATATAAAATTACTTAAAGTTTGAAGAAAAAAAATGATCTACAGTAATAACTATTATTTAAAAAATATTAATAGTTATTTTAATGTAATGCAAGTCTTCAAAAACAAAAGCCTTTTATTTAAATTATTAAATTAAAGATTTCAAATTATATCAATTGAATAAAAAATTTATTTTATAAATAATTTAATTAGTAATTATATTTTATACGTTTATTTTTAAATCAAATTTGCACTCAATTGGAGAGAAAAATTATTATAGTTTGGCAGATTTAGAGTAACATGACAACAAATGTATATAAATACATTTATACAACACGCGACAACACACGCACCCACACGTTCACGTCCGCATATACAAATGCCTAGTTATATGGTAATTTCAAAATTTTGATAATATAAATGTATTAATCCAAAAATAATTATATAAATTTAAAATAGCAAATGATCGAAAACATGTATTATAGTGTAGTCAGCCACCGTTTTTTCTTTTTCATTTATTCTTTTCATTGCAACTCAACCAAAATCAATCAACTAACTACTTCTCAGAATGCAGCAACACTATTGTTGATGTGAGCGTTACTGGCTGGGGCTCCTCCGCAAATACTAGTTCGAATTCAGGTCGAAAACGCAACAGCACTCCAAGCAGTATACAACGTTCACAAGAGGTGATGCCAAGTTATCAGCAACATCTGATAACACCGAGCTCTAATTGTGCAGGTCAATCTTCAGGTGGCTCCTGTCCAAGTGACAGTGTTGGCAGTCTTAACTCCATTTCAAATTCCGAAGGAAGCTCGTAAGTAGCCACGCCACCAAGCAATTACGACACCTTCAAATATTCTTAATGGTTCACCCTATTATTAATATTATTTAAATATTTTTTGATAAACTATTTAAATAATACAAATTTGTAAGCATCTTCTTTGATGAACATTAACAACGGAGTCGCTCTATTAACAATCGATATAGTTTTATTCTTTTTGGACTGTGACTTGATGATGAATGTATAAATGTATAACGTACAGATTGACACCACAAGACTTGAATTTAGCTATAATAAATTTTAATTTAATTTAACAACTTCATTTTAAATGTGACAAATAATTATAATTAGATATTATTAATTGAAGAGAAAAAAAATAATATTAAATAGTTATTCAATAAACAAAATTTTGTTGTGCTAAGATAACGTATATATGTATCATTTACATATAACGTTTTTTGTACAATTATAGTGATTAAAATAATTATAAAAATAAAAATTTTTATATTTTCACAAATTAAGTGCAAATTTAATTTTTATTGAGTAAATTAAAAAAATGTCTACTTCAATACATTGCTGTGATTTAAAAATTTTATTTAATTTAAAATAATATTTTGTTGTTGTATTAATATTAATGTACAATAATTAATAAACTAATATCCTTTTAATATTAACAGATGTTATATTATTACGCCGATATTTTGAGAAGATTCCTTGTCCTTGTCAAGATCTTTTAATAATTAAAATAGCATAAATAAATTTTTTAAGATGAATGTCGATTTATATAGTTTAAGTGTTTACATGTTATCGAGTGATGACGTTCATATTCATCATCATATACAACATAAATACAGTGTCTATACTCCAGATTGAAATGTGTGCCCTTTTGTCTGTTTAACGTGTTATTTGTTTTATGTGCAGTATTTCAGAAATTAGTCTTTTTCCATAATTGTTTACTTTATTAAAAATCTAAGCATTTCTCTAAACAATTTCATGTTTGCATTCTTGTAAATGTAATGAAATGTCTGAAGAATGGTTTTTGCGTTTTTGTATTCATTTATCCCTGTAGATAAAAACTATTTCGTTTTCCCAATGTATATTGAGAGAAAATTATTATAATTAATCTTATAAACAACGTTAGTATCATCCTATTTGTTCATAGAATTCTTGCTTAATTATTACATATATTTTTATGTTAAGTTTGTTGTTAATAATAGGTACAATTTTTACTCCAAACTTTTATAAACAATTTAAATATTTTGCATACAAAGTGTTTATAAAAGGATAATGAAATTGTGGTATGAAACATATTACTATAGTTTACGTATGCACCATTCAAATGTATCCATTTTTTAAATCTGTTTTTATTATGTTGTTTTCTTAAATATGTAAATCCGTTGGTTTTACGAATTTTTCATTTGTCTAAGTGGAATCTTTTATTAAATAATAGAATGGCTGTTTATCTGTAAGAGTAAAAATTATATTTGTATTTGTCAGATGATATCACTTAAATTAAAATTCAAAATTTGAGTTCATTGCATAAATTTTTAGAAATAATTAGTAATGAATGTTTTTATTAATTATTAAAGTATCTCAAACGGGCAATGATTTTTCTGTTTTTATTTCGTGTAGATTATCATTGTTTGTATTAAACATTCATAAAATTAAATTAACTTAATTTTAAAAATATAAAATGGTTTCACCCTCGTATCTATATTAAAATATTGGGTATATTTTGAATATATATTTAAGTTTATTTAAACAATCTGATTCTGCGTCCTACATAACCATGACAATAAGAAGGGAGAGATTGACGATAAACCCATAAGAATACCAAATATATGTATGTATAATTCAATAAAAATTTTATTACTTCTAAAATATAATTTAAATGAATAGTTCTAATATTGCACATATTTTATTATAAATATTGCAACATTTAGTTGTTCAATACTTTTTATAATAATTAATATAATATACGATATAAGTTTACAATATTATAAATAACAATTATAACAACTAATCTAAATCTGTGTAATTATTTTAACAAAATGTGGTTGTAGCGGATTATGTGTTTGATGGGAAATTATATAATATATGTTATGTTAAAACAAAATCTCACCACTAGAATTAATAAAAAAATTTTAAATTGAAAATAATATTAAATAATATATTTATTTTTACTTGATATTAGTATTAATAACTTTTGCACCTGAGAATCTTGATAAAAATTTTAGATAGACAGTTGGTAAATACCAGGCAAAGTCTGTATTATACTTTTCAAAGTAATTATTAATATGAACAAATTTTTTCTGATAACTTCTATTTTAATGTTAATGGAACAACATATTAATAAATTTTTGGAAGTTCCAATATATAATGTTTGTTATTTTATCTTTATTCACAAAAATAATGATGAAAGCTTGTGATTAATATTTAAAAAAAATATTAAAAAAATTACATTTATATATATACATATAAAATAATTATTTATCATTTATAATTAGTATTTATTAATCATCAAATATTAAACATAATATCGAAATTCTGTATAATTTTTGACATTTTAATCGACGAATAAAATCTAAGTGACTACAAAATAGTTAAAATTTTTAATGCAGTGTACAATGTCATTTGTATTGATATAATAAGAAAAACTTAGGATATAAATTCTTTTTTAAAAAATGTTTAAACTTTAATTTTAAGGTTATTTATCACTATGTATCTGATGAGTGTTTTACTCCAATTGTTAAACAAACGAAGCATGGTTTATAACAAGAATTTTGGAATATATAAGTTTTTTAAATTTTTATAATTCTAACCAATAATACAAGTTTAAAATTGTAACAATAGATTAAATAACATTAAAATTATCGATAAACAAGAATCATAAAAATCAAATTATCAAAATGTTCAATATTCTAATAATAAAAATACAATAAATACACTATAAAGTATGATAAATATAAATATCTATCATTCGATTGCTAAAATATTATTTACGCAATTATATAGTAAATATGTATGTTTAATGCAGACAATTGTAGTTATCAAAATCAAATTTAAATAATACTATAATTTAAATACGAAGATTATGTCTTTTTATATTTTTTTTAGATGAATGGCTTATTGCTTTATTTAATAACTGAAAGATATATATGTATATGTATTTATTAGTCGAATATAATATATGATTAATTGAAAGATATATATATTACATAAGCAATAAACCGGCCATCTCAAAAAAATATTAAAAAATACACTCTTCATATTCAAATTATAGTATTATTTAAATTTAAATTTTTTAATTTAAATTTACTTTGATAATTCCAGTTGTCAGCATCAATTATGTATATTTACTATGTAATTATGGTAACAATATTTTCATTTATAAATGAAATATGTTATGTGTAATTATTTATTTACACTATTTTAGATCTTTTCTCTTTTAATAAAAATTCTATTAATTTAAAATTTAAACGTTTATAATATTTTTATAATTATAATCATTTATATATTTTTGGAAAAAAATTTATTAAGAGATAAAATTTATCCTACTTTAATCACTCATTAAAAAACTATTACATTTGTAAATGTATAATATGTCATTACTTATACTATAAAGATAAATTTACATCACTGCTACTTCTATATATTTACAAAATTTCTCTGACTTATATTCCTCGATCTATCATTTTTCGGAGTATATTATAGTTAAATCATATATAAATTTATTAAGAATGTATATAATTTTATATAATTCTTTATGAATTTACATTAATATAAGGCATAGCTTAACGTTAATTATTCAATAAATAATAGCAAATTAAAATATTTCTAGTACAAAAAAATATTAAAAAAATAATAATGCAACAAACTTTTAAAGAAAGTATGCAAATTTCAAATACTTGTACATATGATATAAAAAATGTATCTTATATAGACAGTAAAATGCTTTTTTAATAAACTGATTTCATAAAAAAAAATCATAAATTTTATTACTACTAAAAGAAAGCTTTATTGATAAGCTTTATTACAACGTTAAAAATTCCTTTAAAAGTCTTTATTCAACATATTAAATAATAATCTTAAATAAATTGTCTTTCATATTTTTTTTTATCATTTATTGTAGTAAATTTTGAACTCATTTAATTAAATTAATTAAAATACATAATAAATTAAATTTTTGTAATTTGCTATTCGTCTTATAAAAGTGTTAAGATAAAGAATGAATATTTATAAATAAAGCAATTATATAATTGATTTTAATTTAAAACATTTTTATGTTATTTTTCACCGATAAAAGTGTAACTTGTATAGTGATCGTTATCCATTATAATGTAATTAGGCAAATATATGGAAAATAGTTGAGTAGATGTAAAATTTAAATATATAAAATATTTGTATTTAAATATTATTTTATAGCATATTTTATTTATTTACATTTTTCCCTTTTAATAATTATTATAATAAACAATTTATAACTACATACAATTATACAATAAAAAAATAATTTATATATTTTATTTTTAAAAATATTTATAAATATTATTTAAATATTTAAGTTTTTCATTTTTATTTTATTATAATAATTATTAAAATTAATTCAATTTATACAAATGATGATTAAATTAATAGTATCTGTACATGGTGTATTTTTAATTTTTATAATATTAATTTTTTTTTCTAACGCAAAAGTTAAATAAAAGTACAAAATATATAAATAATTTTAAATAGTATTGTGAATTTATCCTGCTTGTAAGCTTTTTATATAAACTAAAATTTACTTTTATACACTTTTATGTAATTCAATAAGTTTCTTTTCTTAAGCATGAATAATAATAAATACAAATCTTGTATAATAGCATGAACTTGTTTGTAATATAAGAAATTTATAAATTTTTCTATAAATTCAATATCTATGAACTGTTTGTGTTACATAAAATATATATTTTGTGTGTACATCTATTTACGAAATTAATTTTTATTGTACTCTTTTTAACATTAAACAGTGGATCTACCACCTTTTGTTGCATGATTCGTTATGAATAAAACCTTTATTTTTCAAACTTATAATATTTAAATGAATATAATTGTTATACAATTTCTAATTTATACTAAAATAAAGTAGTATGCAAAAAAAATGTTTCGATTTAGTAAAAGTATCTGAATTTTCAAAAGTAAAAATACAATATTTTAATACAAAAATATAATGAAAAGAGAAAAAAGATAATAAGTTTTTTAGATAAGTTATTATTTTTTAAAAGATTTTACTATTACATTGAAGGTGAAAGAAAAAAATAATTTCTTAAGAGAAAAAATTAAACAGATATATTTTTACATGGAAATTGAATTTAAAAAAAAAATATGCGATGCTAAAAAGATATGTCAAATTCAACAATGCCTAATTAATTATGTACAATTATGATCTAATCAACTTTAGTACTTGAAAGTTTTTATTTCAAAAAAACGTATATTTTTTAAGCTTTAATGGAAAATTAAACTATTATATTAAATTACAAGTAATTTCGTTTAATAGTTCATATTTATAATTCATATTTATTCTTACAAACATCATATCATATATTTAAATCAAACTCATCATTTTGCAATAATAAAGATTTTAGTTAAATTTAATTAATAATTAATTCGATGCTACATTATTTCAATTGTTTTTTGTAGCTGACGAAGAAAAGTTGTTTAGATTTTAGTTTTATAATTTAAAATTAGATTTAAAAAAAACTTTAGTAATTTTTAATTTAAATATTTTTTGTAAATTAAGTCATTTCATAATATTTAATAATAAATATTAGTATTTGATATCTTTTTCAATTTATTACATTTTCTTTTAAATTTTTATTTTTAATATAATGTTTAATGAATGAAATATATTTATTTTTCATTATTCTTTTTTTTTAACAAATTTTAATATTATTTTAACAAATTTTAATGTAGTAATTAATTATTACATAAACAAACTTTAAATTTATTACTTAAAATATTTAATATATATGTTGTTTTTGTAAGTATTTAATATACTGAGTGTATAATATACACACTCAAAAACAATATAAAAATTCTATTTATAATCTTATTATTTTATCGATTATTTATTAAGTCTTATAGAGATTATGAATGAATGATTAATAGTTATAAAAATAAAGTTCATTAAAATAAATGAATACATGTAGTTTTTCGTCGAAGGCTTAAAAAATCTGTTTATTTATCTCAAGTTTCTGTGTTGTGTATTTAAAACTAAATTTTATATACAATATTTTTAAGAAATTTTACTTGTTAATTAATCTAAATGATTTTGTATCATAAGCCAGTGAAGGATAGTTTATTTTTAATTAATTGTATAAGAGAATATCGATGCTTATTTTTTTCGTTTCCATATTTTTGTGTATCTTAATTTATTATTTATCATATGTATAAGAAATCTCTAAATAATATTAAATGATATTGTTTAATATTTTTAATTAAGTATTTTTATAATTTGTTAAAATGAATTTTTATTTATTTTTTATCAATTATAGATAAACATAGATTAAGATAATACATAATTACCTTGTATAGTTTAATGTAAAAATAATGAAAATAAGATTAAAAAATAAATTATTTATTAAAATAATGGTTTCATCAAAAGGTATATAATCCAAATAGAAATAATAATATAATATTTAATGTTGACAATTATTTATGATTTTTCTATTAAATTTTAAAGAATAATTTATGCCATCATTAAAATTACTGACAAAACCTGTCTTTCATTATTTTATAGTATACTTTATTAAATATTTATTTAAATAAATAAAATATTTATATATAGCTGCATTATAAATAATATCAATATTTCGAATAATTTTTGAAGTTTATAATTAATCATAAATAATTTGAGTTAATTTTGAAAATGAAATATTTTATTAAAATATGATGTTAATATTTACCAATATCATTCAATATTTAGAAAATATTTAATTTTTTTGAAAAACTTTATTATTTATCAAAAAACACAGATACATAATGAATTTATTATAACGATAAAACTATAATTCGAAGATGAAATCAAATATAATTTGAAAACATAAATTATCATATTATATATATACATATATATATATATAATATTGCGTGTATATTATAGAAAAATATAAGCTATTTTTGTAGATTTTATGTATATTTTTGATAATAATGTTCTCATAAAACATTAATATACAACAATAACATAAATTATTCCTTAAAAAATTACAATTTATACGGGTAATGATTTTTCTCAATTTCATATTAAAAAATTGTTAAAAGTTTATATATTTATTTCTTAATGAATTATTTCTAAATAGAATAAAGTTAAAAATAATTATTACTGAAAAATATTTAATTATATTTTATTGCATTTAGGAAACATGAAATGTATTTCTAATGTTCTATTTTTACACTTTCATACATTTATAAGTAGTTGGTCTCCAAATTTACGTATGGCCGGTGACAACGTTCAGTTAAATGAATTTATTGAAGGTCTTGGTCCTGGACAATTTGTTGGTAGACAGGTTCTAGGGGCAGCATCACTTGGTGATATACAGTTATCATTAAGTAATACCAAGGGATATTTGGAGGTAGAGGTCGTCAGAGCTCGTGAACTTCAACCTCGACGTGGTAGTAAAACTTTACCAGGTATATTAGTAATTACTTAAATTTTTGATATTTGCTTATATACATATATTTTACAGATATTTGTAGTGTTACTACTTTGACAATAAATTTTAATTACTTCATAATATTCCTAATTTTCTGTATGTAAATACTTTTTATCGTATAAGTGTATAAGAAAAATCTGATATAGTTTGAATATATTAAATATACAAATTAACTTCTAATATTAGTTTTCATAATCTATTTTTTATTACTCTTTAAATTAAATTAAAATTTTTTTTTAAATATTGAAGTTAATTTTTTATTCAAATTCTACTTTTAAATAAACCTATCTTTTTAGTAGTATAAAATTTTTTTTTAGCTAAATATATATATATTAAATTATAATTTATTTATTAATTAAATTTTATTAGTTTAAGACATATTTTTCAGAATTTATTTTTTAACATATCGTAATAAATAATATAAATTTACAGGCATGCATATTTATTAATTTAGTATTTAACATATTAATTTTTTAGATTTGGAATTAGTTGTATTGAATTATAAATTTATTCAAATTAATTTATTTGTATGATTAATTTCATGTTATGTATAATAATAATTTAAAATGACCTTTTTATTTATTAGCTCCGTATGTAAAAGTTTATCTTGTGAATGGTAAAAAATGTATAGCAAAAGCTAAAACAACAACAGCAAGAAAAACACTAGAACCATTTTATCAACAGCCTTTAGCCTTTAGAGAGAACTTTCAGGGATGTATATTACAGGTATAAACAAAATTGTGATTTATATTGTTTCTTTTAATTGAATATTAAAAAGAAAAACTATAAATTAAGAAAATTACAAGTCAAAAAAAATTTCTAATAATAGTAACGAGGAAATTTTTTCGAAAAAATAAAATTTAATACCAATAGTAAATTGATAATAAAAAATTTTTTGTTTTAAGTTTTATTCAATAGATTTATTGAAATAGTAAATATTAATAAATATTGGCTTTTGAATAATTATAGGTAACAGTGTGGGGTGATTATGGGCGCCTCGAAGGAAAAAAAGTATTCATGGGCGTGGCTCAAATTATACTAGACAATCTGAATCTTAATGAAATGGTATTCGGTTGGTACAAGCTTTTTGGAACTACATCTTTGGTTAGTGTAATAATATTACTTGATTGAATTTATCTATTCTTAATATGTTCTGCAAGAAATAATAAAAAAGTCTATAAATATATATATAATTTATCAAATTATATAATATTTTAAATACCACTGTAATCTTATTGATATGGAAATATATTAAATACATTCTAATGATGTCAATAGTCTTATAAATTAAAGTTCTTCATATTCGAAAAGCTGAAAATAGATAATTAGGTAGACTCATGTGTGTAAAATATTATTAATTGATAAGATAGGTTATCTATCCTCACATAGTTTACATTGTAATAAAAGTATAAAATAATTATCATAATTTTAACACATCAAAAAAGTTATGCATATTTTTATACGTCTTTTATAAATATTAAAATAATCCATCAATGGTAAAGAATGATTATTGAAATAACTCAATCTCTAAATTTGTAAAGCTTATATAGTCAATAAACGAAATATTCTCGCGTAGCGTTTTTACACTAATCGCTTCAGCACGTTGTATCCAAAAATTGAAAAACGTCATTTGCGCGAAGTAAAATCTTGTCGCTTCAAATTATCGAAAAAATATAAAAAAAAGAGACAAATGAAAAAAGCTTCCCTCTGCATTATAAGATCCCTCTCAAATCGCTACGACCAATAATCGTAAAATGAAAATACTCCTCAGAGAGACCGTGTATATTTTAAATATAAAATATATAAATATAATAATAAATAAATAAATAAGAAATATATGAAATACATAAATTTAATATCATATATTTTGTATTGTGATTTTATCATCAAAAACTTATATCATACAATAATTAATTTTATCTTTTTTATACATTGACATTAAGTAATTTTAACCTCTTATAATAAAAAATATTAATTTTTTTATAATACTGAATAAATTAAAAAGCCTATAGAATTTTTTATTATATCGGAAACAATTAAATAGTATAAATATAACAATCCGAATAAGAAATATAGTTGTCTTATTTTTGAATGGATAAATACATCTGGGTTTGTTTATGTAAATTCTTTATTTATTTCATACCATCAATTAAATATAACCTACATATTTTGTTACGTAAATTAAGCGCTTATACTCTTTGTAGTTGCATTATGATATTCGACGTTCACTATACATAATTTAGTAGTTTTTTTTTTTTAACGGAACTTAATTTCTCTAGATGTAGAGTTTGGATAACTAATTTGCAAGTTCTTAATTAAAAATGGTATTTCTAGTATATTTAAAAAGACAGTCATTAACAATATTATGTACATGGTTCATTCACGAAGTATCGAGTTTTTTTTTCATTTTTCGACTATTGGTTGTAGAAATTTTGGAGGGGTCTTAAAATGTTGACAAACTCTTTCCTCATTTGTCCCTTTTTTTTATTTTTTCGATAATTAGATGCAGCAGGATTTTACTTCGCGCGAAGGGTGTATTTCAAATTTTTGACACGGTGCACTGAAGCGATTAGTGGAAAACCACTACGCGAGAATGTTTTGTTCAAAGATTAAAAAAAAAAAAATTCTTACCTTTTTTTTGAAAGATTTGGTGAACTTATAAACAGTGTGAAATAAAAATTTTAAATTCTTCAAAATAATTCCTCCTGTATCAACACATTTTTCAAGGCGTGTTTTCCAAATTTCAAATGCATCTTCAAACATTTCAGTTTTGATATTTTTCAAAAATTTTTCGCGTTTCTAAATGTTTTTACACTATATTGTGCACCATAGATAGCGTTAAATTCAGTTTTTCCACGATTACTCTAATCGTTAATCGACAGTCTGAATTTAAAACTTCTAACACGCGCCGGGTGTTCCTAGCCATTCGAAAACTTTTTGGGTGCCTAGATCGAGACTCGTCGATGATTCTTTCTCGGCCCTCTTTAAAAGCTCTGTGCCATATCCCACTTTACGATTTTGACATGAAATTATCTCCATACGCTTCTTGCAACATTTTATACGTTTCCACACTGTTTTTTTTAATTGCAAACAAAACTTTATCGCGTAATGCTGTTCGAGTAGTCGCTCCATCGCGCTATGTCAAAAAACTGAAAAACATTCTTCGCGCGAAGTAGAATCTTGCCTCTTCAAATTATTGAAAAAACAAAAAAAAAAGGACAAATAAGGTGTTACGTAAGTAAAGGAATTTCGTTACATATGTAACAGAGGAAAGAGTTTGTCAACATTTTAAGACCCCTCCCAAATTTCTATGACCAATAGTCACAAAATGAAAAAAAAACTCGATACTTCGTGGATGAACCATGTATTATATCAAGAGAATGTAAAATTGGCTCATGTAAATTTTATCTATCTTATTATATTACGTAGAAATATCTAAATATCTGTGAAGAATCACTATTTAAACAAATAATCGCCTTAGATAAAAAGACTATCTAAATATTTTTTACTACTGTTTCTATAAGTAATAAAAAACAATCGGAAAATAGTATAATCCTGTAGAAATTACTACAACCTTTAGTTTTGATTATGTAAAAAAAATACAAAAAAAAGATACTGAACCAGTGTGTTATTTTTTTCAAAATGTAAACAATATTTTTTTTTATGCATTAAACATGTAAAATTTGTTTGTAAAATAAAATTTTCGAGAAGCTTTATTTTTAGTTTTGATATTAAGAAAAAATAAGTTATACAAGAAAAAATAAAAATATATTACATGGATTAAAACTTGTAAGTACTAAATTATTCAGAAATAATAATTTTAACTTGGAAGACAAAGAGCCATGAGAACAGCCAAAAAAAATTTAACGATGAATAATATTAGATTATATTCAATAAAGGTCAATATTAAACTCAAATAATATTTGAAAAATTTTTGAAAATGATTTATGAAACCATTTTAAGTTTTTTTTGCATCGTATTACAGTTTGCGATAAAAAGTAAATAAATTATGGTAATTGAAAGCGCAAATCATAAATAAAGGATGAGTGACCAAGAATATTACAGTCATTTTTAAAAGAGAATGTTATGTATTTGATGGTATTAGATGGATATGGTTTACCGTTGAAAGAACGCCAAAAGATCACTGGGTCTTCTATCAATTAAAATAGATATATTTAAAATTATTAATATATAAAAAAGTGACCAGAATGAGCAACTAGATATTACTCATTAATTTTTCAATGTAATAATACTCTGCCACATTGAAATTAGTGCCAAAAACTTTTGAAGAATAGCAAATAGGAAATTTTGATCATTTATCTATCAGTATGATCAAAATAACGATTGAGTAAGTAGAAAAGTAGGAGACTGGAATGCCTCTATAGAAACCAGTTTTAAGTGTACCAAGATGACAGAACTGGTAAAGCACAATAGATTCCTCATATACCATCCGAAGGAAACTACTAACGACGAAGCCTTGAAAGTAGTGAAGATTCAAAACCCGTCACTTAACATCACACTTTGTTATTGTACTAATGAAAACGTGCCGAATGCAGGTACGAGAATAAAGAAGAATAAATATACATGGATACCCAACAGATCGAAACCCTCAAAAACTTCAACTTTAGGCCGTAGTATGGTTTGGTAGGGTCAGGTACATTGTTATCGGCAAGACATAAGGGTAAATGCCAATGAAAAAGAACAGGACAGTGAAAATAGCTTCCAATGAAGTCTAAAACTAGGGTTAGGTTAGAATGATACCATACCTTCTGATTCTGTCTGTGAATATTTTACTTTTATAAATAAATTTGCGCCATTATAAATGTACCTCCAGCGTCTTTTTCAGGCACATAGGGATTTTTATAATCGGAGAGATTTTCAATAACAGAATTGTGAAAATAAAAAATTGTGGTATACTGATTTCAGTTGACACTGATTCCGAGAACATGCTTAATAATCAACTGTTTTTGACGAAGTCACAGTTCAACCATTGCAACCCAGACATAGTTACTACATTCATCCATATAGTGGACTTTAGTCTTTATACCTTGATCTTGTTATCTTTTTAAATGAGATAGAGAGCGAGTGATGAAAGATGCAGAAAGTTTCCAATAATTGGTGATTAGAAACGAACAGCGAGGACACAGGATTCACCCAATTCTAGTGGCCTTGGAAGAGTATTCCCTCCTCTGGTCACCAATCGACAATGCTGGCCGATGGACATTATACATTAACTCAGGAGTTAGCTGTGGCTAAATGATGGTACCTCAGGTCTTTGTATTATCTGGCGGCCTGAGTGCACTACCCTCAGTTTTTCAAAAGTACTCTCTAGAATCTCTCGGTATTCCCAATCCCCATCCCATTCCCGTACAAACTATAGGTAGTACACGTTATTGAATCCTCTGGTTCAGTATCTATGTGAGTACATGTAATAGTGGTTTGTTAGAGTATTTTAGAGGATTCCTCAATGGACTTTACCTCATTCGCAGCTTGCAGAATTGTTTTTAGTCACTTGACTGAATTATCTAAAGTATTTTTGTGCAATTTCTACAAAAAAAGAATATACCTTAGCTCAGGAGTCTAGCGCTAGATCACCAAACTCATTCTCCTTGCACTGCAAGCAGCATAATTATGCTAGTTTCATGGGAGAGACCTTTTTTTCGGAATCTCTTCATTCATAGAAAATACACTTTTTAGGAGTTTTACTTCAGTTACACTATCGTACATACTCCTTTGTATGTGGATTGCCCAGTTTAATAAGATCCGCACTGATTAATGCTTTCATTTGCACATTCAAACTGATCTAATAAATGCTACCTCGCAAAATTATTCAGCCAAGCTTTTCACCAAGTGAAAACTTTAAGGGGACGCTATCTTAATGATATTTTTCAGCATATACGTAATACTACATTTTTAAAGAAAAAATGTTAGTAAAAAATATTAAGAATATTTATCTTGTAACATACGTTTAATATCAATTTACTTCAAAAAATCTTAAAAACAATTATTAAATTTATTATTATTATTTATTGATTTTCATATAATATAAATTATTGTAACAATCTATTTAATGTAAAAATATAAGATAAAGAAAAAACTATGTAATCTCAGCTGTGATGTTTACTTTGAATTTATAGATATTGATTATATAAATTATTAATATAAATTTTAAATATAAATAAATAAATATAAAATTTTAAATTAAAACGCTTAATAAAAATTCGTACATTCTTAATCATTTATTGAACAAATAAGTTGTTTTGGGTTTATCATTTTTTATGCTTCTACATATTTTCTAATGTTTCCAAATACAATTAATACATGACAAATATATTATACTTTTCTAATAATTTTTATTTGAAATTTAGTGTAATGTTAATTTATTATATAATGTTACAGTGAAAGGATAAGAGACTTCAAATACACTAATCAACAAACCTTCTTCATTAGCATAGACATTATATAATGTGGTGGATTAAATTAAAAAGAAAGTCAAACAAACTAAGAAAAAAGCTCAAAATAAAATATAATTTTTTTATTGATACTTAAGAAAAATTAAAAATAATAACAATATTATCAAGATTAACAAACGATTATATCAACGAAAATAATTCTTCAAACAGAATAAATAAACAAAGGGAAAAAGATCAACATAAACATATGTGTGACATCGATATTTTAATAGCTAAAGTATTTTTTTTTTTAATAAGTGCAAATAAATAGCCAGACAACAAATTAATAAACTGTAAAACATTGATATGATATAATGTATACATGCATTCATACGAAAATGCTTATAAAAGATAACACAATATTTGTACATAACATAATAATAGGAAAAACAAATTAAGGTCATTTAACCAAATTTTGATGGTAAAAGAATTACATAACTAGATTTAAATGAATATATGAGCAATTACTGAATATACAGCATAAAAAAAAATTAAATGAGAAAATTATACTTTAACTTAATGTTGAGATTTGTGTACATTGTACTTCTTGATTTTTTCGCAAATTATTTATATATATACAAATAATCTCAATTGTATATAAATTTTGCGAGTTTGATGAATGTATGATTGATTGCTTAAACCTGCCATTTATTAACTTCATCATGAATTTAAAGAGAAATATATTAATTTAAGTGTTTTTAATAAAATTTGTAATTTATTTATAATTATTAAAGAAGATAAAAAGTATAGCTAATTAAGTTAATTTTGTGAGTTGTAATTTTTTAATTTAGTATAAAAAAAATTCACCTTGTTTTATTAAATTTTTAAATGTTTAAAAAGATATTATCATTGTCAATGATACATTACTGGTAATGATAATATTAATCTATGTATATATATATATATTTATATAATACAATTGTCATTTCATATATTTTTATTTGGATATTTATTATATTTATTTTTGTTTTTATATTACTTATTTAATCCAAAGTATATTATGATAGAATTGTGTCTCAAGCCAACTCTCATTATTTTTATTAACTAAATACACAAAACTAAAAACAAATACACAAGAGTTATAAAATTTTATCTAAAAAATTTTTTTGTAAAAGTAATATTTTTATTATTAATTTTTAATGTCTTTTATTGAATAATTTTGTTTAAATTAATCTAATTATATTATGTTTTTTATGAAAAATATAAATTGAAATATATAGTCGAAAAATTAAACTATTTTTCTATTATATAATAATATAAAATATATTGCGAATGATAATATAAAACCAATTATTACTAAAGTTATATGATTAAAATAACATATGCCTTCCATTATTACTTTTTCATGACATTTACAATAAATATAATACTTACTTTAAAAACAAATAAAAAAGAAGAATTTTTAAATTAAAAAAACTTTTTATGACATTTTATAAAATATAGTGTTACGATATTGCTACATTTTGAAAAACATTATTATTTCATTTTATAGGATATGCAAAGCATTGTACATCGTTACTTAAAGAGTTTTTGATTTATTGTTTTGTACAGAGTATTTATTACTTAATCATATTTTAAAAAATAAACTATATATAATTTAAATTTCAATTATTAAAACATAAATATTAATAATTGCTAGAAGAAACAAATTTGTATACATTTCATTCAGAAAATTTAATTTTAATGCAAAAAAATAATTGTTAAGAATAATTGTTAAAATTAAATTATATATTCAAATACTATTATACTTAATGAATTCATATTTTGTTCAAATATTTAAAAATGCTTTAGATATAAATTTGTTTGTTTTGGCAATTAAATATTATAGTTTTGACTATCAGTATTATCATTCATAATTATATTGAAATTTTTTTTGAATTATCATTCAACTAACACGAAATTCATTTATTTATTTTATTTCAATTTTAATATTACAAAATTATAATAATTTAAGATTAAAAAATAAATGCGTATGAGTATGTGTATATTTGTATTTACTATACCGAAAAGCTAATGTTTATTAAAACTATTTTTTTCTATAAAATAATTTTTATAGAACAAATTACTTTTTATTTAAAAACAATCGTAATTGTTATAAATTTATTTAATTTACTATAATTGAGATCGTATTCGTGCCTTAGTCTGGTGTTAATCCTAGACAATATGTGAGGTGATATAAATAAAACAAATAATTAAAATTTAAATTAAAATTAATTCAAAATATGTTTAATAGAAAATGCGTACACTATATTGAGTTAGTGTTTTTACTCGTCTATTACATCTTTAATAGAAGCTTCTTAATGCTTGAACCTCAACGATCGAATAATGATATATTAATAACTTCATTAAAACTCCTATTTTTACTTCCAAAATTTAATTGAATACATTTTATATTCTTCCTTTTCATATTATTACTCTATCTCTTTACATTCCCTGCCTTCCAAATTAAATTTCTTAGTGCTACTGTAATATCTTATCCATTATTACTGATTTCACATTAGTTTACTTAATTTTACTTTGAATTTGAATAAAATTTTCATTGTCATTGTTGTTTAAATTCTCTTGAAATTAATTTATGTTTTGTTTATTAGCAGTGTTTAATAATTTCTCTATACAATTTATTTATAAAAATATTATAAATAATTTCTCTGATCTATACTGATTATAATATTTAATTATTTTTAAATATTTCAAAATATAATGTCAAGTATTAAAAAAAGACGTGAAATGAAACGTTCATAATTAAAAATATCCAATAAAAAAAATATTTTATTTAATGTTATATAATATATTTATATTAAATTACTTTCAGTAATTTATTTCAATCAAAAATTTTATCAAATAATCTTTGATAAACATTTAGTTATATATTATACATTAAAAACTTCTTTAAAAATTAGAATAAAGTTAATTATTTTGAAGGATGTGATATCAAAATTATCTTCTATTTAATTAATTAGAAATAAAAATTAATAAAATAATAGGATTACTAGTAATGTCAATATTTTAAAATAAGAGAAAACGTTTCAGTTATATTAAATTTTACGTCGTTTTTAAGAAAAACATTTTTTGATTAAATTGTATTAATTTATTTTCAAAAAATATTTATTTAACAGAAATTACAATAATTAAGCAATTGAACAATCCAGTACATATTAATTAATTATACCATATCTTGTTATTTTTTAAGCAATAAAAATATTTAATATCACAAAACCAATTTTAATTTCAATTTAAAAGGTCATTTTTATTAAATACATTATTTTATTAAATTCAATTTTCTTGTACAAATTATTGATTATATAAGTAACTATTTTTAGATTATATTATAATAAATGTATGACGTTTACATACAAGAATAAATTATTTCTAATGTATAATTTTATGAATTATTCAAAAAAAAAATATTCTTGAAAAATAATAAATTTGAGTGTTGATTCAAACATACTATACATGTATATAGTTGATCATATCTGAATACGCTATAGCTAGTAAAGAATTTGACATTAGATACATTTTTACACGAGATATATAAGTTAAGAATGTATGTTAAATTATAATAATTATTAAAAATAATCAACAAAAACAATAAAAATGTTACAATTATAATTAATAGAAAAATATTAATCATAATTAATTAAAGATAAAAATATGTATTCAGAACAAAAACATATATTTATTATTATAATAGATCAAGCCTACAAAATTTATAGTATAGCAAAAAGTAATGAAGGAATTTTGTAAGAAATTTTAATAACCATCAGTGACAAGTATTTCTTAATGCATTGATAAATTTGTAAATTTTATGTACTTTATATAATATTGATTAGTAAAATTATTATAATTTAAATATAATTTTGTAATCTAAATCTTACAATTATATTTGTAAATTAAAAAAGTACTATATTATGAATTTTATAAATATATAACAAATTTCATTTTATGTATGTGAAAATATTAACAAAAATTTATTTTAACCAATTGTTAATTATACAAATGAAATATATTATTTTTAAACAAAAATTTAATAATATATAATGTATTACGAATATTATGTAAATATGGTAGTCAATAAGTTAAAGAAATAAATTATATAAGTTTTAAAACATATTTTAAATATAATAAATATGTTTCTCTTCAAATGTATTCCTGGTAGAAAATGATGAAAAATTGCAGATATCTCTTAAATTTGGGTATGTATAAACATTTATAGTTAATAAATATGATTAAAGATTTATTAATATAATTATTAAAATATTGGATAATGTTAGGTAAATATTACAATATTACTAATAATAGTTAAATATACTTTATTAAAAGATATAAAAATATATGAAATATAATATATTATAAACAATCCTGTTTTTAGATTTTTACACTAATTATAATATATTTAATTATACTTAGATATATTTTTTACGATTATAAAGTAAATTATAATAGAATTATATAAAATTATGTAATAAAAAATGGCACAACCCTGTCACAACTTGGCAGTACGAATCGACAGGTATTTTGCATTAGCTAGTGGGGCAGACAGAGTTAAATGACTAGTCCGCCTCCTACCCCTATGCTATCCAGCAGCCTGAGTGTAACAACTCAGTTTTCTTCTGTACCCTCCAAACACTTTCGGACTTCGTTCCTAGTTCATTCTCAACCATGTAAAAAAAGTATACTACGTTTAGTTTAATGACTTTTGTGACATTTCACAAATGGTGCATGGTGCATGCATTTTTACAAATACTCTAATAGTAAATAAGGTGAATATTAGGTAAAACTAGTTTACGTAAAATAAAAAAAATGATTTTTAAACACCACGTGTTTGCTGTGACTACAATTATCAAACTTGTATATTTTAACACCAATATCCCATAAGAATACACAGTCTTTAAATATAAATAAAAAACGACAGTTTTATTGGATAGACTCAACAATTATATTTGCATGAATCAAAGCACCAAGATGTAAATACGAAAAACATTTATCACAAACATGGTAGCTGAAATACAAGATATAGAAACGAATAATTGATCACACCATTGATGGTAACAACGTCATATAACTCTACATTGTCAAGAAAAATAGGAAATATTAGAAATACTCTTGTTGCTATTATAGAGCAATGGACCCTCATGCATTCAGACAAAACTTTACAGGCATATGTTATATTACCCTAAAGCGGACAATACCGCAAAAACGTTGACAGAAATATATAGTTTTGTAACGAAGTGCCCCTTTTTCCGCCGATCCTAATCCGACGGAAGGACTCGCGGGGGGGGGGGGTTGAAACGAGTTGCCCTTTTACGCGCGTGGTGTAAAAGGGGCTCGTTACCCTTACGTTCCCACGCTGGAACAGCTGGTCGTCGGGAAAGCCAGGGTTCGGGAGTGGGGAAAGACGGGAAAATAAACGGGGTTTACGCAGGTAATTATGCCTTTTATATTTTGTTTTATTTAAATAATTAGATGATTTTTTAGTTCAGAATACATTACTAATATCTCTATAATTTAATCTAGGAGGATCACCGGCGGTTCATTTTCCTTTTCCAGGGTTATCACTGGGGTTTTCCTTACTGGAGTAGCGCTGGAGGGGTGGAAGCTGTTGGGTCCGCTGGCGATAGATGTCGCCACCCTCGGAACGGTGGAACACTAGAAATGAGGAATCATGGAATTAGCTCGTCGATAGACGGCGTGACGGTGGCTGACCCAGAGTAGGTTGGGTCAGTCAGTTTGCCAAGATGGCGGCGGCGGTATCGGCGGGCTCGTGTCGGGCTTTACTGCGAAAGCAGTTTCAAAGTCCGGTTCGAGTAAAAGCAGGAGACCGATCTCCCCGCTTGGTCGCGCACTCGGGTTTTTATACCCGCGGGAGCCGCGGCGGCTCTCGCGGCACGGGACTTGTGCGTGAGTTTGACCGCGCGTACATTCACTTCCGTGTTAAACACGGGAGTTTGCAGCGGCGGCCGCGTAAAGCACTGACGTCGCGCGACATTCAGACGCTTGTCGTCCGTGGAAGCACGCGATCGTGCGGCTTTCACGAATTCTAGCAATGGCGTGCCCGGGCACGCCGTTGCGCTTCTCTCCCCTTTTTGGAGAGCGAGCAACGCGAGCGCGTATGTTTGTGTCTGTGTCGCTATTGCGGATAGGTATTTTATAACGAGAACACCAAGAAAAACAGCACTCCCGTTACTTTCGGCAATTATATTTTCCAAAGTTTATTTATTTCAAGAACAACAATTCAAATCGGCGAATATACAATGTTTCAATATAATCTTTATTTCGTCTGTTTAATTTTCACAATTATTTAATCAACTGTTAGAATGACAATTTTATACAAAAGATTGATAAAGGTTTATTTTGCTCAATTTAGTAAGTTTACCAAATTCTGATACCAAGTGTGCGAAAGGCAAAAAAGCGTGGTTTTTCAAATTTCAACGAGTATATATATAGCCCTGATGGGTCTCCCCACTCTCATCGTTCCCCATTCTGCTCCGATGCGTGACGGAGGCTGGATGTTGCTCGTCGCCCTACCAGCCCCCTCTCCTTGGGTAGATGATTCCAGATCGTACGTCGGCCACCCCGGAATCCAACCTCAATAAAACCATCGAAGTGTCCCGACCATTCTACCTGGTGATCAGGACACAGTTGTCGGGCGTCCCCGACTACCCGGAGTGCCGCCTTACTCGGAGCAGATGTATATGTTTTTTATATTTTAATTAGGGTCCGCAAATGGTACCCTAACTATTTTGAGCAAAATAAACATTTCTTTACATATTTGTTTTCTAACGCTTGACGACAATTTTATTTTATTTTTAATTTTACGGTAGAACATTTATTTCCTTTGAGCGCTACAATATTTCTTCAAATATTTTCCGGACCTTATTGTTTAAGAATTTTGAAGTCTGGTCCGCATATTATTTACATCGGACAATCATCGCATTCGCAGATGACAAGGAAGCATATAACCGCTCGTCTCCTTTATATGACGGTACAATCATAAATCGCCGCTGCAATACTTAATTTCGCATTATTTTTATTAGACATTTGAATTTCGTTTTAGTTATTAACAGTCGGTGTGTGCATCTATGTCGGTATTGATGTTAAAAAAAAACTGTGTTTTGACGAGCTTTTTTTTTACGACATAACTTACATGAAACTTTGGTAGTAAAAGATATCTTCATCAAAAAAAACTATGTAAAAATGTGTGTTGTTGTAAATAAACGTAATAAAAATATATGTTTGTTGTTAATGTAATTCCTTTTCTGGTTTTACCCTTTTTTTATTTTCTTTATTTCTTTCTTTATTTCTTTTCAAGAAAGGGTACTATGGTGTTGGGTTTTACAAATCCTGAATACGTTACAAATGATTAACTGATCAAATGGGATAACATTTTTTTTTATTAAAATAGTTAATAGAAATTTTGAACAAATTTTTCTTAAGGGAGAGACAGAACTTCTGCAAAAGCAGTATGGTTTTCTTATCTTTGACTATTTCATTTTCTCTTTTGTATTGTCTTAGTTTATCTTCTTACGAGCTATATGTTTCATTAACTATTTTTCATTTTTTTTTTTATATTGACCATTTTTGTTTAATCATTAACTAGTTCCTTTTTAACTTATTTGTTTCTTATTAATCAATAGTTCTATTTATCCATGAATTTAACTAGTGTCTTATTGAGCTAGTCTCTTGAACTAATTATTTATTAATTTTTCGAGTCAACCTATTAACTAGCTTATTAACTATTGTTTTGTTGAACTTATTAGCTACTTTCTTATAACTATTATTTTATTGAACTTAATAACTAGTTTCTTGCATCCTATAACGGTTTTACATGCGTTATCATTATCATTTTTATTTTTTTTTCCTTTTTACATGCTTCTTGTCAGCTGGAATTTATAAGAACGTTTCTCATGTTCAGTATTTCTTTCTTATAGTTTTCTTGTAAATTCTGTGTTCAATCCCTGCGAAAGCAGTGGATTGCTCCTAAATCTAAACCTTAATCCTAGTCCTTATTAACTCATTTAACTTAGGTGTATATATATTCTGTTTATTTTTTTTTAGTTTTTTTTTGTCCCTCCATGCGAAAGCGATGAAGAAGGCTTTTTCTTTTTTTTTCTCTTAATGGCTAGTAAGTTTTTTTTTTACTTTCGAAACTATATGCTATACCTTAACTATCTTATTCTTTAGCTTAAAACTAGCTTATATACCAGCTTAGTAATTACTTAACTTATGATCTAACCTACTAGCTAGCTTTATTACCAACCTTAACGTTTAGCTTCCTAGGATCTAGTCTTATCTTATAATTTAGTCTTATCGTTTAGCTTAATCTAGGTTATTCGAATCTTATTATTTAACGTTATCCACCCTCGTCGGATTCAGAGTCGGACTCAGGGGAACTTCCTACCCCTTTGTCTATTATTACTCTTAGTCGCTCTTGGAGCAATTCAACTTCTCGCTCTTCCTCCTGGTGGAGGGCATCCATGCGGCGACTATGCAGGGCTGACATGATGTCAGCTCCGGCTATCATGGGTGAGGGTAGGTCCCTTATTACGACAACTGTGTGCACCACGTCGTATCCCTTGACGTTGATCCGGAGGTAGACCGTTCCCTCCGTCTCTAGGTTACAGGGGCGGGTCAACCCTACCCTCAGGGTGGCCGGTCCGGCGATCTCCTCGGACAGTTCTCCCTTCCGAAGGAGCTGGTGGAGGGCAAGGCTCACCAGGGTAATCTGGCAGCCTGTATTCACACTCGCCTTAAAGTGGAATCTTCCACTGGTGACCGCGAGGTACAGGGGAAACCCCTGGAAGACTAAAGTCTCATCCAGAGGGTGGAACTCCTGCTGGTCTTCCATTTCTTTGCTTTCGGGTTCTTCCTGGGAGCTCTGGATTTGCTGCGACTCTTCTCGACTCTCGAGTACCCCAGACTGATCTTTTTCTCGTTCCAGAGCTGACTTATATAGCCCAGGATAGATGGTGGGGAGGGTGCTCCGCCCTGCCCTCTGTGGACATTTTCAGGGGCTCTTCCGCTCATGGTAAGGCTTCATGGCCTGTACGTGAGCTGTCACTTCCTTACCGGCTGCATTCCTCAGCCGGTAAACGACCGGTGATAAAGCTTCCATCCCACGAAAAGGGCCCTCGTACTTGGGCGCTAGTTTTACATTCACTGCATTAGCTTAATGCAAAAGAGTGTGTGCTTTTATTAACACCTCTTGTTTTATTTTAGGTTTCCATTTTCGACGTCGGAGATTGTAATGATGACTCTGCTTCTGGAAGCTTCGGTCCATGTTTTCTTGAGCTAATCTCAGCGCGTCTTTCAAGACCTCCAGGCGACCCTGTTTCCTTTTTTTGGTATGTATTAGCGCCTCTGGTGGCGTGAATTCTCTACCTGTATTTAGATAGGCCGGGGTAAAACCCGTTGAGGACGATCAAGCGGTGTTATAGGCAAATTGCAACTCAGGAAGGTGCTGATCCCAGTTTCGATGATCGTTTCCCACGTACTGGGAGATCATCATCTTGAGAACTTTATTCGTGCGTTCAACTGGGTTGCAATGTGGGGTGTAAGGCAGAATTCGTCGATGTGTATCCCACACTGTTCCAGAAATTTCGTGAACTCTTTGCTCACGAATTGCTTCCCATTGTCGCTGATCAGCATCCGGGGTGTCCCGTGCCGGAGGACGACTATCTCTCGTACCCTCCTGGTCACTTCCTCGCTCGTTGCCTGCCGAAGCCGATACACCTCAACCCACTTGGTGAACTTGTCCTGGCACACTAGGAGCCAGGCGTTTTGTTTATGTAACCGTGGTTGCGGACCAACCAAATCAACAGAGACGATCTCCCAAGGTTCGCTGACCCGTGTCTTGTGCATTCCTCCGGCCGGTGCTCTTTGTTGGGTTTTGTTCGTTTGGCATATCTTGCAGCTTCGAACATAGTCGGCGGCATCTTTCTGCATCCCTGGCCAATAGTACTTTTGATCCAGCCGTAATATGGTTTTGCAGATGCCCATATGTCCGGCCGTCGGTTGGTCATGGTTCTCTCGTAAAACTCTTTCCACCTCTTCGGGACGTATACACAACTTCCACACCTGTTCTCCGTCGGTGGGTGTGAAGGTTAATCGATACAACCTTTTCCCAATCGTCTTATATTCGGGATATTTGTTCGGTTCGGTAATTACTTTCGCGAATACTTTGTCATGCCAAGATTTCGCAACGTTTACTGAGGCAACATTAAGGGCTTCTCTCGAGAGGGCATCCGTGAGGATGTTCTCGGCCCCTCGACGATACTGGACATTGTAGTTCCACTGACTCAGCTCTATCGCGCAACATGCGAGTCTGCCGGACGGATTATCTATCTTCGAGAGCTATCGGAGTGCTTGGTGATCGGTAACGACGGTAAAGTGGTAACCTTTTAAATAGTCTCGCATCTTTCAAATGCCCCACTTTACCGCCAAGCATTCCTTCTCCGTGGCTGAGTAGTTTTTCTCGGCTGGTTTCAACGTACGACTCTCGTACGCGATAATCCGTTCATTTGCGTCTAGATCTTGTGATAACACTACCCCTAACCCCTCGTTACTCGCGTCGGTATGTAGAGTAAAGGGTTTACTAAAAACGGGGCAGGCTAACACAGGAGCCTCGACAAGTCGTTTCTTCAAGAGTTCAAAGGCTCTTTGCTGCGCTTCGCCCCATTCCCACTTCTTACGCTTCTTGAGAAGCTCGTTAAGGGGAGCGGTAATCGTCGGAACGTTCGGGACGAATCTCCGGTACCACGATACGACACCGTTGAAACGTCGTAGCTCCTTTATATTCGTCGGCGGTGAAAGAGCTAGTATCGCGTCTATCTTTTCGGGATCGGTCTGGATACCTGCCTCGGAGATTCCATGTCCGAGATAATTAAGTTCGCGTCGACCAAATTGGCATTTTGCCCAATTCGGTTTGAGCTTTGCTGCTCTCAGTCTTGTGAATATTTCTTTGATTAGCTTCAGATGATGTCTAAAATCACTCGTGACGATGATAATGTCATCCAGGTAGACAAAAACGTGTGGTTCAAGTTCGGGGGTGATGATACGGTCGACTAAATGTTGGAATACTGCAGGTGCGGCATGTAAGCAGAAAGGCATTACATTAAATTGTAGTAGTCCTCTATTCGGTACGGTAAAAGCGGTGAGGGGCTTACTATTTTCGGTCAACAGTACTTGCCAGTAACCGTTTTTCAGATCCAACGTCGTCAGGTACATGACCCTACGTAATTTGTCGAGAGTAGCGTTTATCTGGGGAAGAGGGTAAGCATCCTTTTCTGTCACCTGGTTTAGTCGACGATAGTCGATACAAAACCGATACTTTCCATCCTTTTTCTTGGCCAGGACAATCGAAGATCTCCATGGGCTGGAGGACTCTTCCACTACTCCTTCTTTAAGCATCTTGCTTACCTCCTTGTCAATTATCTCTTGCAGCGCTGGATTCCTTGGTCTATATCTTTGTTTGATAGAATTCGGATTCAGGAGTTTGATTTCGTGTTTGATCAAGGGAGTTGGTCTCTTGATCGTTTCGGACAGCAGTTTTCTTGTTCAATTAATTCGTTCAGCTCTTTTTGCTCAGGTTCTTCGAGCAGATGCATCCCGGTGGAGCAGACTTGAATCTTGCTCGGGGGCGTGTAGAGGGACGCCCCAACAATCAAGATGCTCAGATCGAGATTCTCTAATACATTCATCCCTAAGAGGACCTCGTAATTCAGGTTATCCATGACCGAGAACCAGGCAGTTCTGGGCTTCCCTCTTAGGGTGAAACACCCCCTTATGCTATTTTCCAGGGGGGCTGACGTGCCATCGGCTAAAGTAGCATAATAAGCCGAGGGGGCTGTCTCCCATCCGTTCCTTATGTACCATAAGGATGTTTCTTTGCTCATAATAGAGCTGACGGCTCCGGTGTCGACGAGGGCGTTAAAATGTCGTCCGAAAATATTTATCCGGACGAAAGGTCGACCGTCGTAATCTTCTGCTCGGGACGTATCTTTGGGGCTTCGAGGGCGGTCCCTTTTCTGTTTCCCGACCGGAAAGGGTGACAATTCTTCGTCAATACTCCCTCTTTTCCGCATTGAGCGCAAAATAGTCTGAATTTGCTCTTGCATTCTTGACGCAGGTGTCCCTTCTTTTTGCAGCGCCAGCAGGTGTTGGTGGGATCGTATTTTCCTTTGAGCGCCGCAGTTCCTCTTGAAAAGGGCCGTGTACTTCCCTTCTGTGTTGTCCGAAGTAGCTGGTCGATTTCTTCGTGGATGAGAGAATTCTCATGGCTAACTAAACTCCTCGGAATATGGAGTTTGTATTCAGCTCGCATGTTCTGGTGCAGCTGATTTATCTTCTCCTTGTCAGTCAAGTCTCCTTGACGTCTCATCAAGGTGCCTAATTCCATTACATAGGCTCGAATGGGTTCATTATGCTCCTGCTTCCGTGTGGCTATTTGTAAAGCCAAGCCTTCTCTTTCCTCATTGACAAGCAAAAACTTCTTTAAGCTTTGGCAGAAGTCATCCCAATTTTTGAACTTCTTTTGGTTCCTAAACCAAACCAAAGCGTCTGCCTTAAGGACTTCTGGGATGGCCCTTAATATCTGCTCTTTCGTGAATCGATAGACTTCACGGAGCTCTTCGATTCTTTCGATGAATCCGTAGGAGTTCTTCCCTTCGAAGTGGCAATTCCACTTGCGAACAATGTCGCAAATTCTCCAATCATCCGTTTGTTCGAAGATCGGGGATGATTTGTTTTTGACAGGTGTTGACGTCATACTTGCTGCTATCTCTTCCAGCGGGCGGTTCGTGATGATCGTCAGATCACTCATGAGATCACGTGACATGTCTTCTTCTTCGTTGTAGTCTGGAGGGTTGGCTTCCCTGTCTTCGAAAGACTCGGGGTTAGTTCGTGCAAATTTTAGCAACCTTTGTCTCGCTATTGTCAGGGTGCCTTCGGTTGACAATTCATGTCGCTCTAATTCTTTTGTTAATTCGGCCTTTCTTAGGCTATAGATCCATGCGACCTTCATGATTTTTATCAATGTTTTATTAATTCAATTGTTGTATATTACAGGTTCTTAAACGGCTGGTCTTTTAGAGGCAATTAAGAAATTAATTGCGTCCCTAACGGCGGAAAGCGCTGACGTCGCGCGACGTTCAGACGCTTGTCGTCCGTGGAAGCACGCGGTCGTGCGGCTTCCACGAATTCTAGCAATGGCGTGCCCGGGCACGCCGTTGCAGTTTTTAGCATATAAATAGAACTTTAAAACAAAAAAACAAGAATTGTATCATTTAAATATTTCAAATTTTCAATAAATTTTTATTCTGAACTTAGTTGACAAGTATAATCGCGTTTCTGTTAAAATTTATGAAATAATGTAAATTAAAATTGAAAAAAAAGAAATTATTAAATATGTAACAAGTGAACGATTCGAATTAAAAAACATTCTATTCTGTTTATTTAAAATAATTTAGTTGAAAATATTTTTAGAAAAAATAGGATAAATTAGACAAGATAAATATGCTACAAAAAATAAATTAAATCATATAAATCCCTTTCTGGATGCTAAATCTTTGTTAAGAATTGTTAGCAGATTATGCATTACAGACATCCAACAGAAGCAAAAATATTATCTGTAGCAGTACATCACCATTTAATCACTGTCAATTAAAAATGAAATTTAATGTTTGTTGCATGCTAGTAATCAACAACTAAAAATATTAAAGAAAATATAATAAGATTGGAATAAGTAAATTGACACTACATTACTTCTTTTAAGCACGCAAAATTCTATGGAAAATTGTATGACCGCTAAATAGATGTACAGTATATTATACAGCTTTAATTTTCATAAAGGACAAATATCGTACAAAAATAATGATAAACACCTTGTTACGAACATGTAAATAATAATGATAGTCCCGAGTGGACTATAAATTCCGGTATCGTCTCAGCTGTTGGAGTTATCTCTAATTTCGTAGCGAAGATTAAGGCAAAATACACAGAAATAAAAACACTTCTGTATATAGATCTTTTAGAATCTTAGAATGATTACAAGTACCTTTGGTGGTGTTTGGCTTAAAGTCTTTGATCCGGTTCTTGTATTCTCCAACTCTTAGGCTCTTAGGCTCTTCGGCAGCTGAGGCTTAATCTTAGGTGTGCGTCGACTTTCGTCTCAGCACCGAAACATCGTGAAGCTTTTCAGCTTTGAAATACCCAGAAAAAACTCGTGTAAAACAGAGAAAACTTGAGGCATGTGTTTTTCTCTTTTCACGGTTTTTTAATATGGCGAACTGGCCGACCGGCGTTACCCGGAATTTAATTTAAATATCGGCGAGACAGCTGATGCCCAGATCGATCCATTTCGATCAACGCGCATCGTCCGTGGCGTTAGAATGACCATGATTAGCCATTATGGATAGCATGCAGTTAGCTAAGCCACAAGCTTCCGACACTCCCTCCCTTAGGTGACTGGATACGTTCGAGGGGTTTAATCTGAGAGCACGACTCTTCGGTTGCCAGAATTTTATGAATCACAGTTATAGTCCTGTATGAGCAACATTGATTATTCTACACGGACTCTTTGGGTAAGATCACAAAGTGATCTTCTTAGTCTTTCTTCTCTTTATCTGAAGCGAAAAAGAATTATTGAGTTTTGATTCATTTATTATTTTAAGATTTGTTCTCTGAGGTGTTTATGAGCCTGTGAAAATAATGGCTTACTTATATAGTCCGCCAGATTCTCTTTCGAGAGTAACCAGCGAACGCAGATACGTTTCGAGTCCACACATTATTATATAAAGTCATCATAAGTGTTAGCCATATGATGACGGCGAGACCTGGTACTTTCTTAAGATTTAGTTCTTCGCTTATTGTGCAATAGAGTTACGAAACATTTTTAGTTTGTGACTGACATCCTTTTGCGTGCAGTCTCCGACTGATTTATTGTCACACCAGACAACAACCGGAAAGCACGTATTGCCAATAACATTTCTTATAGCTTTATCAAATGAAATGCCAAGTATTCTGTCTAACAGATAGACAGACATACATAGGTCTGTTTATGGCTTCTCCAGGATAAAATGTCCCCGAACAATCTTACAATGTATCCTGCAGTGGAGGTTGAATCCTTACAATCTCTAAAACTAGTATTCAAAAATGCTTCTAGCTCCTCTAAGATTAATCTGTATCTGATCTCAAGCGATGTTGTCCTTCTGAGATATCGAATGATTCTTTTGACTTTTTTCCAGTTGTCTTTGGTTATCATATGCTGTTTTCTTAACAAGAAATTTACAGCATATGCAATATCTAGCCGTGTTACATTAGCCAAATACATTAAACTTCCTATGGCCTCTCTAAATGGATTTTATTTTCCCGATTATGTATGGAGGTTTCACTCTGAGATTCAAGGCATGTATTATGCATTTAGCTTGTAACCATCGTTGTATTCTGCGGATTGGAATCCTCTATATTAAACTTACTCAAGATACTTTTTGTGTAATCTTCTTGATGTAAGTATATGGTTTTCTCCGATTTATTTCTCTGAATATTTATTCCGAGAAAATATTTGGATTCCCCCAAGTCTTTTATTTTAAAGACACTGCTCAATTGGCTCTTTATTCTGTTGAGCAATATTTCTTCATTTCTTGCGAAAAGGATATGGTCTACATAAAGAAGGAGGACAGCCATTTTTCCTTCTTTGCACCATGTATACAAATATGGCTCATGTAAATCATTCTCCAAGCCTAATTTTAATGCTTCTTCAGTGAATCTCTTGTTCCATCTCTTCGGGCTGATCTTTAATCCATATAAAGATCATTGAAATTTGCAGACGTGAGATTTCTTAATCTCATCGTTCAAACTCAATCCTTATGAAATCTCAAGAAAGATATTTTCTTCTAAAATTCCATTGAGGAAGGCTATATTGACATCCAACTGGCATACACATAAATCATGGTTATTGACGATGGACATCAATGCTTGTACCCGGGGTAATCTAAAGACCGGAGTATAGGTTTCCTTAAAGTCATACGTGCTCTTGTAAACTGAATAAACTGCGGTGATATTATTGATCATAGAAAACAAATAATAAGAGCATATAATTTAAATAACTCTTTCACCAAAATATATTTTTGTAGTAAAAAAAATTGAATAAAAGAAAATTTAAGAAATGAAAAGTCACTCTAAAGAATTAATTTTATTAGTAAACCAATGATATCTACGTACCAATACAAAAGATAATTGAAATAATAAACACATAAAATTATATTTTTACATAAGAATTTGAATAATATTTATGATGGAAGAATTTAACAGAGCAAAAATTTTTGATATAAAATCAAGTAATACATAATATAATCATGAACAGAATATATAGTAGTTCTATAAAAATTATTGCGAATTACGAATATATCAAAGTACATTAGAAACTAAGTTTTTCTGAGAAATTTGTAAGTGAATATAATTAGTTAACATAAAAACATAAGCAAATTTTCATAACGATGCCAATTTTTAATTAACTTATATTCTTGTGAAGATGGATGCTTTAAAGGGGTCTTAAAACATTAAAAATCAAGAAAAATATATAAATAACGTTAATGATTATGTGATTTTTTTTAATTATAAAAAAATATCTAAACATTATATATTTAAATTTTTTGGTTTTTTATCTAATTATTATAAAAGTTATTCGTGTAAAACTATTCTCTTTTTCAATACATTATATAATGAATAGTAAACACGATAATGTCGCATATCAATCTAGATGAATACACATGTGCATACATAGATTTTAAATTTCTGTACAAAAACATTAAAAGTTCAATGAAAATCAATTTCAAGTATTTCATCATTTCTAATTTATAAAAAACATTGTTATAAAAAAATAAAAAAAAAAATATGAAATAAATAAAAGTCCATTTTGTACATGAAAAATTAGGTTAATACTATTAATGTATAAATATTATATAAAAACTAAAATAATATCTATAATAATAAATTTATTAAAGCTACAATAAATATAATAATAACAATATAAACATATAATAATAGTTATGAGAGTAATATATACAGACTTTACATTACTACTAATAATAAAAATACACTAAAGACAGAGGTTTGGGTTAAATTAAAAAGTATACATCGAAAATAATAAATACACATGGCAGTCAGTAGATAACATTTAGTATTATCCAAATCAAACAATTCAAAACAACGTTGTCATGTTATTCATAAATATCTCACAATTATTTTTTAATATATTTACCAAAACATTTAAGAAAATGAATTTTGTATGTTCTGAATAACTCTTTTTATTATAAAATGGTTAATATTGTTAATATTTTATACGTCAATAACTAAAGAGAAATTATGATTTTCATTATCTTAAATTGGAAACCTGCTTTTTCATGTTCAATAATTTAAAATAATTAAGCTATTAAAACAAATTTTAAAGGTAAAAACTATTGAAAAAAAGGTTTATTTTATATAAATATTTATAAATAATTATTAAAATATTTTTTAATGACTAAAAATTGTATAAAAAATATACCTTTATGGTATATCATATTATAAATCACTCTTGACTAAATTTTGACTAACTCAGTCATTCTGACATGCTTAATTGTATTACTTGTGCAATTTCGATCATGTTTCTAGACTCCATTAATTTCTCGCTCCCCACTAATTATCTAATGTTCGCAAGAAAGCGAGCACCCACATTTATCAAAATAAATCTTGCGAGGTTATAAACAATTAGTTACTCATCAATATTATCGTTGATACTCTTCGTTTTTTTTCTAAATATAACTTCTCTTTGAGATTGACCCGTAACTCATACTCTTTCTCTGGTACTTTTCTACGTTGAATTAGCAAGACGTTATCCTTTTTGTGTTTCAAACGTCGTATCTTACCGTCTATCAGGTAAACGATGCTTCACTCTGCTAGCACCAAAATACCAAAAATATAATGAGTTGAGTCATTTTTTGAGTTTAGCATTCACTCTTAGTCCAACAAATATCATCCAAGCTATTTATCTTGCAAAATTCAATGTTTTTCCAAAAGTGTTAAATGTTAATTAAAACATGTATATGTAATATAATTAATATACACAATAATGAAAAGTACCATTTTTAAGTATTAAATTAAAATAAATTTAATGTCTTTTTTAATTAGGCTTTGAGCATAAAAATATATACTTTTTAAACATTAACAACTTATTGTGATTTTCGATTTATAAATACAAATAATTTATGTAATAATTTATGTATTGCATTATATTTCATTATTCTTTTTGTAAATCAAAAAATATCTAATTAACTTGATATTTTGATGTATATAATATTAACTAACGAAACAACTTAAAATAATACATTTCAAAAGTCTTTTTTATAATAAAGAAATTATTTGTAGAAAATTGTGATTGCAAATTTTACAATAATAAATAATGCAAATTTATAAATAAGAATATGTAATGTAAAGAAATTTTGATACACAAAGTAAATTCAAATTTGTAATGAAGTTTCAATAGACTAAATTTTCATAACTTTATTCCAACTTTTAATATACATTTTACATAGAATTTTACATAATTAATACAAATATAATTCAATAATGATCTTAAATTTTTATTATAAAATTACAAGTTTTTATTCAGCTTAAATGTATTATAAAAGTAATTAATAATTATAATATACAATAAAAATATTTTATGTTGGATTTTGAACAAATTTTACAGAATAACTTCCACTTGATTCATCTTTTTGCATCTGGAAGTTATTTGTAGAAAGCCCAAAAGGTCTTAAAACCATGTTGCCAAGATCTTTCAATTTACCCATCATTTCTTCTTTTAGTTTTTCATTCCTTTCTTTAATTGTTGGCTCCAGTATCTTATCAATATATAAGAAAAGTTATTTTTTTCTAATATGAATTGAATTATACATTTTAATAAAAATGAAATAACTCTTACACATATATATGTGTGTGTATGTGTAAATAACAATTGAAATAAAATATATTAATAATTAAAATAAATTAAGCAATTAAATTTTTTTTGAAGTATATATATAGATAAAAAACTGTTAAAATTTACCCCGCTGTTTTATCAAAATATAACAATTACATACAATAATTGAATACTGTTTAAATTTGTTTTATAGTATAATTCATTCATAAACTCATAAATTTGTTTATGTATAACAGTTTGGAATTATTAAATATTATTATAAATAATTAAAGATTAAATTAAACTTTTTAATAATGACTTTTAAAAAGTTCATAAGAATTATAATAAAAATAATAAATAATAATTCACATATATTATTGCATATTTAAAATAAAAATATACTTACATTGATAGCATAAACTGATTCTTTGTGCATTGGATCAATAGTCAATACTGCTTTATAATCTGCCAATGCTTCGTCAAGTTTATCTAATTCTTTGTATAATTGAGCTCTTCTTAAATAAACTTTTATATAATTTGAATCTAAATCAATTGCTTTCGTACAATCTGTTATTGCTGAGTTTTTATTTACCTGAAATTTAAACATATATATTTTTTATATTTTTAAATAATAAATAAAATATAATTATATTTGAAATAAATATAATAAAATCTTACCATAAATTTAGCTTTTGCTGCTGCTCTATTTGCATATAGAATGGATCTCTCTTTTTTAAATACTAAAGGACATACTCTTAAACCTTCGGTGTAACAAAACGTGGCACTAATATAATTTCCATCTTGAAAAAAATTATTACCTCTGCTTTTGTGATTATTTGATTCACATTTTAATTCCTAAAAATCAGAATATAAAAATTTTAAAATAAAATTCTCAATATTATAATTAAAATAAAAAAAAATTGGTTTTCTAAAATATAATTATTTATGCTTTTTTCATAAGTACAGCACATGTAGAAAAATATTGTTTATTATCATTTAAATAAAAATATAAATTAAACAACATTGAAAACATTAACATTAATTAATTATATTAAAATAAAAATATAAATATATAATATTTTATTTGTTTTCTAACCTGTTTTTGCTCATCTGATATTGTTAAATCTCGATCTTTTAAAGCACTCTCATCAATGAAATATTCATCTTCTTGTTCATTGATTTTTTCACTTGTTTCATCATTTTTATTGGAATGATTTATCTCGTTGGTTTCTTTACTTTTTGCACAAATGTCAAATAATTTGTTTTCATTTTTTATAATTTTTTCTTCTTGTATGTAAGATTTTCCTAAATCTTTTATCAAATCGTCAATGACTTCTGCATTTGATGGTACACTTTGAGACACATCATAATCCATTTTTTAAAGAATTTTGCTTATAATAAATTTTTTTTGAGTATTTTTACAAAATTATCTTAAAATGTTTTTATTAATCAATAAATATATATGTAAAAATATACTGAGGTTTTAATAGAATACATTGCCAGTAATTCAATATAGAACTTAATTTATGTTATGTATCTGGTATAAATATTTATATAAAACATAAAACTCTAAATTTTAGAACTTTGAATTTTCGTAAATAAGTAATGCCACAGTCAGACAAAAACTTCATATATATGATATGCATAACATTATCTGGATTTTCGTCTGTATTTTAAAATTGTAGCAACAGGAACAAAAATGTATTAGACGAGAAGTTACGTATTCAGAAAGTATCAAAATGATATGCTGCTACTATTGATGGATTTTGGTATATACTAAAATGGAGCCTATTGAAAACAATTGAGAAGAATTATAGTGAAAACATAACTATCCACTTACGTCGTTGGTGAAAAAAATAAATGGGAAAAGTGTTAACACAACGACCTGGCTCAATCTGAACCACGGGGGGTCAACTCTAAATGGAAGAGCTGGCGACAAACGTAGCAGACGGACCACTTTCATGTCGTGACGCAAAAAAAAAGTGCCCACGATATAATAATTTGAAAATTTTTTTATTTTATATTAACAACGTATACTTTTGTTTAAAATTCTTTTGTTCAATTTAAAAACTAATTTTTATTTACTATCATTACTATTAGTAACAATTTAGACAAATGTAGCAAAATAAAGTCACCCCATATGTCCCTTTTCGTGTGCCGATACTGGTAACCCGGTACGTGTGTTTACATTATTGTTTTTCAAACTCTTGTAGTCGAGAACAGATTTCGAGTTTTTAGTAGTTACAAAATTTCTTTGTAGATGAAGCTGAAAAATTCATTTATTCGGGCGCAACGGATATAAATTAATTTCTAAGTAAATATTAATGTAAATAAACATATTATTAATTAATGTTTGTCATAAAGATAGTGTGAATTAATTTTGAAGTGATTTTTATTTTATTCAATAAAAATAAGGAGTGATGCGAATCAACAAATTTTCAAATTAAGTAGTTGTATTTTCATGGTGGGAGAAATATGCTCTGTCTCTCTCGCACTTATAGGTTCTCTGACGACCTCTAAAGATGCTGTGTCCCGAGTTAAAAATTTGTATAAGTGCTTTAAAATCTATTTAAAAAAAATGCTAAGTGTACATATACGAAGCTCGAGGGAATATACTTTTGCTTCGTACATGTAGTGGTAGCGTTTTTTTTTAATAGGTTTTAAGGCACTTATAAAAAATTTTAGTACGGGCCACGGCCTTTTCAGAGGTCGATGGTGTTTCTATATGTGCGAGAGAGAGAGAGAAGATATTTCTGCCGCCATGTTTGTCGCCACAGTTTAACACGGGACCTAGCGTTCTCTTAGTGTCTGTTCTGTGATCTGAACTATAAGAATTAGTGCCTTGCACCTTCATTATTTGATAATATTTTAATTTTTCATTAATTAGACGTAATTTTATTACATATATTTATATTAAATTAAAAAACTTATTTTACCCTTAAAATTATAAAACTATAAAGAAATATAAAAGAAAACATAAAAATCTCCCCCTATTTCCTTTTTAATGAGTCGATACTGGTAATCCGTTACACATGTTTTTGATATTGTTCTCCGAAAGTGTATAACAGTGTAAAAAGTTTTTTCCCAAAGAATGTGTGAAATGCATTAGTGCATTAGTGTATAAATTAAATTTAAAAATTAAAGTGATGCGGAACAATAATTTCAGATATGTTAATTAATTTAGAAGTTCAGGATGGATAAAATAATTTATTTTCTTTTATTATATTGGTGGCTTCAAACATAAAAAAATTTTTTTGTGTTGTAAAACCTATTTAAATAAATGGAACATATACATATATAGACTACTAGTGAAACTAGTGAAAAACCATAATAAAAAACTTAAAAGTTGCGCTTAATTTAATAAACTAAAAAACATTTTTAATTTTCATATATTTTTTTTTTGTATATTATTATAATTATAATTTTGTAAGCGTCTACTTTTCAGCGATGGCAAAGTCAACGAGCAGCAACTTTTCTCTAATCCGAAAAAAGAAGGCTAAGCAGCTATGACCTAGATGACTAACAATCAATCCCGACGCACCGGGGAGGATATTCTACAGCGCGGGGGACGACAGTTTTAATCTAGCCGTCAGCTATTTTTATAATTTTTATTTTTCAGTCAGCTTGTTGTATAAGATATCTGTGTTTTGAATAAACGCGCTACTGAATTTTTGGTTATTAATTCAGCGTTGGTTTTATTTACGTATCCCTGCCTTTAATTTGCTGTGCGACTATAGATATCCGTGTGTAAACTTCGTTACAATTAACTTACAATTTATATTTTTATAAAAATAGATAACAATAAAAATCAATAGAATATAATGTTTTACATTCTTTTGATTAAATACTTCGGAATAAATATAAAATTGTAATCATATGAAAATTAAAAACATGTTTTAGTTTACTAAGTTGAATACAACTTTTAAGTATTTTAATATGGCCTTTCACTTACCCGTACTCCATACATCTATACATAGCGTTTTATTTAAATAGGTTTTAAAGACTAATAAAATTTGTTTTATTATAGCTAATATTCAATAATATCGCTCATGTCACCAAATGTGTGCGAGAGAGAAAGAAGATATTTCATCCGCTATGATTGTTTCTTCTATTTTACATGAGGTTTAACATTCTCTAAATGTTCTGTAGTGAGGCTAAACATGCGAAAACCGGATGAATACCTATAAAATTAAAGAATTCAAAACTCCGTTTAACATTCGATCTTATGGTACATTGTTTCTCGTATTATTAAAAAAAATCTGGTTTTTTCATTATTATATCGTTACTGTAAGCATTTTGAAAAAAAAGAACCAGACATCGATGAAATAATTATATATGACGACTGATAAAGAACATTATTGATTTGAGTAGTATTTTATTTAATACTATAACGACCATAGGAGTTCCTCAAAAGATCTAAGACCCAATAACTTTATATTTCGCAGTTAGGGAAGATATGCATAATACAAGAAAAAGAAACTCTGCCTTGTAGCCTCGAGTTAAGGATACTGAAAAAGGAAAAGATAATCGTTGGTATTTTGGAAAATATGTTGTTACAATCAAAAAATCAAGTTTTTTACACTTCAAGGTTGAATGAATCGTAAAATTATTAATTGTTTAAAGGTTATAGTATTAAAAGGTATAGTGCTTTATTAAACAAATACACAGATGAAATTATATATATATATGTGTGTGAAGATTACAAAAGGCAAAGAAGAAGTAAGTAAAAAAAACAGTTCGTATTTATGCATTCGTACAATAATATTGCGCGCCAATCACAATCCTTGTTAAAATATTAGAATTCGGACGCACCAATCAAAAACATTATATATAAATTTATAGATTAACATAAATCACTCATAAATTAATATAAAGATTTCTAGTAAAATTCGGAGTCGTAAGAATTGCTCATGTCATCTCTCATAAACAAATTGAACCCTTATAAATACCTGCGCTTAATTACACTTATAATTACTGAGACTTCTTAGAAATAATTGTGGGGAAGTTGGAACTCAACATATGTAAAAAGAAAAGTATACCACAAAACAAATTTATAAAAATAAAAAAGGAAAATTTATAAACCTTTTATAAGTCTATATGGTAACTGCTTTGCTCACCATAAATTATTTTCTTTGCATTCAAATTAACAACATGTAAGACAAGCTTTTAACCAATTATACTTTTACGTTTACTTTTTTCGATGTGTATAAGATTTTCTCTTATTGAAATTGTACTATACAAGTACTTATAATTAATTTTTAAAATGTATATCAACATATTTCAATGAAAGTATTATACAAAATTGAAACATAATATAAAAAACCGGTCTAGTATTCATATATTTTATTGAAGACATAGTTTCCTAAAAATTTATAAAATGGAATTTATTTTTGATAAAAGAAGATTAAAGTTTAAGGATAAAATATTGTATTTAATCATAAATATAAGAGAACAAAAGAGTCGTCCTCGAAATCGGGTAGGATCGAGCCATTGCGGCACGTTTACATCTACGTTTACGTTTACGTTGTCTAAGGATGATCGCTGTACTAAAAATTCTTCGTCTTCAAAAAAGTCGGCTTGCTGAGGCAGCATGCAATCTTAGTCAAGTGAATCTAGTAGAACGGCTTACATTTCCATGTACTCCATGACGAATCCGGATTGTATATGCTGAATACGCTACAACTGTAGATTAATTTGTATAGCTTGTTCCGTCCTGGACAAAACGATTTTTTATATCAGAACTATCCAATAATTCCTAGTTAGGAAATTTAAATTCATTACATTTGAGAAACGCTCAGAGAAGATAGTCCTGATAATGGCATAAGTAGCTACTTACGCCAGATTTTCTCGAACTATTTTGATAAGAACATTCTCCCAGAGATTTCATATATATTTGTATAATTAAGAGAAATAAACTGAAACATCAAACCGAAGTACTTTTTTTACTCAATACTCTCTCACATATACTGATACAGATAAGCCTCATAAATTATGTACTTTTTACTTATTACGTAGGCTTTTGGTAGATCGAACATAATCGATTTTAATAGTCATTATTAAAAAGGCATTATCACATTATATTAGCCTATATAATTGTCTAATATAAATCCAATCGAAAATGTCTGGGTCTAGATCAAACAAAAGCTTTGAGATAGATCCACGTATAGTTTAAAACCCCTTTCCAAAGAAGTTCGATACATTTAGAGAGCACTTCTTCTAGAGTATGTCGAAAATTTAGTAAAAAGTATGGCGTGGAGATGCCGAGCGATTAATGATGCTAGTGTTGATTAGACGTTATAATAATGTGATTACATCATGTTGCGGAATATGTATAATAAATATTCGCAAAAAAACATTTTTTAAATAAATTTTTGGATCAGTTATGTTGTACACGCTTATCTTTAAAAGACTATAACATTGTGATTCAAATCTTCTGTAATCTTTTAATCATTCGATTTCTACTTGCATTTGTGTTCTTTTATATTTTTGATTTAATTTATAACAAATTATGTGTAAATTGGTAGCAAAATTTTTTTGAAATTAGCATTAATGAAAAATTTGTTATTTTCTCTTGCTACATACGCTATGCAGCAGCACCCGTTATAACACTTCGCAAGCATATTTTTGCGAGAGCGGTCAAGCAATGTTGCGACATTCAAGGTCGATATCGAGAAATCGCGGAAATACACGAAGCTCAAACACCGCTTTTACCCAGCTGAGTGTGCAGAATCCGCGCACCCGAATTTATCGAGACTAGAAAGACCGGATACCGTCGGTAACATAACACGCGTCTGTAGCGAGCATCCCGAGGAATCCGCCGACGCATCACCTAAGGCGTGAGAGCGGACAATCTCGGGAATTCTCGTCAATCAGCCAATATTGGAAAAATGAGCTTCCGCGGTTCCTATTGAATGATCGAATATTCATTTGTAAAATACCCGTGGATCAAACAACACTTTTCGATAAAGCAACTTAGGAATTAAATCGAGTATAACTTAGTCATACGCGTCGCGCTTATCAGCAACCAAGACAACACGTAACGCGAACGCCTTCTATTTATTGAAGAAATGATGTAAATCATTTAGAAATCAAAAATGTTTTGTAAATTATATTTTTCAAAAAATAATTTTTACCTCAAAAAAAAAATTTTTGTATGTAGAATATAAATAAAAATATTTTTGATTTTCCATATTTAATAATTTTATTGGTAAAATAAAGAAGAATTATTATTTTATCTTCTCAGGTATTATGAAAGAGTTTTTCTTTAAATAGATTTTGAAGCATTTATAAAAAATGTTTAATAGGGTCACATGCCGACTAGGGGCGCTGATAGTTATCTATAAAAGGGGAAAGTGAAAGAAGATATTTTATTCTCCACATTTGTCGTTTTGCTTAGCACAGTACTTGCACTTCTTTTAATCTCTATTTTGTAGTAGTGATGCGGCCATTTTTTATGACATGGAGTACTTGTGCATGTCAATCATGTTTGTGACAATTCTTTCATTTAAAGTACTTCTCCCCCCCTCTGATGTAAAATATATATACATATGCATTTTAAAATGACGTGCGCCAAAATGTTTTACTATTAGATTAATATCTTTTGTAATATACATTATTACATGCAATTTTTTAAAACTATTAGATTTATCATCACAACTATATAAAAAATCAAGTATTTTTCACTTGTTTCGTATTTTTCTTGCTCTGCAATATTTAAAAATCACTCTAAGTCATCCAGTTACATAAACATTAATAGTGTTAAATAAAAATTACTATAATATTTGTAAAATACATCAAATCGCTTTTAAATTTTAAATATTCTTTTTAGTAACTAATTGAACTCAATTACAAATTTTCAAGAATATTAACTTTTTGAGTTCTACATGATACTTTCCTAAATTAATCAGTAATACAGTATACTACATCAATAAAATAAATTGTTTTTATTTTTTTTCAAACGAATCTTAAATTGTTATATTTGAATCCCTAATGGTTCAACGAAACTATAAAACTAATTATTAATTTGAAGCTTTACATACTGTTGCAATAAAAATATTAAACAGAGATAGCAATATAAATTTAAAAATTATTTTTGTTGTTTTATAAGTAATATAACCGATTAAATATTTAATTCTTTGATATAATTTAAATATCACATTTTATTTTATAGTTTTTATTTCCACATCCATTTCCAAGCAAGAAATAAGATATATGCAATATCGAAAAGATATTGTGTTTTTTATCTCTACATTTATGCCCTAGTAATTATAACCTATATCTTTTTTGTACAAATTTATATTTCAAACTTTTATTCAGAAACAATAATCACTAAAAATTTTTTTTTTACATACTAAAAAATAAAGAAAAGATTTTCCATAATTATAAAATACATATAATATTAAAATGCATAGAAATTTTTTAAAGACGAATTGCAGTTTTCAAGTAATTAAAAGATTTTTTAAGAAAGCTCAGGTTCGGGTAAGATTTGCTCCAAGTCCAACAGGTGTGTTTAAATTTTTACGTGGTATTTTTACTCAGTATTAAACAAAAAATAAATATATAGTTTTAAAATATAAAATTATTTAGTATATATTCTAAACTTATTGATACAATTTTAATTTATTTTTTTTTAATTTGTAAAAATGTAACAGAATAATTTGATTCAAGTATTTTATTCAATTATGTACAATAAATTTATAGTTCATAATATATTAAATATTTATAATATTTTTTATATGTATTAAAATAGTTTTACAATAATTTTATATATCAAAATTAATTGTAGTAATATTTATGCTACAAGATATGTAACAAAAAAGTAATATCAATCATTTTGAAAATCTGTTTTACAATTATAAACAAATATCTTTAATAATATATTAATGTTTATTTGTAGGATATTTACATGTTGGTGGATTAAGAACAGCACTTTATAATTATTTATTTGCAAGATCACATAATGGTTGTTTTATTTTAAGAATTGAAGATACAGATCAAACAAGAGTAATTTCTGGATCAATGGAACAAATTCATGATGATCTATTATGGGCAGGAATCATCCCCGATGAAGATCCAATTAGAGGAGGTCCTAATGGACCTTATATTCAATCAAAACGTACCGATATTTATAATAATCAAGCTCAGGTTCTCTTAGATAATGGTTCTGCTTATAGATGTTTTTGTTCTGAACGTAGATTAGAAATGTTAAGAAAGACAGCATTAATGGAGAGACGAACTCCAAAGTATGATAATCGTTGTAAATATTTGAATGATAACGAAGTTAAAGAGAAGCTTAGAAGAGGAGAGATGTACTGTATTAGATTCAAGGTATATCATAAAATGATTATTTTTATGTGTAAATAATTAACAATGAATAGTTTAAATTGAATAATGAATGTTTACAAAAAAGTTTTTTGTATTTTAAAACATTATATTTTATTTATTTATTTAATATTCTTTTATTCATTTTTTACATTTCATATTAGTGATAGATTTGAATTATAATTTTCCAAAAAATGATTGAATTTTTCAATTTTTTAAATTACATATTCAATAAAATATCAATTAAAATGTATTAATATTATTATTTAAATATAAATGTTGAACATACATTTCGAAACAAAACAATTTCTATAAATATAAATTGTCTATATTTTTTAGCACTATATTATAGTTTTTACTTATTGTTCTTAAAATTAAGTAAGCAATATATTTATATACTTGTTATGCTTTATAAGTTGTTTTATTATGTAGTTTTTTGACATAAAAACAGAAATTTGAATAATTTTTAAGAAAACGTAGCTAAAATAGTTTGTTACAAGATGAATTAAATGTTTACGTATAACTTCGGAAAAACAG
The DNA here is from genome assembly GCA_018907245.1 of Eupristina koningsbergeri. NCBI lineage: Eukaryota > Metazoa > Arthropoda > Insecta > Hymenoptera > Agaonidae > Eupristina > Eupristina koningsbergeri. Next base: position 278,520 of record JACCHV010000109.1, read on the forward strand.
GTACATGCATGAAATATAATCTATCCTATCTATGAAATAAGTTTATTCATTTGGAATATTATATTTATAATTCTAATAGAAAATACAACGTATAATTAATAATTAATAGTTAAGATTATTATAACTATACATCTATCAAAAATAATATTTGGTAATTAATAACATTTTTTATTATAAACTCATTATCTTTTAATGGTTAAGTTATTTACAAAATTATATCTACAAATATGATATATTTAAATAATAAAAATATTTGCTTAAATGGATATTATTTAAACTACTTTTTTTACAGTTGCTTAGTATTCTTCATAAACATTTGTCATAATTTAAATATAAAAATATAAATGTGTATAAAATAGTAATAAAAGTACATTTAAGCTCTCAATTTTTAACCTGGGTAATTATAAATTTATAATACGAATATCTCCAATTGATAATTGTTACGTAAATAGACTCAGTAAACTGGACAATGAGATGAAACATATTTAAATTTAATTTTTGTATTAATTTTTCGGATTTATATTAATTGTTGTTCTTAAGTAGATAAGATAGAAGATCTTCTGATTTTTTATGTTTATATATTATTCACTAATTATATTTATAATTATTATATCTATAATGTTTATATAAATATACATTTATTAATGTAAAAGAAAAATAAGAAAAGTTATTTTCATAATTTAAGATGAAAGATGAGGAAATTATACTGATTGAAATTTTTTTATAAAATACTATGCTTAGTATTCTATAACTTTAAAAGTAACATTTTTTTATATTTATTTCATGATTCACTATATCCAAGGATTTAAATTTAATAAAAGAAGGTTGGTTATGACTATTAAATATCTATCAGTTTTATATCATCTATTTAGAAAGAGAGAGAGAGAGAGAGAGAGAGAGAGAGAGAGAGAAAGAAATGACAGACTATTTTAGGTGATACCGAAACTGTGCGTAACTTTAACTATGTCTCTGTTCAGCCAAATAAAGTTCAAAGAATATTTTTGCGAGAATCATATACGAAAATATTGCATTTTTCTCAAAAAGTGCCAAAAAAACTTTTCTAATCCATTTAGGCTTAACTATCGTTGTAGTGACATCGTTAACATGGTATCTAACTTGAATTTGGACCAATTTTTTATCAAAGCATTTCTTTATAAAATCACTATACATACGTATCATTTGTATTCTCGTCCATGATTGTTTTCTTTCTATTTTAATTTTTTTATAATTTAACTGTTGAATTTTTAAAATTTATGACTATCATTATTTTTATTGGAAATTTCAATTAATTTATCGCACCAAAAAAATTTCAGGATAAATTTTTGGCTTACTATAAACTTTAGTCATTATACGAATTACCTCCAGACTTTCCTCTATTTTTCCGTTATCAATGGCAATTTTTGCTTGGTATATATTATTTTCAATAACGATTTTTTTTTATTTTGATGTTTTTGTTGTCACTACTGTATTTTAGAAAATTTGAAAGCCTAATTTGTTTTAATTTGTGAATATATATTTTAATTAGTTAAAAAAAAACCAATTGTTATCAATATTGTATAAGTATTTGCATGCTTAGGATAGTTATAAATCATTCTATTTTGATTGTTTCTATATTTAATTATTTCAAGACTCTCGTATTAGTAATTAAGTTATTATCGTTAAATTTAAACACTTCGCTTCTATTGTTGCAAATTAAGTGAAGTAATATGAATAAAAGTAAATAATATAAAAAATTAAATGAATCAGTAGATTACAAATAACTAGTGTTAAATCAATTGAATATGTGTTCTGATACAGAATATTTTCAACAAGGGAAATATGGTAAGCGATATAAAAAAAAACTGAAATAAAGAAGGAAACTACAGTCTTACATTCGTTTTTTTCATTTGATTTAAACAATTATTAATAAAATAAATACATTTTTTACTTAATATTTTTACCTGAAAGCTGAAAAAACATTGGAATTCATAGATTCTAGTAGTTTCATAAATAAAAAATAAATTCACATTTATAAAGGAAGAAAAAATATGAAGGTGAACATTAAAAACCAAGAAAGAAAGAAAACTTAAAGTAATGATGTTGAAACAATGTATATTATTTTGACACTGTTAATTATATGTACATGATAAAGATTTGATAGGAATAATACATAAAATATTTTAATATTAAAATATTTATATGTTCCGGAATTAACTAGTTTGGTGAAAATATATATAGCAAATCAATTGATACAAAAAATCTTTTTATTAAAAAAAAAATTTGACACTGCTTTTGTATTGCAAAAAGTTATAATTATAAACCATTTTTTCAATTTTAAATACATATCTTTTTATATTTATACATGTTTAAGTATATATGTATCGTAGAGAACTATAAACATAAGATTTTTCACTTTTTCCAGGATTTACTTGTTCTAAGAATATTGGTCTTGAAGAATTATTTAGATATATGAAGTAAAAGAAAATTAATTAAGCCACATATGTATGAATGATATTCTTATTATTCAATTGACAATAAGAACGCGATACTAATACAATCGATGCTTCTGAAATTATGTGCGTAAATTATCATAGTTTTTTATTTTTTTTTTCATTGTTACCATATATTTTCGCTGTTATTCTTTTTTACTTTTTCATTTTGTAAGTAACATATATTATATTTCATAATCAATAATTATAGTGTTTTAAAAAAAATATATTAGAAATTTGGGTCAACCATATACTTACTAGCATATATATTTATATAAAATATAAACAAATTTTTTTTATATTAGATGAATATATTATATTATGTATCATAATTCATTAATCAATGAAATCACAAATTTCTTATTAAAAAATTAATTACTTTAATTTTTTTTATTAGCATTTGATTAAAAAGTGTAATTTTATTAAATTAGAAAAATTTGTTATGATTTCTTACAATTAAAAATAGAAATATTTTTATAAAAATATATAATTATGATTTAGATATCGTTATATGAAGTAATATTAAATATAACATAACGAATGAAAATTTATATAAACAATTGTATAAAGAGGTCTAGTATCTCAGCAATTCTTAATTGATATGAAAAAATTAATTTGCTTTATAAAATAAATGAGAATTACAGTTTAATTTTTGACATATTTGGAAAAAATTAAAACTTCATTTAAAAACGTGTATCATAAACCTAATCGTAAACTAATAATTTATACATAGTGTATTATAAAATTATCGAGGTTTGTTTTTTTTTATTTGTTGCTATTTATCAAAATGTTTTCGTAAAGATGGAAACATTTTAGGAATGTTTTGCTTTATCTTTATTTTTTAATTTTTATTCTTCTATGTTCAGTAAAAGTGACAAAATGTGTCTTCACATGAAACATATTTTTTAAACTTGGAATACATCAAGATGGACAGTCTGGTGGATACGATAAAGTTTTGCTCGCGGATTATTAAAAAAAAAAGAAATATAATAATTAACATTTTTCTGTGAAAAAGAGGATTTATTGATGAAATTAGTAAAAATTCTATAATAAAAATTTCAAACTCTTCAAAGTAGTCTCTTTCTACATCAATGCAGTTACAGCAGAACATTCTAGTTTATTTCTGGCCCTCCTTTAACATATTTGACACAAATATCATACAAAAATATTGCTTTTGCAAATTTTCTATCACTATCTTATGCACCGCAATGTTGATAAATTCAGAATATCAGTAATTGTTCTTATAGTTAAGTGAGGATCTGAACTCAAAATTCTCTGCAATTGTTGGACGTTGATATCAGTTCGCGCTGTTTTTAGGTATCCTGAATTTAGCTCGTTTTTAATTTGCTTATGGCCTTCCTTGAAAATATTGTGCCATTTTTTGCATTGTGATTTACTCATACACTTAATATTTAAAGGTCTCTTTAAAAATTTCTTACTCTCTATAGTATTCTTTCCAAGCCGGGCACAAAAATTTATAACTGTAGAAGTATTTCACCAGACGTTCCATTGCGCCATATTACAAGTTCGTAAAAACACTACGCACAAAAAACTGCTTGTTGCTCTAGATTGATCATTGAAAAAAAAAATAAAAATAGGGTAGTTCCCCTTCCCCGCATATTTTCTGATCTTTCCGAAAACGCGCTGAAAAGAGTCGAGTCATAAAAAAATAATACTATATATTTTTATAACACACGATGTATGTCAAACAATAATATTATTTTTGGTACGATGTATTATATTTCTAATTATACCTTGAATGGTTTATAAGTATATTTAATGGATATTTTTTACTGCATACTTAAAAATTAAATTTTTTTTTTCAGTTGTTATGTCGTCTAATATAGAATATTTTTTAAACAATATTTTTTTGCCAATTTATTTTCAATTTTTAAAATTTTATAAAAGTTTTTATATTCAATAAAACTTTAAGCTTTTTAATTTCAAAATGTTACAAAATTAACAATTAATTATTTTTTTATTTTGTCGTGTATCATCATAATAATATAGAAAATAATCTATATAATAAAAAGTAATGTATGTAATATTTTCTCAAGTTGAAAATACATTTGTTATTTATTAATTAATTAAAATATAGGAATGATTTTAAATAATTTGAAGAAATTGTTTCAAATTTTATATAAAAAAAATAACCAAGTAGTACAGAATTATTTATTTACGAAGATAATAATTGCGGAAATAAGATTATTTTTTATTTTTGGAAGTAAAATTAAAATTTTTTCTTTTTGAAAATAAGAAAAAATTATTTTATATATTTGAAATTTAAAATTTAATTTATTATTTATTTTATGGAACTTATTTTGAATTTATGAAATAATTTTATATCCAATATAAAAATACATTTTTTTAGCTTGGACCTACACCGGAGCCTTTTAAAGATTTGATTTATGGAGATATAACATATAATTTGATTAATGAAGGCGATCCTGTTATACTTAAAAGTGATGGATTTCCTACATATCATTTTGCAAATGTAGTTGATGATCATTTTATGGAAATTTCACACGTTCTAAGAGGAATCGAATGGCAAATTTCAACTCCGAAACACATATTACTTTACAAGTTACAATGCTTATTAGAGAAGCTAATTAATTTCTTTGTTCTCATTAATAATTTAGACATTACATTATATTTTAGGGCTTTTGGGTGGACTCCTCCGAAATTTGCTCATTTACCATTGATATTGAATGCAGATAGTTCGAAATTGTCAAAAAGACAAAATGATATTACAGTAGAGCATTATAGAAAAAATGGTATTTTTCCATTAGCATTGATTAACTACATAACTGCTGCTGGCGGCGGTTTTCTGCGCGATAGAGGACTTTCTCATTGTTACAGTTATCAAGATTTAATACATCAGGTACTTGTTTTATCTTTATAGATATGTAACATAAAAAATGAATGAAACATTTTTAATTAGAACTTTTCAAAAAAAAAATATCAAGGAACTTTTTTTTTTAGTTCGATCTTAATAAAATAAATCTAAACTCTAGTAAATTAAATGATGATAAATTGTTGGAATTTAATAAGCTAGAAATTTCAAATCTTTTAAATTGTAAAAACAATCATAAATTTTTGGTCGAAAGGATAATTAAACTTGTAAAACAAGCTTTCCCAGACAGGTAATTTGAACCAATATTCTTGAACTTTTAATATTATGAAAAATTTATGTGTGTGTGCATACGCACGTGGCTGCGTATACGTGTGTGTGTTAATGTGCGCTTGTGTATGTGATATTTTATTAGATCGGTAGATGAAAGTTTAAACTTAGACCAAGAACATATAATAACAACATTGAGTTGGGCACAAAATAGAATTTCAAAACTCAGTGATTTAGTTACTAACGATTTTAAATTTTTATGGGTGAAACCTACTATAAATGAACATTATAAAAATCTAAAATACTTAGAAATGGTTGATATCTTAAGCAAGAAACTTGAAAATATTGATGATGATAATTTTTGTAAAGAAGCATTAAAAATTTATCTGAAAGATTTTGCTAATAATAATAATGTTCCATTTCCGGATTTGATGAAAACATTAAGAAGTCTTTTAAGTGGATTAAAGGTAATATAATTTTAGTTCATTTTTTATAAAGATAGATAATGCTTCTTAATAATTTTTAAGGATGGTCCAAGTGTTGCTGAAATGATGGAAATTTTGGGAAGAGATGTAACTCTAAGTCGTTTGAAAAGAAATGTTACTTAAAATTTTTTTATTTTATTTAGTAAATAAATGTATAAAATCTAATACGTATTTTTGCACTTTTTAAAAATAATATTTGTGTATATTTAGATATTTTATATAATTTATATGCTGTATATTTATGTCTAATTATTTCTAAAAAATTGTTATTTATTAAATAAATCATTTAAATTAATTATATTAATTTAAAAATTGTATAAATTTACTTATTTATTTGCGTAAGTACAATGTTTAATTATTTAAATATACCCATAACAAAGAAAATAAATTCATAATGCTTCAGTAAGGCCACGTGTGGTCGATCAGAACTTCCAGTACATGGGAGCTGCCATATTAGCACGCATGCCGGTACACGCTGCGTAACACTACGGGCCCGTCGCGGAGGTTTAATCAATCGGGTTGCTACGTGATAGGACATTGTCGCAACAGTTCGCACGGAAGCTCGATCGCTCCACGCGGACCAAAGACCATCAACATTCGTTTCCACTCCTTATCCAATTAATGCATCCTACGCCATCCGCACCGAAATCTACGCAAGTTGAGCGCTTAGAAACCGAGGCTATAATGGTAACTGCGATCGCTTACCTTGGAAAGATCATTCCTAACTTTAATCCCAATTGCATACCTTTCGATGATTTCCGCATATTCCTGCTTTTTGCGCTTCCACGTCAGTAACCTTCTGGGCCGCTTACACTTTCGTGTAAGTTCACTCATGAAATGTTTAATTACTGGTTAACTAAATATCCTTCGTTCCGCTCGAAGTGATTTATTGTGGGTGAAAATTTCATTTGTCACATTTACACTGACCTCCGCTGTTCACACCTTGGCTCGCGTTGAGCCTCCCTTAAAACTAGTGGTTTTTCTTTAACTACCTTTAGAGAACCGTTTTCAATAAAGCGACCCGTCGCGTTCCTTTCAGTTACCTTCCGTTCAGTATTTCCACCGAAACCAATCCATCCACTGGTTCAATGCTACCGCGCCATCGTAAGTTCGACCTACTCCTATTCACCCCATTGCGTTATTAATTATGCGTTCGTGTTTGTAATAACTTGAAAAAAGAAACGACAATCCGAAATTCTTTTGCACGTATAAAATTTTTCTAAAGTATTTATTTCGAAATAATTATTCAAATTTCGAACAGTTCTTGAACTTTTGTGTGTCCACGTCGTTGTTATTGTTTATGTCAGTGATACGCCCGGAGGTAACTTTGCGAATAAACGTATGTATAGATATTTATATTATTGTAAATAAGTAAATTATTTTTGAAATCCAGTGAAATTCCGTTTACGGTTACAATTATTTATAGTCGCTGATTTATAATTTATTTTTGAAAATAAATAACTCTGCCTTTCTTAACGTTAAATTTATCTGATAATTGCGAGTTATAATACTAATTCCCAGTGGTAACCAATTATGATTTTCTATTTTTATTTATAAGGTTGCAAATCGGAATTAAAAAAGATTGTCTTGTGGTGATTTTTTTATATATATAATTGTTTTCATTGACTTTACCTTTAAGCAACGTTCCGAATCTCCGACAGACCAACTGCCGTTACTTCCGATGTTCTTTCTATTCTTTTCAACGAGCGCTCAATTTTCCTTTATCCGTGAAGGAGAAACAGAACTGTTTTATTACATCCATAATTCAATATTAGTAGCTAATTATTAAGACAATAAAAAATTGCCGGTTGTATTGTAATAAATGGAATATTTTCCCTGCCAAATCGTACAAATTTCAACAGATAGACATGTAAATGTGGTGTGTCCAAAAAGTAATGCCAATTTATTATTTTTGACGTAACTTTTAATTGTAGCGATTTCAGAAAGGTCAAAAAATGAGCGGGGAGTTTTTTCTATTTTTTTTTTATTTTTCTTGTCTTTCTCATTATTAGAGCACCAGGATTTTTACTTAGCGCAAAGCGTGTTTTTTTTCTATTTTGTAACACAGTAAAATAAAAAGAGTGTTAAAGCAGATTTATACCTTAAAAATTTGTTTGTTGTTTAATAAAATGCTGTAGAAATTTCTGAATCTAAAAAAGGGTTTAAAAATAAAATTCCACATAAATCGTAGTTAACAAAAATCATATAAGACTCATGAATGTAACCGATGAGCCTATTTTTAGCACCCAAAAATTACTCAAATCAATTCTAATTTCAAGAGTTTGCACAAAATATTGAGTTCAAATCATCATTTAAGGAACAGGATAATCAATAACACCTTGAATTTATCAAAATTTGCATACAGTTACCCTCAAAAACCTTTTTAAAAAATCTCTTATGTTTTTTCAAATCATAGGCCAAATTTTATCGTAAAACACCATTCCACTAGAGGTACCATATAACAAAAACTGAAAAATATCTTCCACGTGAATACAAATCCTGCTGCTCCTAATAATTGGAAAAAACGAACAAAAAGAAAACACTCCCTGTATATTTTTCGACCTTCCCGAACTTGCTACAATAAATAGTGGATTCAAAAATAATATATTGGCATTACTTTTCACACACAGCGAGTATATGTATACACATATGTCGAAATTCCCACAATGTATTTATTAATTTTTTTTATTTTAATAATACCGGTACAAAACTACTAGATTAAAAAGTTTTGTTCGGTGCATTGATTAGAAGCTAGTTCCCCTTAGTATAATACCTAAAAAAATTTTATATAATATCTTCTGTGTATGAATATAAATTGTAAATTATTAATTAAATAAAAAGAATTAAAATAAAAAAATACTAGATTTTTATGTATATATATATTGTTACGTACGCCGTACAACTGTACCTACTGCAATGCCACGTCGGCATTTTTGGGAGTACATCACGATTCCGCGAGAATGATGATAACGCCAGATCTCAGGCGCTCGACAATTTACGCGCCGAATTTAATTGAGTGCGCGAATTCCGCGCAATCGAAGTCATGCGGTTCGCGGAGAACGGATGCTGTCGGGCCGATAACGCGACCCGAGGAATCCGCGGACTCAGCACCTGGACCGTGGGATCGAAGAACCACGGTGACTCCCGCAGATGATTTCAAAGCGGCCCGCACGCCGAATTTTGCTGAGTGCGCGCATTCCGGAAGATCGGAGCCTACGCGGCTTGCAGGGCCGGCGTTCGTCGCTCCGATAACGCGCGTCAACGGCAGGCGACAGAGCAATTCGCGGACTCAGCACCCCAACCGTGGGACTGCGGATCTGCGGCTGCTCTCGCGGATGATCCCAAGACCGGGGATATCTTGTCCTACGCGGCTTTCTCGAGCCGACTTGGAAGTCATTCGTGACGGACCCGCGGATCGCGCAACACCATCTAAAAACCTAAAGTTCATACGGGACTTTAATTATTTTACCGCGACGCGAACATCTTGAAAGGCATTAATATCGGTATTTTAGGAAAACATTAGCGTTGCGTCTCCTCTTTCAATTTGGTATAAAATAATAGCATCCAGTGACCCATATATTATATTGAATTGTTTTGCTTCTTGTAACCTTCACTTTCCGCCGAGGAATTAGCTATAACTCTGGATAGCCAGACGGGACCCGGCTTCGGATTTCATACCCGCATGTATTAATACGGGATATTTTCGTAACAATATTATAGAATAAAATTTTATATATTTACAGTTAATCTGTTCGTTATGATTTTAAATTGTCTTTCTAATTTACAGAATAATGAATTTTTTTCATTATGATTTTTTTTCGCTATATCTAACACTAATACGCTATATCAAATTCCTCGATCAAATTTGTAGCATATTTTTATTTCCATTATTTTCCATTAATTTATATGTATTACAATATATTCCATTAATAATAGACTGCACACTATTATTTAAAGAACTAACAGAAAAGAAACTTACTAATTTAATGATTTTTAATCCAGTATGAAAGTATTTAAAGACCAATTTTATTATTATTCTGAGTATTATCTCCTTACATGTGCAAAATAATATCTCTTGTGAAATTCTCATAAATATAAAGCAAATTTTCTAATAAAAATGTATCTAATAGAAGAAAATTTTGAATGAAATTTTTTATTTTGGTCTTTAAGATCATCTGGACAATAAGCATACCAGTAATCGGTACTAGATAGGCAGTTTTTATTGTACAGTTTTTATTTTCAAATCTTTTATATTGTCACATTTAATTTGACTTCTTATATAAAAGTTTAGAAACTACGATATATTTGAAACTATTTAAAACGAAATAAAGTGATCACATCATGCATATCAAACTTTGATAAATTTCTCTACCTATAATATTTTAATTTTCAATGCACCTATACTTTACATTACTTGCTTATAGACTTTATAGTGTTCCAAACGAGGTAAGACTGTTAAATCACTAAATTTAATATTATTTTTAACAATAATAATAAATTTAATACTACTTTCTTTTTATTTAATCACATTCTTTTTTAGAATTTTGTGATATATGTAACGTGATATCTATCATATACGCAACGAATTTCAAAATACTTAAAAATAAGAAATATTTCTGTTGATAAAAGAGACATAAAATAAAGCAAAGTGTAGCATAAATATTCGCTGATAATCGAACTTGCGGAAATGTTGATCGTAAGGAAATCCGCACTGGAGCCCATGCCATGAGTATTGACAAATACGTTGTGAAATATGGGTTAAAGAATAATGATGATAGCCGATAAAGTGCTAATCTAGCTTGAAAAATAAAAACAAATCCTTGTAGAAGAATCTGTGAAAGTTAACAGTGTTATCAAAGGAAGATGTGATGAGTAAAATTAAGATTAGGAGTTCAATTATTGCACTTCGGGTCGAAGTAACATAGCAACAAATAGCTTCAACTGTAAAAAGATTAATACCACGATTATAACTCTAACTTCGATAAACGTTTTAGCGAATTCAGAGTCACGAATAGAGTCTACTTTTTGTATCAGGCACCCACACGATTGAACTCTCTCTTCTAATTGATTGGAAATACATAATATTGATCTCGTAAATAATCGTTTTTCAATCATTTAATCCGATTCTCGAAAAAGTTAGAGCGCTTTAACCGGTTTAGTGACGGCAGATCCTTTTGTTTAGAACAAAAGATATTTTTGTAAGCGACGGAATTTTCAATACCGTCGTCGAGACAAACCGACGGCAATAAAAGGGAAAGTTTGCAGCTGTGCGAACTCGTCGGGAAATCTACCTGAGCCGCACGGAGCTTGAACGAAGAATGCGGCGAAAAGGGAGGACAGTCTGTCTTGAGGCTACGATAGCCGCCGACGTTGTATCATTTTGAATAAACGGATAATAGTTACGTTGATAAATTACGTGTTAAATCATTTATCGAGACTACCACCCCCTTGCGTGCGATTACGTTGCCGATGGGAGCGTAAACTCAGGCTTTTCTTACATTTTTATAATTATAATTATATATACGATAAATTAAATATGTAACAATATTAATATTTATAAGATATAGTTTATATCCTTTCACATACTTTTTTCATTTTAACAATTTGTTAAAATTAAATTTAAAAAAATTTCTATTTATTTAATTATTAATAATCTAATATATTAAACTTAGGCATTTAATTTATAAAATATTGTGTCATTGAAATCCAATTTTAAAAGGAAAAATTACATAAGAATAATAATGACTTAATAGATAAAATTACTAATGAAAGTTGTAGTTTATTTTTTATAATACAATTAACAATATATTTTATATTTACATTAAATATAGGTTTTAAGAATCCTGTAGAGTGTGATAAAAAAAAATTATGATAGAATAAGGAATATTTTTCTTATACTTTTTAATACTGAGGTAAATACATTTGCTTTTTAAATAATATAAAATAAGCAAATATGGTTACATTGAGTTTATGAAAATTTTATAAAAATATATATTACAATCTCAATTATCATACTAATAATAATACTTATAATATTTGATCAAAATAAGAAGAAAAAATGTTTTTGTCATAAAGTTGATATTGTTATATGTTATTGATATTTATTATTTTTTCTGGGGTATTTTCTAAATTACATTTAGTTTATTATTTTTTAAATTAAGAATTGACACTACTTAAAATATTTGAAGAAATATGGTTTACATTTTCGAAGTAGATTTTTTATTTAAAAACATTACTTTCAATAAAAGACCGAACAATAGAGCACTTTTTAGGTTATGAAAAAAAGAAATTAATGATACATATCAAAATTTGTAAAAAAATTAGTAGATTCTTATTTTCTAAAATACTATTCATCCAATTCAAAGTTTTTTTATTAACAATTTTAACGAAAAAATATATATTTTTTTACTTTTTTTGTTATAAAATGAAAAGTCTTAATGTTAATATTACAGTGTCAGTATACGATTTGTAGCTAATAAAATTATGAAGAAAATTAATTTTTATATAAATCGATGGGGAAATTAGAAGAGAACAACTTCTGTATCTTATATTTTATAAAAATCATTTAGATTATCTAAAAAATGTGGATATAGATGACGAACAAATGTGCTCTATTATTTTGTCTATAAGTACAAGAGGACGTTTTGAAATTAAAACACGTAAGGTTAATATTTAGTCTATACATTATTAAATAAATATTTTAAAAAATATCGACAAATAATAAATTGAATGGAGCAATATTTAATATCATTTTTAATCAATTTGATTATTTTTAATGAAATCTAAAAAAATATTAAAAGTTAAATTATTTATAATAAAACTGTAATGTAAATTACGGAAGACAATATTTCATCAAATATTATAAATATTAATTTGTAATATTATTATACATAATAGCGTCAACATATCGACAAAGAAAATTCTGATTCTTATTGAAGCTTAAGTAAATAAATTCAAATAATACAAAAACATCATTTATATTACGGAATATTTTTGTTATATTTTATTTAATAAGATGTAACAATTAAATTTAATGTGTTAATTGAATAAAAGTTTATACACTATTCATAATTAAAAATAAGTAAGTGTAAAAAAAAAAAATATTTACTGTTTCAATCGAATAATTAATATTTTAAACTATTTTCGTTCGTTTTTTTTTATTATAATATAAGGTTTTTAAATAATCAAAATAAAATTTATTCACAAAACAAATCATTCGCTAAAATTGGAACTATATTTACTGTTATTTTCTTAAATAATTAAAATGATAATATAAAAATATTTGTAATAATAAAAAAATACTCAATTACTGTCCATAAAAAGTAATTTTTACATTTTTAATATAAAAACTATACATGCTAAATATATATATATATATATATATATTGTTTCATGTTACAAAATTATAAAACATGCTTTGCGAAAAGAAAAATTCTGTTGTATCTAATGAATAAAAAGAAAAAAGAAGAAATAAATAAAAAGAAACTCCCCCACACATTTTCCGACCTCCCCAAAATAGCTACGATAAACAATGGCTTCCAAAAAAAAAGTAAAACGCATTACTTTCCGGACACACCATGTATATATGCATAAAAGAAAATAGGATTATTCGTAATACAACTTTATAAAAAAAATTAGAACGATATATATTACAATAATTTATGCTACAATAACTTATAATAATTAATTTAATATTTTTTATACATGAATTGATGAACCATTTTCGATATTGTAGATTTGGATTGGATTATAAGGATTATAAAGGTGTAATAAAAATAACGTATAGTTAATCGGCAACATCTAGATAGCGCAGTACCTCATATTTTTGTCAATCCTTTATTGCAATTAAATAATAAATTTTAAACAAAATATTTTTTAAATCAAATCAAGGTTAAATATAAAAAATAATTTTTTTTTTAAACTAAATATAAATTTTACTAAAATTAATATTTAACATTAAAAACTATAAATAAATGAAAAACAGGATACATTTTTTTTACCTATTATAGATAAAATTAAATTCTGTTCGCAGACGATTTTCGCGAATCGTGTTATAACGCATTGTTGTCAAATGAGATGCTTATATTTATCAGTCATATATTTCACTATATTACTTCTTATATAATTATATTGTATATGTAAGAATTGAATGTTTTCTTTTATATTATATATATTTTTTTATAAATTTGTATGTTGATCATTTCAAAAAATGCTTTTTTCCTATAATTTTTTCGTGATCCAATATGCTAAAATTTTATCGATGTATTTCGAGATTTTTGTATTGCGTGTGTACTGAATATTTAGCTTTTAAACTTAAATATTCAAAAATATTGAATACCCTTTGAGATATATTTTTTAGCTTACTTATCGCTAAACCTATCAATATAAAATCATGAGAATTAAAATTATGCATGTCCATATTATCTAATATTAAACATTGTATTAAATCGAGTGAATTAAATAATATATATGCAACATTTTTCACTTAAACAGTCAACATGATTTAGATAAAATTAAAAATTTTTAAAATAAATAATTATAAATATTGCGTAATGAAAATTTTTGTCAAAGATAAAAAAAACTGTCAAAGTTATGAAGACTGACTAAAAAATCAATTAAAAAATGCCTTTTATATAATTAAAGACCGAGGTAAAGATATTAAATGGTATACAATTTTAAATAAAATTGGTTTATTATGAACAATTCCTTCAAATGTAAATATAATATAAAAGGAACTACTTATAACTATAAATTTATAGTTAATTTACTACAATAGTTATCAGCATGAAAAGCATAAGAATAATTCTAAGACGTTTCGAAGAAAATAATTACACCAAGTATTTACAGTAGGACTAGCTCAGTGAAACATAATTATAAAGTTATGAACAATTTCTAAAAACAATCAGGAATACCTGTTAACAAACGTAATTATTGGGTTTAAAAGAAGTATTAATAGAAACATTATTTCAATACGATAATAAATCATTTTTGTAGCTTAATATTGATGTACGACATATTGTAAATGTAATTAAAACAAAGTGGCGGAATTTTCAATTTTATTACAACAATCTTTTTTCAACTCTTTGTTCTCATTGACTATTACCTATTTCGATAACTGTTGTCTAATCCAGCTAATGAATATTTCTAATTTTAATAGAAAAGAAAATGAGTAAATTTGCTCATCAGTTAAAAGATAATAACTTGAGTCTATATTGATATTATAATTAAGTAAATAATAATGTCTAGTTGTTATACTTTAATTTATTAAAAACAGGGAAATTGAAGAATTACTATATTGCTACTATGCATCACGTAAATAAATCAAGTAATATAGTGTAAAAACAGCTTTAAAAATTATATAAGAAAATAAGGCTTATAATTTAATGAGTAAGTGACTAACTAATAAGTTGATATACAAAATTACGATAAAATTGAAATTAAAAATAAATTTTAAAGTATGTTTTTTAATATAAAATTTAATATATTGTTAATATAATTTTTATATAATATATAATTAATTAGTAATTTAATAATAAATTTGAATAACAAGTATAAATGCGATAAAATATATTAAAAATAATAATTTTATTTTTTAATAAATATGATTTTTTAATTTTTTAAAGAAATACTTTCCAAATAAACTTTATTGATTGAACAGTAATTGGTTTATGATAATAAATTAAAAAAAAAAATTATTTTAACAATCGTTTTTTATATAATAATATTTTATTTAATAACATCGATTTTTTATTAGAAACGGAATTAGTCTTTATCTTTATCGTTATTGAAATTAGAATTAGTGTTATGTTTTTAACTTTAATGTTACAACTTTAAAATATTATTTTAATAAAGTCACAGCCATTTTTAAATACTTAAAATATCATTAACACATTTTTTTTTACTTTAATTTAATTTTTTCTTATGTATTTTTATATATTATATTTACGAATATTAAAACTTTGTTTTTATTTCCTCACAAATTATAGTATATTTGAAATTCTTTGAATATTAAAACTTCTTTAGCGAATGATTGGTCTAGTGATAATTTCTTAATTCTTTTAATTATTTAGATCCTCGATAGCCTGAAGTATTCTTTTAACGTGTCCAACTTTTGTTATACGTAACTCTTTCAGATCTCTCCTTCCTAGTGTTAACAATTCTTTTCCTCGTATATCATGAGAAATAAAATTTTCAGAGTATTCACCCAATTGTAGATTTTCTAACCAAGAACAAACTTCTTGTACGCTCCAAGTAATCACTTGTTCTCGCATGCTTGTTGTAGAACTTATAATGTTGCTTGAACGACGAAATTTTAACCAAAATAATCCTCGATGACGATTTTTTTTATCAATCTGAAAACAATATAAATACAAAAAAAGTTATGAAATTATTCTTGTATATTAGAAAATGTATGCTAAATAAAAAATTAAATAATTTTAATTTTCTGAAGTGTCGAATTAAAACTTAAAGATCTACTTTTTACCCGTAATAAGAATATAATATTTGCATTTAAGTGTATACACCGATACAAAATATTTTAATAAATTTTTAATGTCGATAATTAATTTTTCTTTCAAACGCTGGTTACCGTTCACGTTAACAATTTAATCGTAGCTGTTTATAATTATGCAATTCATGTATACATTAACATATATTATATCACTTCATGAGTCATAACTATTGCCATATTTCATTATAATGGTAGAAGAATATATGATTTCGTTATTGTTAAACTATTACCATTACTTATATAGCAGAGGAAAAAATCAGCTCTTCTCATTACAGGTATTATTAGAAATATTCATGATCTTTGAGAAAGTAAACGAGGTAAAGAATTGTTTTACATTTTCTACTTTTTCACAAAGTAATTGAATTAATTTGTGGATCCTTTTTTTTTAATTGTTATTTGGTTATCTAGATATTTATACTTTTATTTTTTTCTCCCTTGGTTATTGCAGAATTTGACGTACTAATAATTATTTATATACGTGTTTTCTTTCATGAATTACGAGAAGGTGATTTAAATCACTTCGATGATTATATAAAATTACTGTGTATTTTTTATAAAGTTATTCATGTGATTCATAGTGTTTTCGCACATTATAAGTCATTTATAATTTTTGTTAATTTCTATAGTAATAACGAATCTGCAAATATGTGTTTTTCAAGGCATAATCTAGTAAGTTTTATTATAAAAATACCCTTGACTTTTATTAACAAAGATAAATTCACAATCCTTATTGAATGTATAGTTTTGATGAAAAACATTAACGTTTAGTTTATGGTAACACTTCGACGAGAGGATGTCCTATTCTTGTCAAAAAAAAAAAAAAAAATTCATTGATCATCAAAAATTTTATATATATTACTAATTTTTTTATAAAAACAATTTTTAATTTGTATAAAATATACAAAATATACATAAATATCTTATTTTGGCAAATTCTAATATTATAATATAATGAATTATACCGCACGTTGTTATTACTGAGTGGAGCAGAAGACAAATTTAAAACGAATAAATAAACAGAGCAAATATCATGATGACGTTTGTTACTGCGAAATAATCTCTAAAAGATATACATTTATGTTGAGAATTAAAATTTTGAGTGTATTCTTGTCTATTTAACGTATTTCTACTAGTCTAAATATGTATTATTTCCGAAATTAGTCTTTTTTGTAACTATACTCCTTATTTAAGATTTAAGTATGTCCCTTATGAGTTTCATTTTTACACTCTTAGAAATAGACAGAAGTGATCAAGGAAGTACTTTTCAATTTTTTGTGTTCATTTATTTGTACAGATATGGAGCAAATTATTTCCCTGATATACATAGTGCAGTAGTTATTACAATTTATCTTATACATATTGTAAGTAGTATCAAATTTTTTGGTAGAATATTTGTAAAGCTTGATTATTCTCTGTGTTGATAATGTCATATGTCTTAAGGCTTAACAATGATTTCGAAAAAAATGTTTTAAAAAATATAGATTTTGTCCTGATGAAATAAACTCTGAAGAAAATCACGACGAAAAAGAATTTTTCTTGAATACCGCGATTTCTAATGGAGTGGGCTTTGTATACTAGAAAAAATAATTTGTACCGATTATACAGCTAGAATCACCCTTTCTGAAAATTTTAAGACTTTCAAATAAATAATGTATAGCAAGTTTAAGCTAAAGTAATACGTTTTTAATGGTATTTTAACTAATTCGAAAAGAATTGTGTGAAAGCGTATCTTCAAATAAAATGGTTCCGTAAGTGCAACCACCTCCATCAGATGTTTTTGCACGATAAGGATATCGTATCCCCATATACATTCAAGATGGAGACTGCAGTAGTGAAGTCTGATACAAAAGAAAATTCGGTCACTAACAACGCGAGAGTTTTTACTATTCGTGTAAAAATTCTTCACACATTGTCTATTATCGCGAGAACGTATGTCGAAGTCATATACTGTAAGACAAGTGCATTCCTTTAGGAACATGAGTAGACAAGAATGCCGAGATTTCATTTTTTTCAAACTCTGCGATAGAACTTTTGACACTTTCAAAACAAGGCAGCGAGGTAAAGTTTTTTGAGCTTAGGAACTCCGCATATATCGTTCAGTTCGAGACACAATTCTCATTGTGTTGATGTCCCACCAAAAATATAATTTTCAGGTAAACGAGCTCATTTTTCCTCCCGTGGCCAGGCTTCTTCCCTCCAATAATGCGGTATAGATTGAACTTTTAACGTTTGAAGGGTATGAGCTGCCGGAGATACAGTTCTTCTACGAGTGTATTGACCTCATACTCGGGGCAGAATTATATGTATCCTTATTGAAACCTGGTCTCTTTCGCCGTCTAGATACGTGGCTTGTGGAATTGGATACCGATCTAAGGTGAATCATCATTGTTGCCTCACAGCGGACGAGTGCAAGTCTTCATTCTATGCATTTTTCAGTTAGTGATAGCCTCATCAAACTGCTACACCGCTTTTGGATGGTGAAGGAGATTTTGAAACCGGTAATGACGTTGAAATCTGTAGATCGAGAGTGAGGAGCATTTCTAAACTAATCGACATCATACGAAAGGTAGATTTAGTGTATCCCTCCTGATTAAGAAAAATTGTCTCTTATCTGAGATAAGACGCAAAGGATAACACTAACTTTGCTAACCCACATCCATAGGTAGTTTCACCACGACCCTACTTACTTAATAAAAGATCCTTAATAATTCTCAAAACATTAAAAAAGTCCACCGCGACGATTTAATACAAATCCTGGCAATGTACTGGAAAATCACTCGTGTTCTATTTACTTTCAGTGATAAAGACGCGAAAGATATAGTTAACACGAAGATCAGAGGTTTAATTCTTTTTGGATATTTTTCTTCTATTCAATTCACTCAATGGATCATTTGAAGTCTAGTAAACTACAAGGTATTGATGCAGGATATAAATATCTTAAGTGACAATTGGACCTCATCTGTTCCAATAGAGATAACGAAAAAGTGAATGAATTTCTTAAATTTCATAACAATTAAATTAAATGAATTTAAAGTAAAGAGTATCATTTAGATTTTAAAAACTTAAAGAAATATATTTTACCTGCTCATCTACTGGTATTGAATGTAAATACACAAGTCCATTTCCTCTTTCGTCAAAAACACATTTTCGAAGCTCTTGCTCCATTGTTGCTAAGGATATCGATAGTTTATTTTCCAAATCTTCACGTAATTTCTATATTATTAAATAAAAAATTTTTCTTTTACCTTGAAATCAAAAAATAATTTTATTTTAAATAAATGAATAGTATACCAAATTATGAGCTTTATCTCGAAGAAGTTCACAAGATTCTTCGTACAATTGTCTAGCATTAGACGCCACTTCTGTAACAACTGGTCTCAAATTCGACTAAAAATAAATATGTGAATATAAAATCTATATTAGACATTAATATATATAAAAAAAAAATTATTTTTATATATAATTTTTTTTAAATCAATGAAATACGTACAAGCACGACTCTTTTACAATAATAAATAAAGTTATTTTTCAATATTGTTGTTAATTATATGTTTCTGAAAATGATAATTATCTCAAAGGTACACAAAAGATATACAGGAAAAAGAGTAAGAAAAATAAAGAAAAAAAACTATAAGAATAAGTATTATAATCGTAAATAATTATCGAAATATAAGAAAATTGTAAATAAGCTAATATAGTCAAAGTAAATAAAAAGCAATGATTTCTAAAAAGATTTTTACTAATCACGTTTATAAGATTTCATATTTAATAATTAATTTTTAAAATTATACATGAGAAATTACATAAAAGTATATATATTTATGCATAAAAATATTCATACCCTTTCCACAATTTTCCCATTTGGATGTAGTTTTTCTAAAGATAAAGATGTACGCCCAGCAACTTGATAAAGTTCTGGTTCTAAAGTTGGGTGAGCGATAATTAGAAGTTTTACCCATTTTATAAGAGTTGTAACAACTTCAATAAAACCAAACAATATAGACATTTCTTCATCTGCTAAAGTCAGCTGCTTGGCATCCATCTGTACTTGGCTATGTAAATGTGATGAGGTACTTGATGTTGGAGAAGACTGTACACTAGTACTGGCACAGTTGCGTTGCTTTTCTTCCCATGATCGAAGCGATGTTTCTAATGCCTAAAAATAAGTCCAAATAAATTTTTTGAAATTTGTTATTCAATAAGTTATTAATGTCACGGTATCAATAACAAATAACATATATAAAGCTTATGTATGGTACCAAAAATAAAATATTTGTACAATTTAGTGAATGTAAAATGTCTGAAATAAAAATAATAATTGCAACAAAAAATAACTGTAGTAGATTCAATTGTTTCAAAGTGAATTCTTTATCATTAATGAAACGATTAATGAACCTATAATTATTTTATAATACATAACGGTATTAAGAATTATATATGTATAATATATCATTTAGAAAAATGTGATGTTCATAGTTAAGAAAATCATTTTGATCAACTTCTCTAAAACTTAAATGTAATGATAAAGTTCCATTGTTTGGAAATCAGATAGTGTGATAGTTAAGCAGACAAAAAAACAACTATAGAAACAAGATGAATAACAAATATGAGTAAGGATGACAAATCCTTAAACTAATAATATTGGATGCTCGGTGGGAAAGTAGAAAACATATACAGATAGATTTTATTTTACTTATTTCTGTCAGGAAATAAATATTTTCAACTATACTTTTAAGCATAGGTACGTTTTTGTTATCAGTATACAAGTATTTAAGATACTTTTTAAAATGATATCAATATTCATCCTTCAGCCATGATGCAAAAAAGCAAAAGTTTTAAATAAAAGTGGTGCAATTATGCATGAAAATTTAATATTATATTCTAATATTAAAAAAACAATAGAACTTATATATTTTAATATTTATTAAACGTTATATACTATTTTAGTAAACATTTTCTCCATGTCATAATATAATTTTAAAAAGAATTAATATAAAATTAACAAAATTTTAATCACTTCATTATTTAATTTTTACTTTATTAAAAATTAATATTGTAACGAAATATTCCTCTCCTAGACTCGCTAGCCGGTTCATGGTTCGTAAGGGATCTGGTTTAAGCTGAGGAAAGAATGAAACGGCGTATTTAATTTAAACTAAAATGAGTATTTTAATGCAAATGCAAGAGAAAAATAGTTTTTACAAAGGTAATGGTGTGGTTACATATAAGATAGTTTTTTCGTGTAAGATATATAAATATAATCTCATCGAGCGCCGAGTTCCTTTGTGAAGACCGGGTCCTCACAATATCATTACTACTATTATATTAATAAAATATCATTAATAGATTTCAATCCCATAGTATTATTAATTTATTATTTTACATTTTCAATATGACCTTAAGACAAATATCATGTTAGGTATTATACATAAGTTGTTAAAAAAAGTTATTCCATAAATATTAACCCTATTTCTGTAAAGCATTTGCATTCGATTTTTATGTAAAATCTTAATAATTCCTGGTGGTTGCACCCAAGCTTCACCATCAACTTGTATTGGTACGCCTTCGTCTCCAAGAATATTGATCTGTATGGTTTGACACTGGGCAATCCTATGATGTTGCAAATTTATTAGTCGAGATGCCGCCATTTGAACAGAGCCGAAGACTGCAACAACTTCTAAAATTCGATCATCAAATGATGGAGCCAAAAATAAGTCACCTTCTTTTGTTCCACCCCAAAAATTTGTGCCACCCATGAAACTAAAATATTTTTATTCTTTCATAGCTTAAAAAATATATTTATTTCATAATAATAATAACAAAAATAATAACAATTTCTCTATTATAAAAAAATGTTTTATTAAATTAAAAGCTTTATCTTACTATGTTTGAAGAAATATCTTATTATAATACATTTCAAGAACAATTCTTGCAAGTACAGTATCAATTGGTCATATATGGTTCATCCACGAAGTATCGAGTTTTTTTTTCACTTTGCGCCTATTCGTCGTAGAAATTTGGGAGGGGTCTTAAAATGTCGACAAACTTTTTCCTTATTTGTCCCCCCCTTTTTTTTTGTTTTTTCAATAATTAGGTGCGGCAGGATTTTACTTCACGCAAAGGGTGTTTTTCAAATTTTTGACACGGCGCGCTGAAACGATTAGCGGAAAACCACTACGCAAGAATGTTTTGTTCAAAGATTAAAAAAAAAATTTTTACCTTTCATTTTTGAAAGATGATTTATTGGTGGACTTATAAACAGAGTGAAATAAAAATTGAAAATTCTTCAAAATAATTTCCTCCTGCATCAACACATTTTTGGAGGCATGATTTCTAAATTTAAAATGCATCTTCAAACTCTTCAGATTTGATGTTTTTCAAAAATTTTCACATTTATAAATTTTTTTACACTATACTGTACACTGTAGATCGTGTTAAATTCAATTTTTTCACGATTACTCTAATCATTAAAACGGTCTGAATTTTAAATTTCTAATACGCGCCGAGTGTTCCAAACCATTCGAAAGCTTTTTGAGCGCCCAGATCGAGGCTCGTCGATGATTCTTTCTCGGCCCTCTTTAAAAGCTCTGTGCCATTTTCCACTTTACGATTTTGACATGCAAATATTTTCATAAGCTTCTTGTAACATTTTACGTGTTTATGCACTGTTTTTTTTTAATTGCAAACAAAACTTTATCGCGTAACGTTGTACGAGTAGTCGCTCCATCGCGCCGTGTCCAAAAAATTGAAAAACACCCTTCGCGCGAAGTAAAATTCTGCTGCACCTAATTATCGAAAAAACAAAAAAAAGGGGGGACAAATGCGGAAAGAGTTTGTCGACATTTTAAGACCCCTCCCAAATTTCTACGATGAATAGGCGCAAAATGAAAAAAAAACTCGATACTTCGTGGATGAACCATGTATAATGATTAATTAGTATGTAATTATTATTTTATTAAAAATTGTATTAAAAAATGGTCTCTCATGAATGAGTAAGTATAATAAACTAATGTGACATTGAATTTATTTTATTTTGACCTTTAAAAAAAAATTTAATCATTTCATTTTCAAAAATTATTTGTTATATAATTACAGTTTTTATATTCTTTTCATTTTATTAGTATGAAATACCAATTATTTATTTAATTTGATTTTAAAACCAATATAATAATATCTTTTTACATTATATAATTAATAACAATAAAAATATATTTAACAACGAATTCATTTATTGATATTTATTAATTTCATTCATTTTATTTGTAAAATAAGTAAATATTTTTCAAAACATTAAATACCTTGGAATATTTAATACTACTATCCCTTGTAGTGATGGCAATGGAATTCTTTGTCCATCACATTCAAGTTGCACTCTTTGATCTAAATTTTTATAAGTTTTCTGCAACCATTGCTTTGATCCTAAGACTCCATACCACATATAATTTTTCGCACGGGATCGACACTTTTCAGGATGTTCCTCCCGTTTTTGATGAAAATCAAGACTAATTTTAGCATCAATACCAATACCAAAATAATTATTCATAACACAACGTTCAAAATAACCTTCCCTATAAAATAGAAATTATACTTTTATATTTCTTTTATTAAAAAAATATTAAATAAATTTTTTATTATTAATAAATAAATATATATATACATATATATATATATTACATTAATGTTTCATCTGGATCCATTAAAGGAGAAACTGCCGCACATAGTGCATCAGCATTAGCCAATAAAGCTTGACTTATTAATCCACCACTTACGTCTAAAAATTGATTATGTATAAGTAAATGTATTATTACATTTTATTTATATTTTTATTCATCACATTTTTTTATTTATTAATTTAAAATCTATAAAATAATTATTTTGGTATATTTATATATATCTTCAAATATTTTTTGAAAGAACGTTTAAAGATGTATCTGAAATTAGTATTAAAACAATGCAAAATTATAATTAAATTAATAGAAAATGTTTCGAATAAAAAAATTCAATATTATCTATGATCTCTCTATTCCTCATTTATATGATAATTATATGAAACTATATAAAATGATAAAATTTATATTTACTTGGCCACATTGGTAGTGTCACTAAAGGATTTATTATAGGAAGTTTTTTAATATCCTCAGTTTTATCAATGGATTTAGTACGCTCATGTTTTAAGCTCATGGTTGAGCCTCCGAACCTTGCCGCTGTTGCTGCCAAGGATACTACTTCAGATGCTTTTAATAAGCTTCCACTACTAATACGACGTGATGCATGTGGAGAGCAACCGGTGCCTTCTGGTAGTTCGATGCTTACTAAAAAAATTATTTTTAGAAATTTTTATTCAAAATATTGTGTAAATAAAATTTATTCAATAATCTATGAATTATATTATTTGATTTATTACGTATGTCACGAAACTGACATACTTAACAAATAAATAAGATAATAAGATAAATAAGAATTCGGGAATAAGTTCAAAAATTAATCAATATTATGAGAATTAATGTTAATTAAGATAAACTAAAATTAAGGTAATTTAAACTAGGCTTAAAAATGAAAACATCTCCATGGTGGGAGAATCAAAAAAGTTAGCAGTTTCTCTCTATAAATTGGGGGTAAGACTCATTATTGGCATACATAAGTGGTAGATTCGGTTTGATTGTAAGCAAGAGACGGAGTACAGTTGATTTGGCGAAATAATACGAAGTAAGTAGATCCCGGTTGGAAACTCTCGTCGGTCAACAACACGACGCTCACATAATCAAGTGAACTCATGGTAAAGCAATAATTGTAATAAATCACGGACACATGTAGACGCTAGAAATCTATCACGAGCTATATTAACACACTAAAATCTTTCTTCCGATTTATTACCAATAAATCAGTATTTTAACGCAAATTAATCGATTTTATTTTATTTAATTCCTAAATCATAATAAATAAAAAAAGAACCGGATAACGTTAATAAAGTAATAATATTATAAATATGCGAATAAAGCGACGTAACATTATAAATAAATATATAATTAATTAGTTACGATTGATAAATAAATAATAGGCCGTAACCCTGATTTTTTTTAATAAAAAAAATATACTTGAAAATTTTATTAATATAGTTGAAAATTGAAAATTAAAATATGAAATATTACTATACTAGTATTATTTTCAACTTCTGTTTTTCTCAAGGCCAATTTATTTTAAAAATATATAAATTAACATTGATACAAGTATAATCACATAGTAAACAGAAATTCTATTTACATAAAAATGTAAGTGGGAGCACTTTAATTTACGATGTATATTCATCGCAACATCAAATTACAAACTGTAAATACGTGAGTCACCTACATAAATTTATATGTAGAGCATCACAAACGCATACACTTAAAATTGCTGTGAGATACTTGGCAGGCCGAATCAACAGGACGTGTTTTTGTATACTTTCAGTTCTCGAAGCTAGTGGAAGTTACCGATAAAAACTAAGGGTAATGTATTTAAGCTGCCTGATGGTACAAGGACCCGGATAGACAAACCACCTGGTTTGGCTACCCGACAAGTCGGTGTATAATCTCCATTATTTCATATTGCCAGTTGGTAATCGAATTGGATACTGTGTATCGACAGTGGGTGGTTCTTCCTAGATCATCAGAACAGAAGGAACCCATCAGATTTTCAACAATTTCTTGCAGTATTTGATCTGTAGGGAAGAGCATCTCAATCATGGTACACCAAATATCCGTTTTTTCTCTTTTAATAAAACGTATAAGTTTTTAATTAGTAACACGGAATACCCGTCTAATTTTTCTGTGCCCCATAAACACCAATAATGGGATTAAGTTGACTTTGATCTACAGATTTTGCTCGAGGAAAGGTCTGATTCAGCTGCGAGAGCAGCAGAAGTTCGTTTCGTTGCTTACATTAAATATAAAGTCTTTCTTAACAACAAACAATAAAGGAAAAGTGAGAAATAACGTCCTCTTTCGTTGCAAAATTGCATCTTTTTGATGAAGAAAGGCCTTTGGAGAGTAATATTATCAACAGTGAAGCAATTTCTACTGATTTAAAGGTGATAATTATCCGTAGGCAAAGTTCTCAGAGAAGATTTATAATAAAGTAATTGAATAGTTCATTCTCGATGAATTTAACATTTTTTTTTTCAAATTAAAAATTCCAAAATAATGAAAAGGGACTCAACTTTTTGAGCATTTAATTTCAGCATGGTGCATCCATTATTCATTGCTGTCGCTAGATAAACGAAAACTGACTCGGTGAGAAAATATATTCGGTAACAAAAAATGTGGGGGTCAAGATCAAGTCCATTGGCATGGAGAATGTAATCAGTTACAAAAAAGTACTGATGTACTTGCCAGGATTCGTGGACTTTTACCTGACACTAGAAAGACTTGCATACCAAAATAAAAAGCCCTATGCCAAAAAGTGGAGAATAAATAGCTGTAAACCGATCACCAAAAGTAAAGACGGTATCAAAAGAAAGGAAACTGTCTTTAATATCTGTTTGGCTAAGAACCAAATTGATGTAATCAAAAGCGCTGACTAAAGACTGTGCAGTTGTTATATACAAGCCCATACATATATTAATTCTAACCAGACGAGATGACTACAGTGTAATCACTGAAGCAATTCAAGATTCGCCGTGTTACGTCGGATCCCTGGAAAGGCTATGTAGACTCGTGTAAATTCTAGTAATAACTGATGAAGGGGGTCTCGTCGAACCAATTGCTTTTTCAATCAATTTTTTTTTTTACCGAAAACAGATGTTAATAAAATAATAATGAACACAGATTAAGTGTGCTTAGTTTTGTTAAATTTTATCCCAAATTAATTTAATTTAATATATTTTTTATTCGGAAATTTTTTTCTTTTGAATATGTCTTTTTGTTCACATTATTCAAATTTTTTAAAATAATTTTGTTTTATTTTTATTACAATTTATTGTATTTTTGTTTTAATAATAATCTTTAAATTATCACTAATGTAATATAATAGCCATTAATATGCGACTTACTACAGAATACTAAGAATCAAAAGTTACTTGTGTCATCAAAAAATCAGTAGAATAAAAAAATTGATAAGTTGGAGTGATAAACGAGATGACAGCGAATCGCATTAAGTGAAAAGTAACATAAAATTCATACTTGACTTCTTCCTTGAGCTTTGAAGCTGAAGGTCCTTCCTTTCTTCTTAAATAACAAGCACACTCAAAATTAACCAGTATCCCTCGACGTACTAAGAAACACTCCAACAATGAATTTACTTGATACTTACAGAAAATACAAGGGTTACGATTATCGGATCTATCCCGATGTCTGTTCGAAATCAATCTGCCCGAGTTTCCGGGTTGCCCCGCAAATCGCCCTTTGCATCACCGTCGATTCGGCTATTAGTGATATCTTCCAATTCGATCCGATGTTCGGTCGAATTGGAATTAACGCAAACCGCATGACAGTATACATATATTTAAAATTTAATATTTTCTAATTTATTTACAACTATTAATTT
The DNA here is from genome assembly GCA_018907245.1 of Eupristina koningsbergeri. NCBI lineage: Eukaryota > Metazoa > Arthropoda > Insecta > Hymenoptera > Agaonidae > Eupristina > Eupristina koningsbergeri. The sequence goes on from JACCHV010000109.1 coordinate 306,624, forward strand.
ATTCATTTATTTCACAAAGGTTACCGTAATATGCAGACAATGCAAATAATAAAATATTCTACATATTTAATTTAAATTATAATTATCGATAGAAAAAGGTTTAATTATTTTAATCAAATTTATTTACTTACATTTTTCCATGCTTTCTCCACTGTATCTACGAAAACGTGGACCTAATTGGCCGACATTAAAATCCCGATTACTTTGAATAGATATAGATGGACTTGGTGGATCTATAATTACGCTAATTGCTGGAGGAAATTTTGGTAAGTTATCATTCGACTCATGTAAGCCAGAGATCACAGTAAATCGACAGATATGAGTATTATGTAAATCTAATATTTTTTCTTCTTTTTTATCATTCTCCAAATTATTGTTATTTGGTTGATTATCCATCCATATATTCTTTGCACTTGTACTGAATGGTTCTATTGGATTTGCAATTGAAATACGCTAAAAACATTTTTATTTCTCAGAAAAAAAATCAAATTCATTAGCATAGTTTTCTTATTAAGTTTTAATGAATTAATGCCAAATAATTTTCAGTTACTTATACAAATATTAAAAGTTTAAATAAAAATATTAAAATATTAAAAATTTTAATTTTTAATAATTATATTGTTACATCGCTTATTTCTCGCGTAACTATTAATTATTATATATTTGTACTATCACATTTATTATTTATTGTGTAATTTATTTATTTATTTATTTAATTCTTCGTTTACTCGCTTTGTATGCATATTTATTTATTACCTGTTAATTCGTTAAATTAATTCCATTAAACTCCTCGGTACATTTTTCAACCTTCTCGAAATCACTACAATAACTAATGGCTATTCAAAATATAAATTCAAAAAATAAAAAGCATAACTTTCTGGATGCACCATATGTATCGATACGTTAATTTTTAGCATAAAGTTTATTAATTATATGAATATTTAATTATCTCCAAGTCATAAATCTCCCGTATCTTTTCAGGGTCGATTTGGTTAATAATAATTATTCGCGAGTTAAGTTTTATTTATTTCCAATTAATTAAAAAGGAGAGTAAGTGTATGGCACGTAATACAAAATTATCACTAAATTATTAGATTCAATTATTATTATTATGAATATGATAATTATCAATGAAACCGATGAGATACCACATTCCATAATTATTTCACAAAATGATGATTTGTTCCTTGGTTTCGTTCATTTGACCTAATAATTTAGCTTTCCTGATTATTTCTTTAAATTTTTCCCCTTTGTCTATTGTTTTATATGTATTTTGACCTTTATTATTCGTGTAACTATTATTTATATTTATTTATTTATTGTTTATTCACTTCTTTATTTCGCATATTAATTTATTTATTAAATTACTCGTTTAATCGGGACCCGGTTCTTTTCTTCTAGCTGAATCGGTCGAAGCGTTTCAGCCTTCGTGAGGTACGGATTTAAATAAAATAAACAATTGATTTATTCGCATTAAATTTCGATTTATTGGAAATAAATCGGAAGAAATATTTTAATGTATTAGTGTGGCTCGTGATACAATTTTTTTCCAACGTATGTCCGTAAATTATAATAATGATTAATTTTACGGTGATGTTACTTGATCGTATGAGTGTCGCATTGTTTGACCGACGAGAGTTCCCGACCGGGATCGACTTACTTCGTATTACGTTGTCTTTTGTGACTTTTTTAAATTATACTCTTTGACTTCTCTTTTTGACATCCCTTCAAGCTTCATTATTACTGTATTTATTATAAAAAAACGCTAACTTTTCCAGGTTCTCCCACCGTGGAAGTGTTTATATTTTTGGACTTAATTCGCATTATTTCAATCTTTGTTTATCTTACTGAACATTATTTCTTAATACATTGATTAATTATTGATTATTTTAAACTCATTTTCGGATTCGCAACAATTAATATTCATTTAAGGTTACATATCAGCGATATTTTACGCTGCGTTTTATGCTCCTATTAACACGTTTACAAAACGCGCCTTTTTTACTTGCTATGTATGTCGAATTTCGTGACATACGTAACAAAATGTAAAATTTATTTAATATTTTATTTGCAAAAATAAAATTAATTTTCGAATCCCGAGTCAGACTGTTAATTCATAAACCAATCAATATTCCAATTGCAAATATTATGCATGTATTTATATTGTTACACATTTAAATAGCATCCGTATGTGTATATATTTTATTTCATTTACCGCCGGGTTACTATTCCACCGTAGCTGAGTCGATGAAATAGTCTTAGCCTTTTTAAGGATTGGGTTACGTTAATGAATCATACGATAATTATAGTTCATGAACAGTTATCATATTGAAAGAAAATCCTTTTTATTATAGAAAATACTTTTTTTGTACTCTCGAAGCGATAAAAAATTCAAATTTTTCAATATCTTGACAAAAATCCTGGTTGTAACACCAATGTTATGTATTTAATTTTTAGCTTAATATTTATTGATTATATGAATATTTAATAATCTCCAAGCCAAAAATTTGCCATAGCTAGAGCGGTGGACTTGCTCTAGTCCTTTTCAGGTTGGGGTTTGGTTAATAACAACAATTATTCGCGAGTTGAATGCTATTTATTTCTAATCAATCAGAAGAGATAGATTAAGCATGTGGCACATGATTGAAAATAGTCCGTCTTTTGCGACCGTTATTACTTTAAAGTATTTTAAGATGCATGCAGTTGTCGTATCGATCGTTTAGGAGTTAATCGTCACTATACTATTTCGACTCGAAGCCGAAACCAGAATCGTCAACCTTTTCATCAAAACTTTACTTATCACCTCTTCATTCGATAAAACTGCTGGCCTCTGTGGCTCCTCCCACCAAGAATTGCTCCCATTTTTAGGTTTGATTAGCACTTTATCAGCCATCATCATCATTCCTTGATTAATATTTTTCAACCTATTTCTGAATATCTATATTTTTCGAATCCGAATCGAATATCCATTTCGAAATTTCCAATGATCGATAATTTCGCAAGTTCGTCTATCAGCAATATTTTGTGTCACGTTTTACTTTACTCGATCAGTCTTTCGGCAACGCGAATTTTCCTGATATTTACGTATGTAGGATCTTGTCGTGTATGTGATAGATCATGTTACATACCTGACAATATACATATGTATGTATGTTAGTAATTATATTTAGAATTTTATATTTATATATTTGTAGTTGTTTGAATCTAAAAGTAAACTAGAATTATTTTTCAAAAATTTTTCATTATGTTAATTTTTGAAATTTTTAAATAATGGAAGTTTACGATATTTCATCTGGTTTAATGAAAAAAATAAAAAAAATGTTTCTTGTACAGATATAGTCGTTTTACAATTTATTTTTTATCTTCATGATTTATTATTTATTGTAGTTCTAAAATAATATTTTTTTTTTTTAGTTCTATAAATTTAGAGTAAATAAAAATATTTCAAAAATTTCAAAAGATTTAGTTAATTGTGAACTCTGAGAAACTGACTACATTTTGAGTCTAATAAACTAGGTAAGCCTAATAAATTCGAAGACAAACGGCTAATATATTTAAAATTTGTTATAATTTATGTTTGATAATATCTAAGTGATTGCGTTTATTTATTGAATATTACCGTATATGCCAATTTTTTTTTTAATTAAAATTTAAATTGGACATCTTATATTGTATTACTTTATTCCATAATAATAACTAAATTTAAGGACGTTATTAAATTTTATGCATAAGTATATTTTATAAAAATACCTGTAAAATTTTATCACTTGAGGATGTGTCTTTAGGTAAGGATGTAACTTCCATTTGCATGTTCAATCGAGTTTCTTGTTCAGTGATGTCAGATTTTTCACATTGATTTGATGTTTGAAGATGCTTAATTTCTTCAATAGCTGATTCAAATATTGTAGATTGGTAATTGAAGGCTCTATTTAAATATTTAAGTTATTTTATTTATATTTATGTGATATATAATATTCGATGTTTTTATTTTAAAAAAATACTATTGAAAAATATTTATAATATTACGTATGTAACGGAATTCACATACTTAGTTAATAAAATAATAAATGTTGCACAAAATAAGTAGAAAGGAGAACACGGATCAGCATAAATGAAAAAAATGTGCATGCGTTAAATTAGTCAATATGCTCAATTATTAACCAATATATTGGGAAATACGAGCGAATATTAAAAGGTAGTATGAATTAAGCCTAAAAATGGGAACACCTCCACGGTGGGAGAACCCGAAGGAGTTAGCAGTTTTCTTCTATAAATCGGGGGACGAGAACAATAAGATTATTATTATTTGGCTGATCGACATTCGACGAACTGTTATCATTGTATCTTGAGATTCGGGCGCGGACGTAGTAACGCGAAGTAATCTGATCCCGGTCGCTGACTCTCGTTGGTAAAACAACACGACAAACTCACACATTCGCGATAACACAAGAAACGCAAGTAATACAATAACACGGGTGCACACGTAGAACGCTAGACGGTAATACGAGCCACTATTATACTTTAGATTCTCTTTTCCGATTTATGATTAATAAATCAGTATTTTAAACGTGAAATAATATAATTACATTCATTTTAATCCTTAAACCTCACAAAGACTGAATCACTTTGACCGATTCAGCTACGGCAGAAAAAGAACTGGGAATTGACACATAATAAAATAATATAATAAAGTAAATGAGTAAATAAAGAAGCGAAGAAGTTACGCGACAAATAAACACGACGAATAAATGAATATTTAAATAAGTAGTTACGGAGTATAAATAAATAAATATATAGCGAATTATACCACGTAACATGGGTGCCGTGACCAGGTTAACTTAATTTAACTCTCAATAATAAATGAACGTATAAAATAACGTTACAAAAAATAGAGAGGATATTACTAAAAAATAAGGGATAATTTTAACTCGAAAATTAGTATATATTATACTAATGTATTCTCAATTAGAGTGATAAGATATGTGCCTACAAGACAGACCTCAAAACTACATATATCATATAGTAAACAATTGAGAGAGTGATGTGTGTAGCGAGGGGCTTGTAAATATCACTGTACTTAATTTTTTCATATGAGGAAAATTAAAACTTAGGATTACGCCACCTAGTGACGTGGAGAGGTATTAGTAAGCGCGCTCAATTTGAATTACGCGATTGCATTATTTTCTTTCGTTAGAGTTTTATTAACTCCTCTATTTCTCAAACAGAATACTTTATAATAAAAACTTATAATGTTATGAACTTACTTTTTTTACGTAACTATTATTTATTATATATATTTTATTTATTTACTTATTCAATTACCAAGTTACTTTCTACCGTAGCAGTCAAATTTCTCTAGACTTCGTGAGGAACGGATATATAAAAAAAAATCACCAACGAATATTCGCGTTTAAATACCTATTTATTTTTAATAAATCGAGAAATATATTTTATTTGTGTAACTGTGGACCGTGATACAATAATTTTCCTGCCTTGCATAAAAAATTACAATTACAATCGTGACCTTAATTGATTGCAATATAAGTATCGCCTTGTTAATTCGACTAGAGCCCAAACCGGAATCAAAACTGACTCTGTAACTCTTGAAAGCCCACCAGAAAGCCCCGGTCTACTTCATCTTAGCTCTATTTACTATGACAAATCGCTAACTTTTTTCGGATCCTCCCACCGGCAGTCGATCTTATTTTTAGAATAGATTAGCATTTTGTTGAATTTTAGTCCGCCTTTTCATTATTAAGTATGCAGAATTTCATTACGTATGTAACAATAATAAAAAATATTTTATTAAAATTAAATTTTTAACATATACGCAATTTTTAAAAATTAAAGGACTTATGTTGGTCAGAAAAAATCAATAGAAATTGATATTGTTTTATTGGCCATGAATTTAAAATAAATAAATTTGGTGTGAAGTCAATTCAAATTTTAGTATTCAAGTACCTTTCAAAAGATGCATACGTAATTATTGATGTTTAATTGCATGTTATTAACACTAATTAAATATGTAAAAAGTGGTCAGTATATTTATACAATTATTTTCATAGCAATATATTTTACAGAAAATTTGAAAGTTTTCCAGGATACCGAACCATTGTCCAAAAGAAGATCAAAGAAATTACTTAATCTTATTACACTTAAAAAAATCAGAGTATTCTGTTTGCAATTAGGTTATTAATAATGTATCTACAGAAAGCTTTAACTGAAAAACTCGACATTGTTTCTTATTTTTGTTTTTCTAATGACAACCTATTTTTATTTACATTATATATTAATTAGTAATATTTTTAATGAAATTATATACAAAATGGTATTTAAATTTACCCTTGAAAAAAATTTGAACTATTTCTTCTGCTATCAGCAAATCCATCCGGTGCTGGTAAAGTAAATATTTCGTCTGGTTGTAAATCTTGTCTCAAATCGGGCATGGGACTAAGTGTGGCGACATTGGGTGGTGGAGAAGAACATGATGATGGTTGTTCGTACTCAAAAGTTGAAGTTATACTAAGACTTTCATCATAGTTTCTCATTCCAAGTTCAAACATATTGAATTGATTCTTCTTATCTGCTATATATAAAAAGAAATTAATTAAAATAATTATAACTAACTTTTCTACAATTACATTTTCATTTAAAAAACATTAAATTAAAATGTATTAAAAACTAAATAATTTTAAAAAGTATAATATTCAATAAAAAAGTCATAATTTACCAAAACATACCTTTTATATTATTAACATTTCTGGTAGTTATTGTGATGTTCGAAGCCTTTCCAGAGCAATTTTGTGCATACATAATTTGTTCAGTATATTCTACTAATTGTCGAATAGCTTTTTTCAAACTATTAGCTCTGTTTATGAAATATTTATAATATTAATTTTATTATTATATATTAAATGTTTATTTATTCATCTAGTATTATAAGATAGAAGTAATATATAATGTAAACAATAACACGTTACCATATTTCAAATAAAAATCATTGTATTATTAAAATAATTTATTATAACGAATAACAATATTTAAACAAATTAATTTTTTCGTTATAATTAAAATGATATATAATGTTACGTTCTTTATTTCTCGCGTAACTATTAACTATTAATATATTAATTTATTTATTTATCGATTATTCACGTCTTTATTTCACTTATTTATTTGTTTATTCATTTATTTATTATATTACTATTTCTTATCAAGTTCTTTTATTCTGCCTTAGCTGAATCGTTCGAAGCGATTAAAATAAACAATTGATTTATTCGCATTAAATTTCGATTTATTGGAAATAAATCGGAAGAAATATTTTAATGTATTAGTGTGGCTCGTGATACAATTTTTTTCCAACGTATGTCCGTAAATTATAATAATGATTAATTTTACGGTGATGTTACTTGATCGTATGAGTGTCGCATTGTTTGACCGACGAGAGTTCCCGACCGGGATCGACTTACTTCGTATTACGTTGTCTTTTGTGACTTTTTTAAATTATACTCTTTGACTTCTCTTTTTGACATCCCTTCAAGCTTCATTATTACTGTATTTATTATAAAAAAACGCTAACTTTTCCAGGTTCTCCCACCGTGGAAGTGTTTATATTTTTGGACTTAATTCGCATTATTTCAATCTTTGTTTATCTTACTGAACATTATTTCTTAATACATTGATTAATTATTGATTATTTTAAACTCATTTTCGGATTCGCAACAATTAATATTCATTTAAGGTTACATATCAGCGATATTTTACGCTGCGTTTTATGCTCCTATTAACACGTTTACAAAACGCGCCTTTTTTACTTGTAATGTATGTCGAATGTTGCGATTGTTTCCCAATTCAGAGTTTATTTCAGGATTGACTTCTAAAATTTTTTAACAATTTTCCGAAAATTTTATCATTTTTTTTTCATGATCCGACAATACTCTTTTTCTGTGCTGATGTTATGTTATCTTTAAAATGTCGCGTTGCCTATGTAACCCAACCTGGCGTATGAAGTCGACGTCTTCATCGATCGCAGTATTATACTTATTCTGAATTGTATTAGTGTAAGTGTTTGCGTCAGTGATTTAAATTTTTTTTTGGTCACTACATTCGTTTATATAATTCTCTCTTCCATATAATTTTTAATATTTTATTATTCTTATTGTTAACATTACTATTATTTCTAAGGTAATATTGTCTCTTCTTGCGATGATATGGTCAGTACTCCTTGATTGTTTGCTTATTTCTTGTCTTATTAACTCTTGTACCTTGTCTTGAACTGATGATATAGTTACAATTTGTCGACTTGCTTTCCTATATATATATTTGTTAGAAAATTCCTATTCTCATTCATTATTAGTACTTTTAAAAGGAATATATAATTAATATATTCTGTACATATTATCATATATTTTTTTCCTTTTATTATTATTTTTCTTAAAATTTCTTTGATTTATAAATGGTTATAATGTATATATATATATAATTACAGAAACGCCATTATATACTTTAGGTGACTTTAATCTGTAAAGTTATTATTTTCCTATTATATAATTTAAATAATCGTATTATTATTATTATGATTATGATTATTACGGAGACTGTTGAGATACCGCATTTGGTAATTATTTCCTGACATGATATAATTTGTTCTTTGGTTTTGTTCGTTTGACCTAACAATTTAGCCTTTATTATTACTTCTCTTAACTTGCCTCCTTTGTCTATTGTTTTATTTGAATTTGGGTGTCTTATATGAATGTACATTGCCGATGTCTCGTTCATTATGTCTGAGATATGTGCTGTGATATTATTTGATAGTTGGTAGTCTTTGTCAAAGGAGGAATTGTAATTTTAAATTTGCGTACGATTGTTTTTTGTTGATAGGTATGTCTGTAAGTTACTTTGTTGCCTCTATTTCAATGTCGTTTGCTTCGCCTTTCGAGGTCGGTCTCAATGATAGTACCCTTGTGCCCTTAATTGGCTTTCTTATTTAACCCTTATTATCGCATTTGATTTTTAATTCGTCCGATTTTATAGCAGAATATAACCATGTATTTTCTCTTGTTAATTTTATCCAAAAGCTTTCATGAATTATTCCGATTCGTACCTCGCAATTAGATGCATTAAGTGATTGGTCCTTGAAAATTAATTTAGTTCTAAATAGACTGTAAATACCTAATTTACTTCTCAAAGTGTAATTTCGACATATATACATTTGCCTTGTCTTCTTACATTTCAGCAGATTGCCATGCATTATCTGGATATATATTCTTGTTTTGGAATTGATAGCCATATATTTTGAAACAGGCTTTATGTATAATACAAGTTCACTGAAGTTTTGTGACGCAGGAAATGGCATTAGCTCATGTAATATATATTTATTCCTTTTTACCAAACGGATGGTGATGTGATATATAATTTTTCCCATATTTATTATAATTTTAATGTCTAATATTTTCATTAATTTTTCAATACGACTATTAATTTTTTATTGGTAATTCTTCAGATGTTAATTTTTCTTTAATTTTGTCGACTGTTGTTTTTACTAGTCTGCTGTCCAATAATTGTGGGTGAATTATATCTTTTGATAAGAATTGTGCTATTTGTAGTATACCCTAAGTACCTCTTATCTGAATGTTTGCATAATCTGGTAAAAAGCCTATGAGTTCTTTCCACTGGAATTCTTTACATAGCTGTGTTATTTCATTTATTGCTGTTTGTATTTTTCCCTATAAATAATTTATTTTTCTATTATCATATTGTAACTTATTTTCTATGATCACTATTTGATTTGCTAATAATCGAGCCAATTGGCTTGTTTTCTTATTTAAATTTCCAATTAATAATTTTATTTCTTTTTCCGAATGTTCATCCATTGTACCAAATAAATATTTAGTAATTTTTCCTATAAATGGCACAATAGCATGTTTACTTCTAAATCGGTTAATTATTTCTGATATTGAGTTCATATTATGTTGTTCCTCCCTCAGAAGATGTTTTACTCCATTGAACTTCCGTTTGCACTCCTCATTTCATTATTAGAGTAAAAAATTGTTGACTCCTACCTTGATTTTCGTTGATATCCAAATATTGAATTATTTTCCAATCTATTTTAGACTCTCTTAATTCAGATAACCCCGCTATAAATTATCCCGGGTTATTTTTTATGGTTCTTACGAATTCCCATACATTACTGTATTTCGATACCCTGTAATAATATGTTGGTACTTAATAAAATTCTTTTAAACCACAATTATAATATATAAATTAAAAAAAATTGTCATAATTATATAAGAATATGCGTACTTGTAGTTGTTTTATTCTGTTGGTTAGAAGGAAAAAAAAATTTTTTTTGTTAATATTGCAACACAGCAATATACTCATTGATATGTTTTATTGCCGTTATAATATTTGCAGGTTGATGTGATATTTGCACTATCTGCCATCCTGCATTGCCCTAAAAGGAAATTTAATTTCCTTTATTTTCGAGTCGTGCCTCCCACTAACTTCTGCAAGGCCCTATTTTCTTTTATTTTTATTTAGATTCTTCAATGGTGATTTACTAGGAATTGAGTTAATGGTTATTATTTAATTCACTTATTCTAATTTTAATATTTATTTATTGTAAATTCTTATTTGCTTCATATTATAGCATAATTGTGATTTGATTTATTCGGCCTTGAATACGTGAGATTTACTATATCTATCTGAGTGTTAACATATAACGTAATGAGCTTAGTGGCTCATTAGCAAGCGATGATCTCCTCGTTCGCTCAATCCGGGGTTCAATTTCTCATTTTCAAAAAAAATTTTTTTTATTACTTATAACGTATCTTCCATTATCCCATTACTCCCTAATTTATTATTATTTTGTTTATTCTTATTATTATTAATTTTTTTATTTATAATAGGAAGAAGAAAAAAATTATTATTATTATTATATATAAATGGTCCAATGGCATTTATCAGGATTATTCTCCCCATACATGAGCCATTAATTCGTTCGGCCGGCTTCTTCCTCTGTTTCGAATGTGTGGTTAAGCACAGCATGTCGAATCAACGTGTTTATTCCAGCTCCTCCCACGCTCTCTCATGTTGATTCTCTACATTCTCATCATGAAGGTCTAGGCATCGAGATCTTGTGCTGTTTGTAAAACTTCACTGTAGTGTAATAATATAATTTCTTATTGCAGGAATCCTCCATAATATGTTGATTGCTATCAACATATTTTTGTTGTTCCTCAATGTACTGTCATTCCATGTATAATAGTCCGTTTTTATGCTTATAATCCATAGTATTTTTAATTCTTTTTCCGAATCTAATCCTAGGCTATTAATTATTCCAATGTTTAACTCATTCATTTTATTCTATACATATATTTTTTCCAAACGGGATCCAAAAATTTAATAGTTGATAAAAATAATAATATTAACAATATAATTGATATAATAATAATATAATAGCAATAATTAAAATAAAAATAAAATACAATAACAATAACAAAAGAATCAACAATAATAAAATCAATAAAAATGTAATTAGTGTGTTTATACTTAAAGAAGTACACACATACACACACATATACATACATATATATATAATATTATAAATTAATTATTATGTAGGTGATGTGACTTGATCGTATGAGTGTAGCATTTTTTGTCCTGACCGGGATCATCTTACTCCGTACGTTGACTCGAATTCACTGAATATTTTTGAATATACTGAATATCTCTAACTCTCTCTTAATTTCAAAGACTGATTTCCAGCTTCCTTGTTACTGTATTTATTATAAAAAAAGTTAACCTTTTCGGGTCTTCCCACCGTAGAAGTGTTCTCATTTTTGGACTTAATTCGCATTATATTAATCTTTGTTTATCTTACTGAACATTATTTCTTAATACATTGATTAATTATTGATTATTATGAGCCTTTTTTTCGGATTCACAACAATTAATATTTATTTAAGGTTACATATCAGTGATATTTTACGCTGCGTTTTATGCTCCTTTTAATTCGTTTACATAATACGCCTCATTTTTTTGTTAAGTATGACAAATTTCGGGACATACGTAACAATATGTTATAATGCCTCGTAACTTGAACGAATTTCTTATAGAAGCTATGAACTATTTTTAAAAAATAGACATTAAAAAATTGAATTAGATAGTCAAAAGTAACGTGACTGACAAAGCTTATAGGTAGAACCGGTTATCTTGCAGAGTTATTGAAACTGCAACCACACGTCAGTAAGTTATTCCAGTTGTAGAAATCATCATGAAATCTAATAATCAAAAACCGCTTAAATACTTCGGCATAATTAAAATTATCAAGAACCAATGCCTCCCACTGACACATTGCTATTTCCAGTATCAATTCGTAAGGATGAACGTAGTGGAAAGATTTAATAAGTACAGAGGTTTGAGCCTGAGAGTATCGTCACAGGAAATTGTGATTTACGTATATCTTCGATTAGTATAATTATTGTAACTAATCCTACAACCTGTCCTCGCAAATCCAACACTAAATCTTTAAAAATATTATTCATTCTAGTTATTACAATGAACTCCTTAGTAAAATATTAACAGCTTTCTGTAAGCGCTAGTTATAAGTAACACTTATGTTGTTACGTACGGATGCATAAGCATTCATCGTAATGCTAACGCGATATTTTTTGAACGTCGTGTCATGAGACACCGCGTAGGGAACAAGCACAGGCGACGAGACGCAGCGACAGCAGCAAAGACGTCTTAGGCGCGCCCGTGTCCCCAAGGTCGCCGATGCAGTGGGTTCTCGGCGCGAGTCGGCCAGCGGGACCGGATGTCATGAGCGGGAGCACTGCACGGCGAGAGAACTCCGGGGCGAGGGGGTAGACTCGCGGACCCAGCGTCTGGGCCGCGGAATTTAAGGAGGGGTTATTCAAAAAGGAGGAAACCCTGGCTTCCGTGGTTCGGCCAATAATTAATTGCACCCATTCGTGACGGATCCACGAGTCAATCACCACACTTTTCCCGAACTCCTGAAGTTCGTTTTTTTATAAGATCCGACCTGCCGACTTCATAGCGTGCGTTATCGTATTATACACCGGTCTCTTATCGCGACCCACGAACTCACGCTTCTATTTCGGGATTAATAAACGGAAAGAAACATAAACAATAATATACGGGTTTTTATTGGCGGAACCTTATCCTTCGTTATCGAATTATTAATAATTCGACATCTGATGAATCCGGCGAAATATTATCTATATACTTATATATATAGAGAAATATTCATAACAATTTATTTGTTTTTTTCAATTTTAAATTAAAATTAATAGTTATATGTAAACAAAAGACATATTAATACAGTCATGAACACGTTATATTAAAAACATAAAATGTAAAAACTACTCTAGTTTTAAAAAATCTAAAAAATTATCAATAAAAATTTGATTAAAATAATTTCGAATCAACAAAAACTCAACAATAATGTATATTTTAATATAAATTATAATAAATATTTAATATTCTAATCACATAATATTCTAAACAAAGAATACGAAGTTCCTGAAGTTCATAAATAAGATCATCTACTAAAGCATATAATATAGGATCTAGCTATCTTTAATCTAATTACAAGTAATCTAATTTTAATTTTTCGACGCATTTTCTATCGGAAATTCTATTTTCTAAATTTCACTTTCTAGAATCATAAGCAGTTTTAATTTGGTAAACATTTTAACAAAACATTGATATTCGTAATAACTATATATTTACTTCTCATCTTGTAAACTCTATTTAATAACATAATCACAGAACCCATAATGAAAAAATTAGAGATATATTATATATATATATACTTTAACAAATTCTTAAACTTTTTAGACATTTCTATTCAAACCCATAACTATAATATAATTATTAACTGATGCCAAAAATCTATTTATTCTAATAGAATTATTAACTATAATTGAAACCATTCAATTAATCAAAAGAAAAATATAGTGTGTACCTTTGTAAATAGTATTTTACTTTCTAAAATATGATATTACAAAAATACAGTTAAGAAAATTGAAAATATTTTTATAATAATGATTGCGCCGAATACTTTATCAGCAGACTAAGAAAAGTCAAAATTACAAACATTGTGTTAAAAATACAATATAATAACTGTAATGCATTTTATATAGGAGAATTTAAATATAATTTATAAATATGAAATAATATACACATTAGTAAATAATAATAACTCTAATCTATAAATACACTCTTAGGATACCATTGACTGAAATAATATAGAAATTTTGAAAATAAAATACAATTAGAAAAAAGGCAAATTTCTACAATTCTACAAATATATATTAATTCTATTATCATCAGCTGATAAGAAAATATACAATTTTTTAATGTACAATAAAATACTTACTATTAAATATAACTAATAACACTATTAACGTCGACATTTAAGTTCATTACAATTAAATTTGATCCTTTGACAACAAGGTAATAAGACCCTTCAATGTCATGCTAAAATATGTAAAGAAAATTTATAACATTTTCTTGAGTTACATAACTGATAAATTTTATGAAGTAATAATTCTGAATAAAGACGCTTAGAATGAACAAATCCAAAAACAACTTAGCTATGTTCTAATTTTGTTTATAAAGATTTCTAAAAATAAAAATTGGAGTTCTCTCAAAGAACACATGTTTTCTAAACTGCCCAATCAAATCAACATTAATTGCCATCTGTTCAGATAGCTGAGAAATACTAAAAGCTAACTCCCGAGACGTATAAAAATATAAATAGATTCTGAATATATTTGTGAAGGACCAAAATGTAATCCTTACATTTATTCCAGATTACGATGAAACCGAAATTAATAAAGCCATCTGAAGTTGACTAATAAAAAAAATTGAGAGATGGAAAAAATCGAAGAAGCTCAGACAATCAAAGAGAGTATTAGGAACTGGACCTCCTACAAAAACAAAAGCTATGATAAAAAATTTCAAAAAATAAAACATCAAAATAAGACGCTTAGTTTCGGGATTGTTATGCCTGAATTATTTTAATCTACAGGAGTAAATATTAAACATTATAAAATGGATTTTTAGGAAATAAATATTCAGTTGCCAAAACACAGAGTTCTTCCTCCAACTAGCTTAATATATAGGCTTTTACCATTCTTGTTGATCTAATCTCCCTATTACTGATAAATAGGCAGACTTTCTTTTTTATAGGGTTCTGGAGTCACTGTTTAAAATGTTGCCAACCCTGAAGAGGTTAAAATTGTTTGCTAAATCATTTACTAGTTCATTATAATTTTTACCGAGCACGCAAGACCATATTTAACCATAGCATCTCATAGTGATAATGAAACAGCAAAATTTGTCAAACGTATTCATTTTTTGCCTATAATCATCTTTTGGTTACAATTAGTTTTAAATAAACCTTGAAAGAAGAAATGCACAACTAACTTCACCACAACACGCTTAATTCTTCAAAATTTTGAGAATTGAGTATAAATCTAATTTTAGAGCAGTTTCTATAAGTAAATTTATTAAATAATTTGGGCATTTTTCTACTAATTTTAATTATTTTTAAATTTAAATATGCTTTACATTATTTTCTATTTAAAAAATAATAAAAAATCATATGAATTTTATACACTTTTAAAACATTGTAAGGACAATGAAATCTCTTGTTAATTATTGAGCGATGAAAGAGCGACTGCCGATCTAGAGAAGCAATATTTTATCAACTAGTTAAAGTTAAGTATACATCGTCGTGGTTAATAACTAAATGGATATCTGAATGTTTAAATTCAGTTATTTGAATGTAACACGACGATTAATAATAGTATTCCCGGCTACGTCGATAGTCATCAGGTTCTGGAAGGTCAGTAATATCACTTCATTCGGAAAATAGACATCACAGAAACGTGATCTACAAGGTCAACTGAAAGTCGTCACCATGATGAGAACAATTAATCCTCATTCTATAATTCATCAGAGGATAGTAAAGAAACGCAAGACATAGAACCATGAGGAATGTACTAGTATTCAGAAATTGAGGACAGTGTTATAATTATATATATTATGTTATATATTACTAAAGAATATTCTAGTACAGGTCAACCCTAGGAAAGGTTTGCAAGAGCACTCTTATTGAAGAGAAACTGAGAACCGAACTTCGCCAACAATATCAAGATTCGTCCTTATGCTGCTGCCTCCATAGTCACAATAATAGGAAATAGGCTCATTGTGATTAAAATAAGCATCCAGAGAAGTTTTCACTATTTGTTTAACATTTAAATCATACTCTAAAAAAAATTTGGTTGATTCTATAAAATATAAAAAAGTATGCTATAAATATGAATTCGTTAAAATTATACTCGCTAAGGACTGCAAGTGCAACTGGATTGGAGCATTTGCAAATGCGCTCTGTTCTTGTTAAGATTATCATGAAAAACGAATAATGCCATAACACTTGCAATGTTTAAGACCCAAAATATCTTGTTATAACATATACTTATAATATATTTTTATTTTTAATAAATCTAAAACTAATATTTAGAAATTCAAACTTTTTATCTAATTCGTAAAAACTTTTATCAGTTAACAATTTAAATTATGACTAAAGATTCGCGATTAAAAATCATTATGTTATACAATATAATTACTTCATCAAAAAGTTAATAATTCACTTTTCTTAAGTAACAAAATTATTTAATGCTCAATCATTGATAATTGATAACATCATATAAATAAAGGTAATATAAAAAATTAATTATCTATATATACTTTTTTAATATAGAATGAAATATATAACATTCATATCAACAATATTGCTTTCTCAGATTATCAATTTAAATAACACAACATAAAATGAAACAAAAATAATGTAATTAAAATTGAATACGAAATGTGAATATTATTTTCATTACTTATTTTTGTTAATATTGCTCTTATAAAGTACATTACTAATATTTAACATAAAATCGATAGAGTACATATACTTCATAGTATTTAATTTGTTTAATGTATTACATATGTATCACTGAAATTAAATTTTATTAATATAAAGTATTCTAATAATCATTAAAAATTATTTTGTAGTCTCAAAAATGTTGTTATTTAATTACTACTTTTTTTATTTATATAGCAGTAAAAAATATATCAAATATCTGTACCTTGATATTATAGTTTGATTCTCTTCAAAATCTCTTTTCATGTGAACCTTTCTTAAATTTGTTATTTCTTTTTCTGATTTTTCTAGCAAACCTTTCTCTTGAAAATCTACAAAGGAAAGCTTATCAGGTCTTAATTTATAATCGTCTTCGGCTTTTTCTGACATAAAATTTTCTTGATTATGAATTGTACGTAATAGAAGATCAAGTTTTTCTTGAAGAAGTTCACATTGTTTTCCCAATTGCTCATCTCCTGTAGTTAAACTTGTTTCTGATATTCGTATTACAAAGTTTTCAACCGTCTCACATAAAACTCTAAAAAATATTGATAACAGTAAATTAACACGAATAATAATTATTTAATAAATACCACAATTATTATTAATTTGTTTTAAACCATAAATTTTAATTAATTTAGGTAAGTATTAATATGACATCAATAACTTATTAATTAAAATTAGTATTTTGATAAGTTTAATTATTTTTTATACCTATATGTATTCAATATTATTAAAATAAATAAATGCAAAGATTTAACAAATCTTAAAAAATCGAATTATTTTACTGTATTATTTGTTATAATTACATTATATTAAAAATATATTTTTAAAAATTCTAATTTATTGATTTTTTATTTATTTATTAAAATATAGTTTAGTATCCAATGAGAAGCAGAATCAATAAAACTATTTATTCTTAATTATTTTGCCCATATTTCGACAATGAATTCGAAACTGTGGTGTTACGACTATCACGTTGTAGAATATCCATGTATTCCTACGCCTTAATAATAGCGTTGACAAGGATAAGGACCTTTATCGAAATGTGGGCAAAATAATTAAGAATAACTAGTTTTATTCGTGCTGCACCTCATTTGATATATTTTAATAAACAATATAGAAGGTGCTTAACGTAAAATTTCACAATCTAATTTATTGAGTGTTTTAATAAAGTAAATAACTAATACTCTATTTAGAAAAATATACTATTAAAATTTTAATTTTCTATTAAAATAGTAATCAATAATATATTAAACCTCATATAATATAATATGATTTAATCAGTAAAATTGTAATATTATAGAATATTTTAAAATAAATTGAAGCATACATGATATGTATTTTATTATTTTATAATTATTTTAATAAATATTTTAAATTAAAGACTACAGTTTTAATGTAATTTAATGCGCTGTTAATTTAAAATGTATTTTCTTTGTTTCTTATTATTCTCAGAACTTGAAGTTCTTCATATATTTTTCCATTGTTTCTTCTCTATAAATTTTCACTTTTACTCTTATTTTTATTTAAAAAAAATCGAAGTAAGAACATTGATTAACCTTCTATAATCACTCCTTAATATTAAAAACTTTTTTATTATTACGAATTCTTGACTAAAAATTATTAAAAATTATAATAAAATAATTTTTATTTCATTCAGAAGAAAATATTGCTATGCAAAAACCTTGTTACATAAATATTATATTTACACCATCTTTTATAAGAATAATTAAACTGAATACGTTGATCATAGTCATTTAAGTACAACTAAATACAATATTATTGTATTTATACATAGTTTATCCACGAAGTATCGAGTTTTTTTTTCATTTTTCGCCTATTCATCGTAGAAATTCAGGAGAGGTCTTAAAATATTGACAAACTCTTTTCGCATTTGTCCTTTTTTTTGGTTTTGTTTTCCGATAATTAGGTACGGCAGGATTTAACTTCACGCGAAGGGTGTTTTTCAAATTTTTGACACGGCGCGTTGAAGCGATTAGCGGAAAACCACTACGCGAGAATGTTTTGTTCAAAGATTATAAAAAAAAAATTCTTACCTTTTTTTTGAAAGATTTGGTGAACTTATAAACAGTGTGAAATAAAAATTTTAAATTCTTCAAAATAATTTCCTCCTCTATCAACACATTTTTGAAGGCGTGTTTTCCAAATTTCAAATGCATCTTTAAATTCTTTAGATTTGTTGTTTTTCAAAAATTTTCACATTTATAACTTTTTTTACACTATATTGTACACTGTAGATCGTGTTAAATTCAATTTTTCCACTATTACTCTAATCATTAAAACGGTCTGAATTTTAAATTTCTAACACGCGCCGGGTGTTCCTAGATACTCGAAAGTTTTTTGAGCGTCCAGATCGAGGCTCGTCGATGATTCTTTCTCGGCCCTCATTAAAAGCTTTGTACCATTTTTCACTTTGCGATTTTGACATGAAATTGTGTCCATACGCCTCTTGCAACATTTTATACGTTTCCACACTGTTTTTTTTAATTGCAAACAAAACTTTATCGTGTAACGCTGTTCGACTAGTTGCTCCATCGTGCTGTGTCAAAAAACTGAAAAACACTCTTCGCGCGAAGTAAAATCCTGCCGCACCTAATTATCGAAAAAACAAAAAAGGGACAAATGCGGAAAAAGTTTGTCGACATTCTAAGACCCCTTCCAAATTTCTACGACAAATAGGCGCAAAATGAAAAAAAAACTCAATACCTCGTGGATGAACCATGTATTATAGCTTCATTTTCTGCATTGAAGACATTCTTTTCTGAAAACATTTTTTACTAATTATATTAAATTCATTTAATTACAGAGATAAGAAACATTAAGTAAACTACATATAAATACAAAATGTCCTTAAATTTTAGTTTGTTAATAAATAACTTTAGAACAAAGCATAAAACTAATGTATATATTTAGTTAGTTTTCATATTAAAAATGTTTAATTATGAATATTACATATTTTTTAAGCTAAAGTTAATAAATAATAATCATACCTTTGAATAATAATAATTAATAATTATTATATTGTTTATTTAAATGAGAATATTAAAACTTATTTTAATTTTTATCTTCTTTATTGTTAATTATAATCGTCAAATATGATATACAAGTTATAAATGTATTAATATTAAGGCATAAATATACAATGAAAATATAAGATACACATAGTTTACCTGCTACAATAATAAATTAAATTTTTATGAAATTTCAGAATTTAATATTATAACAGATGCGCATTCTTGTTTTTCTTAATTCTTAATTATCCTTAAAAATTCTGTAATAATATAAAATTAATTTTGTAATTAGAAATATTTTTAATACAATATATATTTAATTTGATCAATTTGTTTTCTTTTGTTTTTTTTTTTGTTTTTGTTTTATAGAATATACCATTTAAAAGAAAGTAGATATGACAATTGAAGGGGTTGAAAATTTTTATGTTATAAACGAGAAAGTTACATAGTAATAATATTCAACAGTTTGAACGTACTAATTATAAATATTAATTTTAATTACTTTTTATAAGAAAATGATATTAGTAATATAACCGTTTAGTCAAATAAATTATTTAAAATTTAAAAAGGAAATTTAAAAATAAGAAATTTTTTTTATCAATATAATTTAACATATTTTCAATATTAAAAAATATCGATTTGATTTTTAGTTTAATTGTTCTAAAATTTTGTTATTATATATTTTTGAATATAATTTTACATTAAGTTATGTTTATTGAAATTATGTAAGACGAATTATACAGAATATTTTTAATAATTTAAAAATTATTTGAAATAAAGAAATTGTAATTTTTTAATTATATAATATTTTAATTGTATAACATACAGCAAATATCATTAAAAATTTTATAATCTCATTTTCTGATACAAATTCAAAAAATTTTTTATTAGGATTATTTTTTACAATAAAAAATTTTATTTGTAAATATATTTTATATTATTTTATATATTAATAATTAATAAATTTACTTATATTTCTTACAAAAAGAAAATAACTTTATACTTTAATTTTACAAATATTTTTTGTTGAACTTTTAAACAAAATGTATAACAGTTTTATATATAATTTAAAAATATTTTACATATCGTTATTAAAATATCATAAAAAGTTACAGAAATACTAATTTTATTGTTTAAATGATTTTTATTTATTCATTAACACTGACACAAAATTAATCTCCTTTAGATATATATGTTTATTAGAGCATTATTTAAAATTTAAAACTCGCCTGTAAGTTACCTTTTTACAGAGTTTTCTGTTACTTTCGAATATCTGTTTCAATAACATTAATGAGTAAAATTTCATTACTGATATGACTGGTTTTTATTTTTGAAATCTTAAACTTTGTTCTAATATTTAAAAGTTTATGTAACATATATTTTTATCCAAAACGTATCAAAATGTTTTATAGCACAAGATAATTCATTTAACAATATTATCAGGTACTTCTTCAAGAAAAAAAAACACGATTCATTTAAAAATCACCTCATACGTCTGCGTTTTATCAATGCTATAATTTAACATTTTATAAATATACTCATGATAAAAATGTATACATTATCAAAAACATACTGTTTGTTGTAAAATAATTTTTGTATGAAATTCGTAAAGTACAAACATTAATAAAATTAAAATTTTTGAAAATTTAACAAGTTATTTTCAAAAATATAATAACAATAAAAAATATTAAAGTCCAGATAAGAACAAATAAAAAAGTATGATATAAACAAAATATTTAGTAGAAATCACTGCAAAATAGAAATAAAAATTAATTATTTCAAAATTAGTGAATTTCATTAAATTGACAATTATTTTTAAAAAAATTATTTTCAAAATAAGATAATGGTTTCTCGTAAGAATAATTAAGACTAATCATTTAATTAATTAATAATATACAAAAGAAAAATTTTTAGCTTGTTGAAAATTTAAGGTAGTGATGAAATAATTTCATTTTATACATATATATTTTTGTATATATATTAAAATTAATAAACTTATATAGATTTATAATAATATGAATATTATAGAATTATTATATTTTTATTCTAAGAAAATTATTTTATAAAATTGATTAATGAAAAACTAAAATTATTTAGAAAAAATCGTTTTTTTTCAATATTACTTTTTATTATAATAATTTATTAATTATTAAAGTAATAATTAATACATTATTAATATTAATAATTAAACAATTGTCACAATAACTGTATTGTAAATAATAAAATAATCCATAAATATCATGTTTTATTTATTTAAAAATGATAATTAAAAAAATTAAATTAAATGAAAGATTAAATTTTTAATATGAAATAAAATTTATATGCTAATATAAATCTCTAAAAATATTAACGCTGGGAATCATGCTATCAAAATAAATTATATTTAGTATAAATTTAAAAACTAACTTAGCAGTGGATATAACGATACTCTCTTGCTCGGAATGTAAAATTTTTGTAATATGCGACATAATTTTATCTTCATACTCCTGCATTACATTCTGATTAAATGTAGCTTCCGAGTGATTAATTATTTTTTGATACGGTACAGAAATGCTACGTTCAAAGGTCATAATGCTCCAACGATCAAGCATCTTTGTTCCAGCTTTTTCATATTTTTCAAGAAGATGAGGTAAATGTGTATCATCGTCGCAGGAAGAACCCCAACCAAGAACTCGGGCTAAATCATTACCAGTTCCCAACGGTAATACTCCTACTTGACATTGCTTCTGAAAATCATTATTTTAATTATACTTTTTTAATTTTATAACGAAAAATAACACATGTAGAATTTAATTTTAACTTAATTTAGTTTTTTTATTTTCAAGATTTTAAAAAAGTAGTACAATATATATTTGTTAGTATGTTCAAAATTTGTAACCTTTGTGGGTGGGTGTGTGTGTGTGCGCGCGAGAGAAAAAGAGAGACGTCATAAGTCAAAAAGATTTAGATATAATCAAATAATTCGAACCATTATTTAATTACAACAAAGATAATAAGATGAATTCAAATTAGATAATGCAAAAAAAACTGAGCTTACTAAATATAATATGAAAATTTTTGAAGGTGCAATAATAACGAATAATTGAAAATAATAAATTGAAAAAGAACCAATATTAGGCCTGTAACACGAATAGGTCAGTCTTTAACATTCGCCATTATTCAAATGTTTTTCAAACTAATTTCAATGTGTTGTTATGATTTGTCATAATAAAAAATTAATGACTCATGTCTAGTCGTTTATTATTCTAGTAATTTTCTTGAAATACTTGTTTCAAAAATATCAATCGTAGATGATAGAAAAGCCTTTTTTGGCCTTCAATCTTCTTCCTTATAGTATACTTATAGTAGACAATAGCTTTGTGATTTCACCAAATATAAAACATTTTTTTTTAACATCGATATCTTGTTTTGCCTATAATTCTTGTGATTCATTTGACTTTATTAACGACTTTTTGAATGCATCCTCAATTATTTAACTATTTCAAGTACATTTTTGGATCAGTTCCAATAATTATTCAACTTCTTAAATTTGATCTATATTGATTAAAACCTCCTATTCTTAGTGAAAAATTTGGCTGTAATGGCTACTTTTTTAATTTCACACGCAAAAAATCGTATTTCCTTTTTTAAAAAAATGACAAATGCTGAGCTCAGTACGTTAATAATGACATTTTCATATTAATAGTTACAGAATAGATGTTAAAATAAAATAAAATGATACTTTAGGAATATTCGTTTTTATCCTGTTTTCTACTTAACTTCTTTAAATATTGAAGATAATGAACATATATGAAATTACTTCGAACTTATACAAATTAAACCACAAATTGGATAGAAGGTTTAAGAGTAAAAGAAAGACGTAAGGCACATTATAAAATATTCTAGTATAAAAAAACAGTGAATTTAAATTAAAGGAAATAAAAAAAGAATTATAAAAAATTTGATTCAGAAAAAAAATAAATTGGAAGATGTAGTAAAAAAATAAAATGTCAATTTCTGCTTTCCATTTTTGTACTGTTACCATCATGATCGTTAAATGTAAATGTTATTAGTTAAGTCAGCATATCTAGTGTCTGTATATTTTAATACAATACCACATGATTTATTATACAATAAAAAAAGGAAAGGGAGGATTAAAATAAGAAAAGAGAACGTGAGTTCAATCTCGTAGATTTGCAAAGAACAAAGTTAATCAAGATCTTGAAGTGAATAGTCATGTCATCAAGGCATGTAGAATCTTTAAAGAGTAAGCAGATCATTTTCTTCCAAATAATCAATAAGAAGCTAGAGAAGCATTATATTATGTGAAATCATTTTAAAGGAAAAATCAGAAAAAAATCTTAGTTGAAACCAACGCAGTAATCTAGGCTTTCTATTTTTTTTGTTATACACAAAGCGTCAATTTGTTTTTTCTTTTTTTTTCAAGTTTTTTCTGTTCTTTTCCCTTCCTCTCCATAAAACGACCACAGTTCAATCTTAAGAATAATTGTAATATTCTGTATAACTTAATATAAGCAAAGTATATTATTATTTAAAATTAAAATATGAATAAATAGAAAATTCTATGTTTTTAATACTCAGACTGTAAAAAGTTTTAGGTAAACTGATTTTTCGATTTTATCTTAATGGTAGATTTATATCTTTATTTGTAATAAACTTTGTGCTATCGTAATAAATATTTTTATAAAATAATAAATTGCTATTTTTTCCTTTAATATAAAAATTAATGACGAAATTACTTACATGCATTCCTAATCGATCAATTTCAGAAAGTACCCAACCAACAGATCCATCTCCACTACAAACCAAAATCCGGAAAGGATCAAAATGTCGAAACAGTCTTAGTCTAAAATAATAAACAAATATTTTTCAATTAAAAAAATTTTAAGGATTTGAATTTAATTTTTTTATTTTAATATTGAATTATAGATTTTATAACAAATTGTATTAAAAATATAATAAAATTATTTATTGCTTATACATATAAATATCACATTATTAAATATTTTTATTGTTATATTATAAATAATACTGAATTTACAAAATATGTATATTATTATTTTCTTTTATTCAAACAGTTATAATATTTTAAATAATTTAAAATAATTAAATGTTCCTTACCCAGGACCAGGGCCACCTTTAATAAGATCAAATACTTGGGCTGGGTTCAGTAACTGTTTAAATCTTCTAAGAAATCTAATGCCTTGATTATCGCCAGACTTACTGTTTACAAATACTAAAAGTGGACTACAACCTACTGGTCTCACTGCATCCCATGCTTCATCGCTACCTTTATATTCATAAATAATTATTCTATAAATATTACCATTTATTTTTTAAAAAGTAATAAAATAATATTTTATAAATCATAAAAAAATCTAATTTTTTAACTTTTTAAATTATAAAATTTTTATTCTACAATGAATTCTACAATTCTTTATTGTTAAAAAATTATATTTTTAATCTTATATAAATTTGATATATCAATCATCATATATTATTTTGTCTTATTTTCATAATTTTTTTAGCAATACCTATGCTATGTAATGCAGTTGGAGGCACTACACTTAATTTAGCTGCTCCTAAAGAACATTTAATACTCATAGAAGGTCTACATGCTATGTGAACTGTAACTTTGCACCATAAACATCTCCAGTCTTGTAACCTACTTGGTAAATTTTTTTTATTAAATTGTTGTTTAATTTATATTAAATTTTACAAGTATATATAAATTTTCAAAAATAATAATACCTTAACACAGAACCACAAGTTTTTTCACAAATAATACATTTTGAAGCCACTGGTAAATTCCCTTCCATCCATTGATGAGGCATAGTGATATTCTGTTATAAACAAAAAATTTTTTATTATATTATTTGTTCATTTTCTCTTCTAACTAAAAAAATATTTAAATTAAATTATCATATATTTTGATGCTTTATATAACATAGTTATAAATTATATAAAATTGAAACTTTATAATATTATATAAATTATAAAAAAAAAATTAAAATCAATTGATAAAATTATTTTATTTTAATCATAATTTTAAATTTAAAATAAAAAAATTAATACAAAATACTCACACCATCTTGATCCTCTATTATGTCTTTTCCAATTGAAGCTAATGTTGTCCATTTACAATTATTTATTGCTTTCATACTACAACGTTTATGAACTTTATATTTACAAATTTCACAACTTAAACCATGAGATGTTACCCCTAAAATTTATTGATTATATGATTAATTATTTATATTACATAATATTTTTAAATATTTTATACATGTTATTTAAATTTTACAATTTATAATACAGAATGTAAAAAACATATTTATTTAAAGTAAAATAAAAATAAATTTATATTTACCATAAAGAGCATCTCTACAAACATTACAATATGTTGGTTTAGCATGACTTGTTGCATACCACTGATGATGACCAGCAAGAAGATCAACAGCTACATTATCTGTAATAGGTCTATTTCCATCAGGATTTTTAAACGCATCTAACCACTCTTCCATATTTTCCATTTTTTTTTTATAAAATCAATGATGAAAATGGATTATCACCTAAAATATGTATAAAAAATTTTATAAAAAAACATTCTTATTTCCATATTTCTATTTTACTTATTATCAATTTACAAACATGATTTTTATATATAAAATCTATTTAAACACTTTACTAATAATTAAATTCATATAAAATTATTTTTTACAATCCATTAATTATACATACCAATACAAAAATAAATAATTATTTGATTAAAATTTTAGTTTCTAATATAGTATTAGTTTTACTAGTTTGGGGAAAATATATTAATTAAATATAAATAATTAATTAATTAATTAAACTTGTTTTTATCTATTTTTATTTTATCAAAAATATGAAAATAACTATATTTAAATATTTTTATTTGTACTTTAAACATTTTTTAATTTTTTTTTTTTTTAAATTATCTTTTTTATTTTAAAATAGCTCCATCAAAATTTAAAGAAAATATATATATACATATAAAAAAGAATGAAGAAAAAGTATTGATTACTAATTTACTAATGTATAAAATTATTATTTGGTTAATTGAAATTAATATATTTAATAGCAAAAATAGTAAGTATACGTTTAAAAAAATTCAAGTAATTTTAATATTATTAATGCCAGTATTTTCTTAAGAAAATATTTTAAAAAATCAAGAAATTATGAACTAGATTAGTATGTATAAGATACTTACAACATTCAATAACAAAATGTAATAATTAAAATGATTATCTTATAAATAAATAAGAATTAAAAATGTTTTTAATATTGATGAATAAAATTTTTAAACTGAATTATAAAGTTTCCAAATTAAGGAAATTTTATATAATATAAAAATTTCATTGTAATTAAATAAAAAAAGTAATATAAATACATTGATATTAATAAATAATAACAATAATAAATATTTATCAAATTCACTTTATCCTACAGAATAGTAAATAAAATAAAACGAATTCATAAACTTATGTAAAGGTTAAGCTACAAACTAAATATCAATATTTTTAAATAAAAGTATTTTTACAATAAAAAGAATAAATATCTCTTTTTATATAAAAAATCTATGGAAAATAATAAATAATCAAACACTTTTCAAAATTTTGTACCCATTTATCTGAGTTGTCTGCTACTCAACTAAGCCGCATATTTACTTCCTTATCACACATTCTCATGCTTATTCTGTAAATCTTATAATCAAGAGAAGATGCTCCGAAGAATATGGAGTTTATAATTAAAAAATGTACATCGTTTTTATTTAGTTCATCAAATATTTCATACAAATAACATTGCTTGTGTTATTTAATTTTTTTATTAATATTAAAATGAATATATATACCAATGATACAAGCCAATATTATTTTAAGGTAGACATATTATTTTTAAATAATTTTATCAACTTGATGAAATAAATACATTTTTTTCTTTAATACCTTTATTGAGTAATATATATTTTATTTTCATTTTGATGCAGAAAATATTAAAATACATTTATTAAAAAAAAATATTTATAAATTTATGTCTATCGTTATTTAAATAAACAATAACTAAAATATATTTATTTATAATATAAAATATTTCCAATAATAATATTTCATTTATGTAAATTTGTATATTATAAAGGCAGGTTTTTAAGTTTAATAAATGTGTTTATTGATTATTATATGATTAATTTAGTAAGTATAATGAATTATTTGCTCCTTAGCTTCGAATAAATTATTAAAACTAATTGCAGTTATCATAAGTATGAATAAAACGTGATAAGGATTATATGTATATCTGGTCATACAAGATCATAGCCGTTTAGCGATTTCAGAAATTTCAACAATACCGTTATAATACGGAGAGCATTGATCCAAGAGAAAATAAGCCCTGAATTAATTTTTGTTTAAATTTATGTTAATTACTTGTCTGCTCGTAAGTCGGGAACCCAGAGTCCGACCATGCTCCCCACGAAGCGACAAGCGCTCAAGTATAAGGAGTCCCGGCGAGCCGAGAGCAAACATAATTAATTTTTTTTTTGTGTAAATAAATCTCTCAAATTATAAATTGAAACATTTTTTTTTCTATCCCTCACAAACAAACCGGCTGAAAGTATCCAGATTACACACGATAAGGATCGTGATGTTACATATTATTAGATATTCTCAGTCACCATATTCCTCTCCATATACCTCACACCTTCTTCTTGTTTCATCTAACCAGTTCTTATTCTTTATGGTTATATTGCCACATCATGTCCTTTCAATCACTCTCATCACTTTCAGTTTTCTTACTTCTCTGAGATATTCGAGTAGTCCTATATCCTTCATCTCTTTATACATCTTATTATACTTTGTTTTTATCATCCTTTTCTATCTGTCTTTTGTTTGTCCTTTTTTCTCTCTCCTTCTTGATACCTTATATAATTTCTTTTCACTTTTTCACCTCTCCAGATAATCTTTACTTAGTCCCAATTTATTAAAAAATTTCTCCATTTGATCTGTTTTTTTGTCTCTCCAGTTTGCTTTTTTCCCTCTAAACATTTCCTCGTCCATCTGTTCTAATTTAGTCCCTCTAGCTTCTCCTCGTGTTTCAGTTGCCTCCTACTCAGTTCAGTTTCCAGTCTCCTCTCATTTCTATCTCATCCACCTCTTCGTATACTAGGTATCTAGGGGTGCAAAAATTTAGGCCCAATGTCCACGTATAATACACCAGATTTATTTTTTCTATTCCTGCTGCCTCCTTCATACTTTCTTTCTCTCAGTCCCAATGTTTTCTTCATCGTCAATTTCCTCTTACTCTTTATTTCTTCTATATATGCATTATGTCCTCCCTTTTTATCGAACAGGAAACCCAGCTAATATTTCAATTTCCTTGCCCTTCCATTTCCACCCCATTCCCTTGCATACTTTTCTTGATGACCATTAGCTTCGTTTTATCCATATTTATTTACAGTTTCTTTTCTTTCAGCGGTTCTTTTCCCCCATCATCGTCTGTGGCATCATTTTGTTTTCCCCTAGCAGTACTAGGTAATCTGCTAAGTTTCAGATCCTTATTCCATCTATCATGACCCTACCAATCCTCCTTGCCCTCATTTCTTCCTTCAGTCTCCCCATGTATATATTGAGTAATGTTGGACTGAGGATGCACCCTTATTTTAACCCTCTTGTGATCCAAACTCTTTCAATATCTTATCTTCTATCCTTATCCTCGTCCTCGTTTCCTCATATATTTCACTTATCCTTCTTATTTAGCCTTTTCGTAATTCCCTTTAATCTCATAAACTCCCATAATTTTCTTCTATCCACCATATCACAGGCCGTCTTCATTTTCACAAATAGGACGTGAAGTCTTTTCCTCTCTCTCATTGTTTTTTCCACTAGGTAGTTAAGGATGTATACGTTGTTCATTGTCGATTTTCCTTTTTTAAAATCTGTTTGACTTTCTGCTATTATCCCCTTCTTCCCCACTTCCTGTTTCACCCTGTTCTTGACTATCCCTGCTTACATCTTATACATGGTCGGCAGTATGGATAAGTCCCTATAGTTATTGCAGTCAATTGCGTCCTTTTTTTACATACAGGCATGATTAGCGCCGTTTTCCATTCTGTGGAGAGCTCTTCTCCTTCCCATATCCTCTTTATAATTCCCTTTAGTCTGTTTCTCGCTTGTTCTCCGCCATATATCAATACCTCGTTTGTTATCTTATTTATTCCCTCAGATTTCCTTTTTTTGGAGCTTTCCCATACTATCTGGAACTTTCTGTTTTCAATTTCCTGGTTTTGTTCCGCCCCTTCTCTCAATTCTATCTTCTATTTCTTCCCTTTTTCCTGCCAGTAGTTTAATGTAATGTTCCATTCATATTTTTATTGGTATTTCCTCCTCCACCGTCACCTATCTTTTTCTTTGTTTATTCAGGTATCTCCACATATTTCCTTCATCTTTAAGTTTTCTTAGCTCCACTTCTTCTTCCACTTTTTTTTATTTTTCTTTTCCTCGCAAATTATTCTTCATTTAATTCTTTGTTTAGTGTATATTCGTTTTTCATCCTAAGCCTATTTTCAATTCTTTGGCGTTTTTTTTACTTTTTTCTCTGTCACATTCTTTATCCTACCATTTTCTCGTTCCCGTCTTCCATATTCTGATGATTATTTCCTTTTTTGGTGTCGATTTCCTTATTTTTCTCTTGAAGCTTTTCCAACTTTCCTCCACCCCTGTTTCCTAATAATCGTCTTAGTATCTTATATCCAGTACTTTTCGATGATTTCCTTATCTCAGACGTCAATACTCTTTTTTTTCTCTTCCTTGATGTTTCTCCTTCTTATTCCCTCATCATCTGCCTTTATTTGAACGCATATAGCGAAGTGGTCTAACTTAACTCCCTCCTCGACTTTCAATTATTATTATCCTTCGTATTCCTTCATGCTCAATTACCAAGTCGATTATTGTACAGCCTCTAGGTCCCGGATAAGTTAGTTCTCCCTGTTTCCTTGTCGTTGTGCTATTCATAATATGTCAGCTATTTCCTTCAATCCTTCTCACTAGTTCTTCTTCCTTTTTCTCAACCTTGTGGTCCTTGCTTTTTATTCTCCTAATATTTCCCTCTTCCTCACCTTCTACGTAGCTACCTAATGACCCTGTTCTCATATTAAAATCTCTTATTATTACGAGTTTTGCGTCTTTAGGGTAGTTGTATTCTATTATTTCTCATTTCCTTTCTAAGTCTCCTTTACTATATATTCCCTATATTGTAATATCATTCTCTCTCTTCTTACTACCTTTCTTGGTTTTTATAATCCCATTCCCTTTCTCTTTCCCCAATTCCTTGATCACTGCGTTCTAGTTCTTGTTTATTCCTGCTATGAATCCTGCCATCGCTTTCCTTCGCTTCCTTACTCTTTTCACTCCCACTATCTTCTAATTCATTTGTTATAGTAGCATTTTCCTACATCTCTCCTTGTCTTTTCCTTCCAGTCAGGCCTCTTCCGTTCTGCTTCCATTTCCTTTAATTTTTTTCTGCATCCCCTTTTCTATATTTTTTCCTGTTTTTCACACTCTCCTCCACCTGATTTTGATTATTTTTTCATTCTCCATCGTAACCCATTCTTTTAGCTCATGCCTCTCCTTCCTTAACTCCACCTTTTCTTTTTCCCTTTCAGCTTTTTCGATTTTTTTCCCTCTCTATATCCTTTACTATACTCATAACGTTTTTTTCGTCATCCAGTATTACCTTACATTCCACTGTCTGCATTGCCTCTATTGTCTGTTGACCTCCGCCCTGTTTAGCTCCTCTGCATCTTTTTGATGTAATTTCCCTTTCCACCTTGTTGTCAATCAGCGTAGTTGGGGCTCTCAGCCCCGCAGCGGCGTCACTCTCCTAGCTTTTTCTCATTTGCTCCATCACGTTTCGAAGCTATTCCCGTCTGTATACCTAAACTCGCCGGTTGGAGTTTTTTTAATACTCTTTCTACTCGCCTTTATCATCACACCCATACTCACTTTCAACTCTACTTGATCCTCACTTTTCACTGTTCTTAATCCTATACTTTGTATCCTAAGTTCTTAATACTTTCAATAATATTTTCACAGAAGCTGATAGACGCAAAAAACTTTTTTTTCTATTGAGCACACATTTGAAAAGCCTGATATGTATTTTATTATTTTATAGTTATTTTAATAAAGCTAGTAAATTAAAAACTACACACTATTTCTTTGAGACGTTAATTTAAAATGTATTTTCTTTATTTTTTATTGTTTTCAGAACTTAAAATTTTTTATATATTTTTCCATTCTTTCTTCTCTATAAATTTTATTTTTTTCTCTTATTTGATTTTAAAAAATCGCGGTAAGAAAATTGAGTAAATTTCCATTATCAGTACTGAATATTAAAAACTATAATAGAATAATCCTTATTTAATTCAGAAGAGAATATTTCTATACAATAACCTTATTACATAAATATTATATTTATACCATTTTTTATAAAAATAATAATTAACCTGAATAAGTTGATCGTAGACAATTACAATATTGTTTTAACGTACAATATTATTGTATTTATATTACAGCTTCATTTTCTGGATTGAAAACATTCTTTTTTGAAAAAAAAACATTTTTTTGTAATTATATTAAATTCATTTAATTACAATAATAAGAAGCATTGATTAATCTATATATGAATACAAAATGTCCTTGAATTTTAGTTTGTTAATAAATAACTTTAAAACAAATTATAAAATTAATGTAAATATTCAGTTGATTTAAATATTAAGAATGTAAACCATTTGTCACGAATAGAAGAAAAGGGTCAATATGATGGAATCTACAATACTTCACAGGAAGACTAGGAAATTATAAAACTTGTTATGTGGCTCGAAAAAGAGCGTGCATAGACAAAATTATAAGAAAATACAGAAGTTGGTTTTTAGAAAACCCAAGGAAAATAGCTGAATATGTGAAAATATGCGTATCACTGATCAATTCAAACTCTGCTGCATTTCACAAAGCTCATCAACTAACGTAAATGATTCAATTTGAAAAAATATTAGTACATGTCTCACTAGCATGTCGAAAACACTTATTGTACTGTTACGAATCCATTTCTCGAACTTCAAAAATAATACAAACATTACTAAACTCATAAACGGCGGTAGGAGATCCGATTTGTTGGAAAAGATAGTAATTGATTTCTCAAGGATCCGGGAGGTTTTCTATAGTTTTAACCCGTACAAAACTGCAAAATGCGATGGCATTTTCCTGGTAGATCTACAGAAAGAAGAAGATAAGCTGGCGATAACGTTATCCAGGTTGTTAAGGGTTATTTTACAAACTAGATATATGCTCAAAATTTAATAAAAGGTTATAGATTTATCTGTTGAACGTCCTGTCGTGCTGAAAAAATCTTTAAAATGAAAACGCCGGCGACTATCCACTTCTGTTGACTAGTTTGTTCAGGACGGTGTTGCCTATCATAGTAGTCTTCAAACGCGGAAAGTCTCGACATAAAACTTTATGAATGACTCAATCATATAAAATAAAATAATATTACAGACTATTCATACCTCACACATTTACTTGCATACCACTGCTTTGTATGTTATATTTGGATAAGCTGGATTCGCTCGTCGGCATAGGGTTCATAAGGGACCTTATTCAGGGTGAAGCAAACGACGAGGTGAGATATATATAAGTGAGATAATATATGCTTAAAATGAATGAACATTTTAATTAAAAAAAATGGTTTTACGTAAACGATGCGGTTAATATTTGAATAATGTTAAATCATAAACAAAAATATGAAATATATATATATATATGCATGTACATATATATGTAAACTGGGAGATTACATATAAGCAAAACTTTGTATATGAGTATACGTAGATAAAACATTACAATCATACGCGGTGGATTGATTCATAATTTCAAATTGTGATTTTAACTATACATATATTTTTATATTATTTATTTGCATATATATGCTCGTATGCATACAAACGCCAATCCAGGGGATACAACGGCCTTATACTTGGGTTAAACCGGCTATTTCAAACTTGACATGCGGGATGGTGGGGGTAAGCTTACTGGAGACCCGCTAACTTTTGTCTCGCACATTGCGAAAGTCTAGAATACTCTGATGTTGGTATTGGACCGACTACCTCGAACCCGATACCATGACCAGCATCAGAATACGTCTGTTCATGCACTAAACCGGTTACCTTGTGTTTAATGCAAAAGTACAGGAAGGAAGGGTAGAGAATACCAAAAATGCATATTTAATTCGAAGGCTTGTGCACTGAGCCCTAGTTACTCACAAAAAGTTTTAGTCTTAGTACTGCC
This sequence comes from Eupristina koningsbergeri, assembly GCA_018907245.1. Lineage (NCBI taxonomy): Eukaryota > Metazoa > Arthropoda > Insecta > Hymenoptera > Agaonidae > Eupristina > Eupristina koningsbergeri. Next base: position 340,961 of record JACCHV010000109.1, read on the forward strand.
TGAGCAGCGTACCAAGAGTGTACAACCAAAAGCCTTGATAGAACTGTACATTCGTACTTATGTGCGGGCACTGAAAGGATGCTACAAGACTAGTGAGGCTAGCGATGGTGGAACCAGTGGAGTAGGTCTAACTGACGTGGGGTTAGCGGGAGGCGGGCCCTACTGCGACTCGCTTTCGTAACGCCGAGCTGATTAATAACTGTAACGATGCATCGTTTATGATGTTACATATGATAAAAAATAAAACAAGAATATTTAACATCAATTATCAAATTTACTTTTTTAATAGTATGATATTGAATAACACTAAATTTTATTATTTGTTTAAAAATAAATCTTCAAAAGATAAACAACCTCTTTTGGAAACTTGACGGGAAAAAATCTAGTTAGTATTCTATAGTAATATAAAAAGTACTACGTGTAAACTGTCTATTGAAATACAGAACTACTTTTCTGTTTAAATGAATAAAATTGAATTGTCTTTTGTACCAGTATTTCAGGTGTATAAAATAATTTTATTACTAAATAAGATTATATTTTGTGATTATCAATCGTTGAATATTAGAAGTACGATACAATTGTTTATAAGGGGTTATATTTTTTAAAATGATACATTATTTTATAAATATAAATAAAAGAAATTATTTTAAATTATTAAAAAAGAAAAAGAACTTTTTATCGTTTGTCTATGCTTTGCAAGTATAGTTAAATATTTTTTTCTCAAGGTTCTATATTACTAAATAATAATTAATAAATTCTACAAAAATTAATAATTAATGGAAACATATATAAAAGATTTCATTAATATGATTTTTCCATACTTGAATATAATCTTTAGAATAATAATTGATAATATAAGATGTAATTTGTTATAATTTAATTTAATTCTAAGTTAAAAAAATAAAAAATAGCTTATAAGAATTGATTAATTTTAATAACTTATTATTTATTAATCAGTAATTTTTAAAATATTACAATGTTAAATGTTTAAACAATGCTTAATAAATATTTTTGTATAAACTGTTGTAAAAATTTAAGTTTTCAGAAAAATTATTATGTTCATAAAATAAAATTATTATAACGCGTACAAAGATAGTATATTTACTTTAAATTAAATGATTCTAATATTTTTTAATGAAATTTAACAAACTGTACTGTTAAATCTTTAAATTTTTTTTTTTTAAGAATTTTTTATAAATATTATTAATTATAAATAATACGAGATGATATCTAAATAATGATATTTAATAATAAATTCTACAATTTTAAGCCATGTTTATTACTATTTCATATGAAAAATTTATTTATAATATGTATTTTATTATATAAATATTATATAATTGCAAAAAATATAAAACACATATAATATTTTTAATAAAATATTATACTATAAATATATATCATACTATTAACTTCATGAGCACTATGCCTCTTTAGCTCAGTGGTAGAGCACTGGTCTCGTAAACCAGGGGTCGTGAGTTCAAACCTCACAGGAGGCAAGGTGTTTTTTTTTTTTTTTTTTTTTAAATTTTTTAACATCAAATTTTAATTGTATTAACATTAAAAATTATGTAAAACTTTTAATGTTTATATCACAAAAATATAGACTGCAAACTCAATCAATATATTTAGATAGTAAATCAAATTGATTTGATTTTATGCTATTGAAAAAAAACCCTATTTTAGTATATACTTTTTTATATCGCGTAATTCCTAAAATGTATATAATATTGTTAATAAAACGTTTAAACGTTTAATTAAAATATCAAATCCAACTTTTTATTTTTATTACTATACCAATAATAACTTTATGATATTTTATTTAATTATAATTTATTTTATTATTTTGTGTTTGAATATATTCTGTTATTATACTTTTTATATTATTTATTATATACCGTATTATTTAAGTTTTATATAAAAAAAAGTTTCTAGTACATTAAATTTCAATGATTATATTTAGTATGTAAAGGTACGCGTATACATATGTATGTATACAAAAAAATCCTAATATTTTTTATAAATTATAATTATAATAACTAAAATAGATTAACAAGTTTTTATTCATCACTTAGTAATAAATTTCTATTAAAACAAAATAATTTATTTGATTTCAATAAAATAAAATGAAATTATATACGAAATTAATAAATATATACAAAAATAATAAACAATTTAAAATAATTTTTCATTTATTCTTTTAAATAAATATATAATTTTAATATTTTAAGAATAATAAGTAATAAATGAAATTATGCTGTTTGCGAAAAATAGTAATATTATGACTAGATGATAGGTAATAAATAAGAAAGTAATAAATACCTCCATGTAATAAACTTTTAAACAATTATAAATAATTATAATATTCAATTCCAGTATATTTATTAAATATTTATCAATTAATTAAAAATATATAGTAATAAAATGTATTATTATAATGTAAAAATTAAAATATGAATGTAGAAAATTCTGTATCGGATTTGTAAAAAAGGAAAAAATCATCTATATCTAGATTTTCAGAAAAAAAAACTTTAAACGCGTCAAAAGTACATCATGCCAAATTTATTTAATTTGATTTAGAAATTATGGCGCTAAGTTCACATAAATAAAAATAAAAGGAAATAAAATTCATTTTACAGTTTTGTGATATACGAGGTATATTAAAAAATTCTGGGAAACTTAATTTTTTTTTTTAAACATATTACATATAAAATTTATATTTTTTCATCTATATTAATATTATTCTTTTTAAAAGAATTCTACTAATTGTATTTACAATATTTATTATGCAATAATAATAATAATGATGATCATGATAATGATTTTGAAGATGATGATGATGATGATGATGATAATAATGGTAATGATAATTAAAAAAATAAAATTTTATCAAGTAAGTAGATTTTGAAAGACATTTGAGGAATTTCAGATCCTTGTTAAATGAATCTACTCAAAGTAATGATAAAAATGTTATCTGTTTCAAAATTTCATTTGAACTTTGGCTTGCAATCCTGTACAAACGCTATCTATTTAATGGTAAATTTATCTTTCTAGATCAATGAACATTTTCAACAAAGCCAAAAGTTACAATTTATTTTATTATATAAAAACTAAGTAAAGCAAAACAAAATTAATGTTGGTATTATATTATATTAAAATCTTACGATTAATTATTGTAAACGACTAAATTACAATCATAAAAATTTAGTTTTTTTTGTGTCATTGATTTTTATCATTAAAATTTTATATAAGTTTTAATACAAATTTATTGTTATAATTTTCTACTATAAATTTTTCATGAAATAACCAAATATTGTATTTTATTCAATCAATTATTATTTTAATAATTACATACATTTTCAACTTTATCTGTTGTAGAATTACTTTTTCTTTTGAATATAATTGCATAAAATATAAATGCACTAATATTTTCAATAAAAAAATTTACAAATTAATAAAAGGAAAAATATACAATAATATATATTTTGATGTCGAAGAAATAGACAACTGGATTACTAATCTCACAGGCAAGTATATTTTGGAAAAAATTCATAATATTGCTTGTTTTAATACTTTAACATTACAAGAACAATGTATTCTTAATTCATTACTGGAAGAATATTCATAAAAGTCATAAAGAAAGTCATCGTAATATTATGACCTAATTTTAATATACAGTTTAATTTTTTTAATGTCCTATTTGAAAGTTTTTCTATTGAATATACAGAATAATCTTTTTTTTTATAAGTATTATTTTAACTAGCTTTATGTCGTCGATATAAAAATTTTTATCTGATAATTATATGATTCTATCTATGAAAGTATAAATTATTTTTACTTTTTGTGCCATCGTATGATTTCAATTAAAATTCAAAATTGTAGTCGATTGTGTAAATTTTTTAAAGAAGTTTGTAATAATTGTATAGTTTGTGTCAAATAAAATATCTAAATTAAAATTAAAATATCTAAAAAGGGTAAAGATTTTCTTTTTTTATTTCATGAACAAATTTTAAATTACCCTCATGTATGATAAAAACATCAAAAATTAAATTAACTTCATAATTTTGTACACACATAACAATAAATATTTATAGTAGAATAATGGCACTGCTTTTTATGTATTATTGATTTTACTTAAACAATCTGACTATAAATAGTGCATATCATTGTCAGCAAAACGGGGGGGGGGTTAGAAAACCAATAGGAGCACTAAATATTGATTTATAGTATTTTTTATTAAATGTAAAATATATATTGCTAAATAATAATTTAGTAATGTCGACGTTATGGCAAGTTAGTTTCTTGTTTTTATCAAATCTTTATTATATTACATTATAAAAATACATAGTTAATAAAAGAAATACAAATAATAAAACGGATAATATCACAAATATGAATATAATAACGTGAAACTAAATATTCACAAGTGCCGCTAACCCATCTTCCTCCCTCATGAATACTTATCACGACGTTGCATCACTATACTTCCCAAGTGGCTCTTCCTCAAACGATTTATTACTGCAGACAATCGTCTTCTGGTGCTTTACCGATTTATGTTATTGTGATATTGTTTTTACCGTACTGTGTCCTTGATTATCACTTCTCAATACTTTCTTAATCTTGTACAGTTCGGTATATTTTGGAAGTAGCTTATTCTGAAATGTGTTGATCTCTTGCTGCTTCGCAATTGTGGAAAATCTACATTAATGTACACTGAATTTGATATCGATGTTTTGTAACATGTTGTTTTTATGTGATCATATCTCTCACCCATTATATCACAAACTCATATTTCTCACTGACTTTTAGGTGGTCTACTGTATTGAAAACGCTTGATTCTTATAACTGTCTTCGCGCGTAATTTAATAAAACCTCAACAGGGGTTGTTCCAATAGCTTTCTTTATTTAATTATTTAAATCGCACTTAACTTTAAAAAACATCAGTGTTCAAGACGTTTGTCCTCCGAAAAACGTGTAAAATTGAGTAATTATATTTTTCGACCTAATTGTTTCCTCGTGATAATCTTGTGATGGTGTAGATACTAGCTGAATTGATCATAATTATGCATCGACATGTTCCATGTGCAGTGTATGCATCTGTTCCTGTTTCATGTATTAGATTTAAATAATCTGCGTTTTTCCGACGGGTATTTTATAGGTCCGTTCCAAATTTTGACTCAACGTATACATCACCTACGGAATCATCACCGTTCATTATTTCAATTTTAGCGACAATTCGTTGCAATTTTTCTAGTATGGCAGTATCGCACGGTAGCCCCTCTCTCAATAACCACATATACATCACTGTAGCTACGCAGTACTCCGTTCGTTTATTTCATTATTATAGATAGTCGTCATATTGCTTGCTTGGTCAATGTAGCATCAAAAAATCGAGACGTACTGACCATTGATCCTGTTCTAATTCTTATTTGCCTTCTCTTTTTTTATATTTTTATTTTTATTATCCTTTCATTCGCGTGCACAATGCCCATTTTTGTTATATCCAAAGCAAATAATGTCCGGGGCTTTCCTCTTCACCTAATTGCTCTGCTTATGACTATCGAATCTGGAACGTTCAGGTCAATCTGCGAACCAGTAGTATAGTCGGTTGACTTTCGTAATCAGCTTATGTCTCGGCCCAAGCGTAAAATAAAACTTATATTTCTTTTAATAAAATTTCCTTAAAATTTACAGAAAAATTTTCAATAGTAAAGAAATTTATCAAATGTATCTATATTTTTTATTCTATATTTACCTATCTATTTTTTTATTATAATAAATATTTATAAATTATTGCAATATACATAAGTTACTTCAAAAATATTAAAATAAAAAATTTCTAAAAATTATATATAATACAATTTGTAACGAAATCATCTAGTTTCGTTGTTTTATCCATATTCGGTTTGGATGACGGCTTGTCGGAGCATGATTAGATTACGCTACTTGAAAAAAAGGAAAAGACAAATGAATAAATAATTCATGTAACTTACTCTCGTTTAACCATCTTCATGAACATTCTTTTTGTACACCTCTTTATAGCAGACTTGTACGAGGGAGGGGGTGATTTAGTTTCCTGAACCTGGCAAAAGTAAAAATAGAGAGGTTAGTTGTTGTCACATAGTTGTCATAAGACATTCAACAAATACAAGCACTAAAGTTCACAAAATAGAAGTATTTATAGCGCTAAAACTCGCTAGTTTTCTTCACTTCTAGTGGAGATGTTTATGGAGAGTAACTCGTAAAATTCTTTAAGAATTCCCTTGTGTCCGATGGTTAGTTCGCGTTTTGATAAAACGCGACTACACTATATTGAGGCATATAAATACGACGTAGTTAAGGCCATTCTCAATCTAGTCTCATGCGACTGATAGAATTAGATGAACGGGCGTCTGAGGTAGAACGTACTTCCCTACGTGAATGGTCATGCTATCGCGTTTCTGTTAGCGCATATGAAATACAATGAACGCTTGAGATAAAAAGAAACAAGTCGCCTCTGCACACGAGTATCAACGGGCGCTTTTGAAGAGAAGACGAATTTACTATGCTACTCTTTTTCGTGTATATCACACGTGTGAGGTCACACTTTATTATGTCTACGCGGGCCAGTTCGTGGACTGTGAAGTTGTTCTAATATTCACAAATTAATTAGCTTAAAGTTTATTTTTAATTCTATTAAAAGTTTTTAGAATAAATCAAATGAATAATATAAAAACATCTGGTAATAAACATTGCCGCGTGCACACATACACATACATGTACATACACACATATATATATAAATACAAAAAAAATAAACACATATACATAAAGGGACTACAATGCGGTGGTTTAGATCATGGGGTGAGAGAAACCTCCATCACGGCACCTCTGTATGTTGGTGCATATATGTACATACGTTTACGTGGACGTATTTATCCGATGATACACAGAATTTTCTATCTTATATTTTACTACAATATTATGCGAATTTTTTATTTCTATAAACGAATAATTTTTATTTATTTAATTTATAAAAATCTATATAAATCTAAAATTTATCTATATATATAACAAAATAATAATTATATAAAAAATTTTCTAATTATATACATATTATTATATATATATATGTTTAAAATTTATATAAAGATTTGTATATAGTAGAAAACAATTTTAATTTCATTTAATTTGTTAAACAAACATAAACATAAAACTAAAATTTATTATATATCCCTTTAATTATTACATTATATATTTTAATCAATACTCAATTCATTTTAAAAATAGAATCCTTGTATAAATAATTAACTTTTTATCCTAAAAATTATATCTGCATTATACATAAATTAAAATTATATGATTATATGTAATCAATAAATATACCACTTTACATTACAGTCCTTTTTTTAATGTAATTATAAAACGATAGAACATTTATGTATAAAAAAATACTAAACAAATTCAAATCGTTTGTTAAATTATCATACTAATTTTATTTAATTAAACCTTATTCTGAATTTAATAAAATCTTATATTTACACTTTTAATACTTTTTGTTAATATTGTTTCTTTATCAATCATATATTGCCCATTATTGATTTAATTATGATCATCTATTGGTTTACGTCATAACTATTCTCATAATGATATACAAAAATTCATTGTAGATTTAAATTTTTTAAACATATAAAATAGGAAGTACGGAAAATTTACTTTATTGATTATTGTTAGTAGAATTACTTTCGTAATTTTCCGTAAAACACTTCAATAAAAAAAGCCAATTGATACGAAGATTCTTTACGTTTGATTTGGTAAATTCTTTGTTTTGGTAAAATGTTATGAATAGCACTAGTTTCATTTCATTATTGTCAATTTTTCATCTAAATATCACTAAGAATATATGAAATAAATTCTTTATCAATTAATTTAATTTGTCTTTGAATATTTAAAATTTTTTTGAAATGAATGCCTTACGTGTTTTGTTTCATTTAATAACTAATAAATAAATTATACATTTTTATTTATGCAATTAATAATTAAGTTCAGAAAAGTGAACTTTTTTCTCAAGGTGAATCAGAAATTTTCTCTATCAATTCTGTCAAAAAATTTATTTATATTCCTTGAACATTGTAGCTTCGATACCACGCATATTACAGACATATTTTTATATATTGTATAACTTTTTAATTTATATTACGCAATTGTTGTTAATTTATTTATAAATAGACAAACAATTATAAATCTTTTTATATAGGTTTCTTTTTAACTATATACATATTATGTATAAATAAAAGAAATTTTACAATATACTTTCAATTTATACTTTTCCTTTGAATTTAAATAAAAATTTTACTTTGCATCCACATTATAATATATTAAAAGTAAATATTATATCAAAACTTATTATATATTGAATTAAGTACTAACATAATTGATTAAAGTGAAATATTAACGTAGTTGATCATGTACACGAAGAAGAATTAAAATCATTGTATTTAAAAGATATTAATAGATTGATGTGAGAATAAAACACGATAAAATATAAAATTTCTTTATTTCAGACTCTCTCTATTCATTTTAATAATTTTATGATAATCTCTACCGTGTATAATTTTATTAAAGATTTTTGATAAATTCGTTAAAAATGGTTTTTTAATAAATAATAAATATAGCATATATATCATATTTTAATATAAAAAAACTTACGTAAACAACAAATTAATATTAAGTATTAATTATTTTATTTGTTATATCAATTAACATTCGAAATATTTATTTTTAATTAGTAAAATTTAACATAGTATAATTTCAGAAATATTTTTACGAAATAATTTAATTAATAAAATTGTTGAATAATTAATTTCTATATATAAGTTGGTATTTTACGTAATATTTATTCGTATGTACATTTAGATTATTAGGTACTTACCGGTAGGAAATTTTGTACACTATTTGTATAATTTTTTTTCTATCTATAGTTTCATCTGACGCACTTCCAAGCTTTTCTACTTATTCTCATAATTTATTATGAAATATTCAGAAAACACATCCAATTAGTCGTATGCATACCTACTTAGAATATAGGTACACAACTTATAAGCGAACATAATATTTTTTATATCTACTACGGATTTCACTTATTTGGATCATATTAATTATTAAAGACATTTGATCCGTAACACATTGTATATTAAAAATAAATATATATTCACTAGTTTATTTTAGACATCACGTGCTTATATTTTTTTATAATTATTAAATTTTTTCATTTTATTATTTTTATCACACAATTAGATATTTACCATAGCATTATTTTTTCCAAATATTTGTTAATTTCTTTTGGTTTATAGATCACATTTGTTTTAAGTATTAAGAAATATTACCAATAAATTATAAATTAGAAATTTCCGAATAAAATATTTCTACCTTACCGAGCAGCATTAAAAAAATATTTAGTATTTTGGACTTTTCGGTTTTACTTTTCATTTAAATGTACAAATTTTAATTAATCATTTAGATATTGACAGGTACTAATGTGTTATTTCTGACAACTAATTTTTCATGTATACCGGGTACAACAAATGTTTCTAATGTAACTGATGAATGGCTTTCTTCCTTTTTTTCTGTTAGGTGTCGCTTTTTCGTTATTGACTTCATGAACCAAGCATTTCATATAAATGAATCCCTCGCAATACATTCAGAACATATCAATTCGAATAAGGGTTCAAGAGTAGATTTTTATACTTTCCATCACAATTCAGTTAAGTTTTACGAACTAATATTTTACCTCCTTATTTATCACAGTCTCGATTTATAATTTAATATCTCATACTTATGACATGACCACTTTTTGCTATTTACATTTATTGTTAATAAATCCAACTATTAAAAAATAAGTTATTTTTTTTTCTTTGAGTTATAAAAGTGTTTCATACAAAAATAAAATGATTTCATTTTTTTAAAAATATATTTAATAACAACTATATAGAGTACATAATTTTTATTTTTTTTTGTAAATACTTCTTTTAAATTATACATGTATTATAATGGGTCATTTATAGTTAAAAATAATATAAAAAAATTATTTTATAATAAATATTTAATTTCAATAAATATTATTCTGTTATTGTTAATAAATTTATTACATTATAGAGAGTGATGTGATTGATTGAAAAATAAAACGATTTATTCTGTATATAAATAATATTTAAGTTAATTATTTATATAATAAAAAGCAATTCGAATGAGATTTTATGAATGAAAATAGTATTATTAAAAAATAAAATTTATTATTAATTTAGGTACTTTGAATGCGTAATAATCGAATTAATTTTACAATATAAATAAAATGAAAATCATACAAAATGCGATATCAATACAATGTTCTTACCTACTATTAAACCATAATATCTCTTTAAATAACTTACTTAGATTGATAATCTTTTATTATCAAATCTAAACAATAAGAAGTGCAATAAATTGTACTGATAATTATTATTTTCTAAATTAAATTTTTATGCAATAAGCTTTTCTTTTATTTGAATTTGAAAAAATTTAATACTGAATCAAAAATATTATTTAAAAAAAAAAATATATTTTAAAGCACTTATAAAAAATTTTTGTTCGGGCCACGGACTCTTCAGAGATCGCTAGTGTTTCTATATGTGCCAGAGAGATAGAAGATATTTCTGCTACCATGTTTGTCCCCAAAGTTTAACATTGAGCTTAGCATTATCTTACTGTCTGTTCTGTGGTAGGAAGTATAAAGAAAATATAACATTAGTCAATCGGTCATAGTATACGACGGCCAAAAGGCAAAGAGCACTATAATAATAAACAAAGACGGCTAATCGAGGCCCACTTCCAAAATATGTAAACACTTTCCACCTCTCCTCGTATCATAATACTCCTTTTTGATTTTCTGTTTCGTCCTTTCTTATTTTTTTTTTAAAGAACTTTTCGCGCATTGTTAACAAAGACCTTAATAAAAGTCATAACTGTATTCTATTAAACCTATTATTATTATTGTATTTATTTGACTTGTTTAACTTTAAACATTTTAGGTTAATATATATATATATGTGTGTGTGGTGTGTGTATTATTGTGTGTTTATCATATGAGTCAAATAAATACAATAACAATAAGTTTAATTAATTATTAACGTTTACAATAAATTGAATTAATTTATTAAAAGCATCATGAATTACACATTGTCTTGAGCTTCGCGAAAATGTTTGTTTGAATTTCTGTTCTGCTTCGTGATATCGAAGGTTTTTCCGATATCACTCGTTTGCGTGTAGCTTCGTATTTCCCCTTTTTTGAACGTAGGGATTGTCAAATTAAAAAAGACGGATGTTATTTGCAAGATAATTTTAATCACATAATATATATAGCTATGATACAAATTATACAGTGTGTTTGAGTATGTGGCTGTTCGACGACTGAACTTTCCCCCTGGTTCTACGTCTTATCCCCCTTTCAATTCATGGGTTTTCCTCTGTACCTGCTCATTTCTCTAATTCTTTTATCAGGTACATGACGTACGTATCATTGGTGAGCATATAAAATGCGTTATATGCACTGATATTTACATTGTATACCACCTGCCGGGCGTTGTTGGTGCCATAGGCGTTTCTCCCGATGGGTCCGGGTTTTCCCAATTTTGAATAATATCGCCTCGACAGCATACGTTAGTACACACATAATAAAATTATTAAAAGTATAAAGTATGTATACTTACAAAGTAAAGGAAACAAAAGTTAGAAAAGAATTTCTAAAATTCTTGTAAACGTCATTTGATTTTTCTCGCCAATATCAAGAACATCAAAGCATATTCAACAGAAAATATTTAATAATAAGAAACGTTAATTTTTATTTAAAAAGAAAACAAAAAAATTTTTTTTTCGATTTTTGAAACTACAAATCAAAGAAATTCATGTACAAATTTCCTGTATAAATAAAAATAGTATACACTAAATTATTATTATTATATAATAGTACAGAGTAAAAAATATTTCCATAATTTTTTAATTTTACATGTACAAGAAATTTAAATATCTACAAAAATCTAATAATTAAATTTAATAAAAAAAAAAAAAATATATAGAAAATTTAATTTAAGCTAGTATTACGTATGCCATACAGCTTCATTCGCTGCAAGACGAATTAAGCCTAAAAATGAAAACATCTCCACGGTGTGCTGACCCGAAAAGGTTAGCGTTTTTTATAATAAATACATTAACGATGAAACGACGATATTCAGAAAAGTATAAAGAATAGGAAATAGAGTTCAGAAGAATTACAATCAAGTAATATTTTCCGTGGGTGAAATACGGAGGAAGTTGATTCCGGTCAAGAACTTTCGCCGAATTTAACAACGCGACACTTATTCTTCGATCAACTAACATCACGATAATAATAATTGTAATTACGGACACAAAATAGGGATGTATTCAGACACGAGCCACATTCACACATCGATAAATCTCTTTTCCGATTTATAGAAAATAAATCGGTATTTAATGCGGATAATCATCTGTTAGTTTTATTTATACCCTATCTTTACGAAAACTGAAACGATTCGACCGATTCAGTTATGGCAGAAGTAACTTGATAATAATTAAAATAAATAAATAATTAATAAATAATAAACAAATAAATATAATTAATCATTAGGTGATAAAATAAGGTCGTATTATTGGTGCCGTGACCAGGAATTTTGTTACATTCGTTTTTCGATATAATCCATATTCCACTGATAAATTTTTAATCCTATTATTTTTTAAATAATAGACTACATACGATTTATTTTGTTCTTATTATTAATCTTATTATTAAGTTCTTCCTATTTTTCAGCAAGATTCTGTGTAATTAACACGATATTGATACAATATTTATACTTTAAATGTTGAACTCATTTAGTTTAATTCAGTAAATTCAATTATTGATTTACTAAATTTACTTAAAACAACAACACTAATTTCATGGAATACACATAAAAAAATGAAAAATTCAACAAACTTGATTTTTATCAATATTTAGTGATATATCTTTTTTAGACTCAGATATTAGCAGTTGCATTTATGCACTCCGTACTAATCGCTAATGAATGATGAATTTCATAAAATTTCCTTCTACTCCTTGATCAATGTAATGGTTTTTATTTCCAGTCTTTCTAATTATCATTTATAACTTTTTCACTCATTCTGAAATGTTTAATTACTTCAATATTTTGTAATATACTATTCAAAATTAAATAATGTGAGTAATTCGTGCGCACTAAATTCATATGCTTCATATTTATATCTGTTATCTCTTAAAATAATTTTGAATACACATATACCTGATATTATTTGTTTACAGTTTACCTTTCTAATTATTACAATTAGTAATTGATTTTTTATAATAGTAGTGCTATATAATTAGTACAGATGTTGAATGTGCAAACCCTGACGCATAGTATCTGATCTCGGTTATTAGATTACCATTTCATAAATATTTATAGTACCAGATTATTATTAGCAATTTCTGCTGAGCAACAGGGCGTTTGTTCTAATTTTGAAAAGCCAAAGACTACTGCCTCTAGCAATTCAATTAAAATGATCGTTTAGAAGAGACATAAGAAAAATGAAGAAGTGAGAATAGACGATGACGTATGTTCTTGAGGGGAAATTCTACAAGCTGAATAACTAACTATGCATATACATTTGCATAAGTATGAAGTATATGTACGCGGCTTATATAAACATCTAGCTTAATTCATTTTTTATGAACGGCTAAGAATCCTATAATTAATTAGCGATAATATCTCTTAATCAAATTCCTGATGAGAAATAAAAATTTTTTTACTTATGCTATAATACATACTGTTTAATTTACTATTAATACGATCATAATTTTATAATTACATTAAAATATTTGATATTACTTTAACAAATTTATTATAATTTCTTCAATGTTCATATTGTAATTGTATTTACTATAGCTTGATAAATAAATTATACAATCTTTTTTGCTTATATATTTTTTGATTTCTTTCTATATTTCTCTAGTTGCATAAAAAATAATACATATTTTTATATTAAAATAGAGTTATTTTACTGAACAATGAATTATTATGAAATTGTTTTAAGCTATATAAATTTAAAAATTATATTTTTTCAAGTTATAAATATATAAATTATACGCATAATCACATTAATTCACTTTTTTTATTTGAAATAAAAATTATGTTAACGAGATAGAGAGAGAGAGAGAGAGGCTAGGGTAGAAAAGATGTACAGAGTATGTCAGACCGAGAAAGAGAGATAGAGAGAGGGAATTTATTGATGTAAATAATATCTGAATAAGAGATATGAGAAAACAAAAACAGAAAGTTTGAGATAGAAAAAGATAAAGAAAGAGGTATAGAGAGAAAGAGAGATGGAAAATACACTTATTTCTTATTATGTCATAACATTGCAATATGCTGTGCGAGCAAGAAATCAAAACTTCTTAAATTTGCTATTTCTTTATACTTTTATCTTTTATCGTTTGCCTTGTTGCAATATCTACATTCAAAGGAACTATTGCTATATATTTGTAGATGAATTTAAACGTTATTTCAAGTTTATTTTCGTTTAAAAGTAAAATTCATACGTATACTTTTGAATTCAAAAGAATAGGCTAAATTTATTGGATTTTACATTTAACGCAATGGGGAGAGTGCTTAATTTCATTCCGTACTCTTTTTAACTTCTTTTTTATGATTGTTTAAGCGGGCGTTCGAAAATCACTTATTTCTTGCCCTTGAAATATTCACGGTTCTCACTCTGCAATTTGACGTATCTGAGTTGTCGTGCGCTGTCGTTGTTGTATGAAAAGACTGCCCAGGATCAGAAAAATAGAGATGAATATTTAATTTATTGTATTTTATTTAACTAATTTACAATATGTATAATCTTAGAAGTAAAAAACACAAGATGAACACATGAATTTAAGTATATAAAGTGCTGTCGCTTTCCAATGCGTGAATGACGCTCGGCTTTTTGACCAGGAGAAGCAAACTTCCCCATTTTGCTTCAAGTTTCGCACACACCTGCTATTCGCAAAAATACAATTGCTCATACCGCACTTGACTCCGCATGGATATCATCGCAGGTACACACATGACATTTTCCTGTGCAAGCAATCCTTGCAATGTGAAGGGTTTTTCCCATAATTCTTACAACATCAAGGTTTTACACGGCTACATTTCCTTTTCGCGCGCATTATAATATTTGGCGAACTTATAAACTAACCGCACACGCCCATCATACACTCTAGTTTCGTGCAGGTATACAAGAACTGCTCGAACAATAATAATTTTCAGTTAATTAAACATTCTCTAGATTTTGAAACAAACGTTTAACATAGACATTAATAATGTACATAATAATTTCTTATTATAATGCTATTATATTTTAAGAAAATCTTATAAAATATTAAAAAAATCCAAAATCGATTTTTTGAAAAAGTGAAATTAGGTAAACGCCTTAATTTAATATAATATTATGAATTTTTTTAATATTATATGTTTATATCATGTGTTATAATAAATATTTTAAGATTAACAAAAATATTTGTTATTAATACACAGAACATTTAGAGAATGTTTAGCCCCACGTTAAATAGAAGAAACAATCATGTGAATGAAATATCTGCTTTCTCTCTCGCACACATTTGGTAACACTGACAACCCTGGTAGTGCAAGCCCTAATAAAACAAATTTTTTTAGTACTCTAAAACCTATTTAAAACAAAAATATTTGTAGACATATGGACAATGGGTAAGCAAAAAGCCATATTAAAACACTTAGAAGTTATACTTAATTTAGTAAACTAAAAAATATTTTTAATTTTCATATGATTATAATTATAAGAAATTTGCGAGCATTTTTAATAGATGCCCCTCGCCTCTATCTGTCGGCACGGTTCGGTGAGTCGCTGTAAGCCGTGCTCCATCCATAGGAAAGAAATCTGGGTTTACCAAGTCAGCGTCCAGAGTAAAACCCAACGGGGCCGGGGATAATAAAGTTTGCACAGTTTCGGAGATTCGGAAATTTAAGAGGATACGTGGATGCGCGTACTTCGACCCATCATAAATGGATAAGTAAGACCATAGGCCGATGGTGTCCGGATGAACTATCATAATCTGCAAGCTTCCCGGACCGAAATATGAGTAAACGTGCGCGAAAAATAAATATTAGGATTAATAGTAAAAATATAAGATAGGTTAATTTGTTTATTAGTATGTAATAACTTCTTTTCCCTCCGTAAGCCCGCGGAGGTTTTCTATGCCAGGTAATTTAGATGTACAATTAGGCGAGCAAAATTACTGTCAGCTGTTCCGATCTGAAGCGCTAATCGGTCAGGAACAGGGTTCGAACACATCCGACCGCCATGAGCACTCCACACGCACCGTCCCGCCGAGCCAGGTATCGGAGTAGTTGATAAAATTTTACTTTGTAAATTTTTGTGAACGACGACAATTTTCAGGAGAGGAAAAATGAAGAATCAGCATAAATATAGGTGTATCTTCATCATTGGGTCACTTCTTGTTTCTCCTTTTGTTTGCTAAAATTTACAGACTTACCTTTCAATTAAGCTCTCGTTCCTGAAAATTGCAAGTCGTGTCGATTTTTGTAAATATCAAATAGTGGACATACTAGGAAATAAAAAATATCAATATTATTTATTTTTAAGTGATTTACCCCATCTTCACACACTCTAACATCATTGCGTCGGTGATTTACAATAATTTTATATTTATTCAGAAATATTCAATAAAAAAATATAAAAACATTATACTATAATGATTTTTATTATTATCTATTTTTTATAAAAATATCAATTATAATCATATGAAAATTTAAATATATTTTTTAATTTACTAAATTAAGTACTACTTTTAAGTATTTTAATATGACTTTTTTCTTACCCGTAGTCCATATATTTATATATACCATTTTTTACTATAGATTTTATAGCACAAAAAAACTTTTTTATATGTTTGAATCGACCACAAATACAAATAAAGCAAATAAATTATTTTATCTGCTATGAACTTTTAAATTAATTAACATACCTGAAATAATTGTTCCGCAACACGTTAACTTTTAATTTTAATGTTTACGTGTGCACGAATGTATTTCACAATTCTTTGGGAAAGAACTTTTTACACTGTTATATATTTTCGGAAAATAATAACATAATTACCAATATCGACTCATTAAAAGCGACATGGAGAGATTTTTTTATGTTTCCTTTTATATGTCTTTATATTTTCATAATTTAAAAAAAAAAATAAGTATTTAATTTAATAGAAATATATATAATGAAATTACGTATAATTAAAGAAAAATAGAGAAATTAAAATATTATCTAGTATTGAAGGTGTTAAGATTGGACCCCCCTTTTATCAACACTATGTTAAAAAAATTAATAAATTTTTTTTGTACTATAGTTTTAAAGTTATTGCGTAAAGAAAAGAATGAAAGATATCATAAAACATATTTGACAAGTAAGACATTTTAAAG
This sequence comes from Eupristina koningsbergeri, assembly GCA_018907245.1. NCBI lineage: Eukaryota > Metazoa > Arthropoda > Insecta > Hymenoptera > Agaonidae > Eupristina > Eupristina koningsbergeri. The sequence continues at coordinate 358,498 of JACCHV010000109.1, forward strand.
AAAAAGAAAAAATGTGATTTCATGTTATATATAGAGATATATAAATATGTCGAAAATACATAATCTAATAAGAGAAGTGTTATATTTATTATACATAATATAAAAAAGCATATTAATGATAGAAATGAGTTTAAAAATATATAAATAAATAAATTTTTTTTTTATATTTTAATTTAAAGAATAAAGTTGATTTAAATTTAATTTTATTTATTTACATTTTTAGTGAACCTATTATGGAGAGTACCTGACTCCACGTGGTACTCTCCTTAGATCCTCGACAAGAACCAACTTAGTTTATAAATTATCCGACAGTTTTTGGATAAAAAACTATACATTGTAGCTACAATGTTCATTTTGGTGGTTGTATGTGCAGTAACTTTATTTTGTGGTTGTTGACGGTTTAAGATTACGCTTTGAATTCAATTTAAGTAAAGGTTGTAGGAACAAGTTAATCTATACATGTGATAGATATTTAATATTGTAATATATAAATTGAAATAAAATGGATAGAGGAACCGTAAATAGCTTATTATCTAAAAGTATTAACTCTCCAAGACGGCGTCTATCTTTAGTACAATCTGTAAAAAAAAATAATTCGTAAGTGTATCAAACATTAATGTATTTTAAAAGAATATTAAAATATTTGATTTTATTTTAAAGTTTATACTATTTCAAATTAATATTAAATAATAAATATTATTATTATAATGTAATATATAATTTAAAAATACATATTAATTAATGTATTGAATATACTGATATAATTAAAAATAAATTAAAATATTTTTCAAGTATTTCTTTTTTAAATATGTAATTTTCTTTTATTGTTCATTTTTAGAACTATAAGCACTGCTGGTAGATCTAGTCAATCTGTACAAATAATATGTCGTACATCAAATCATATTGTGCAAAATTTTGGTTCTTCATTACCAGTTTTAGTTACTGAAGCACTAACTTTTTTAGAAAGAAATACAGCTATCAGTGTAAATGTTTCCTTAGATGGTTGGGCATGGCTTGTGTGTGGAAGAAGGTTACTTGTGTGGCAATGCAAGAGTACAATACATGATCAAAAACAACAGAGAACTTTTAAAACTCAATGCCGGGAGCTTCTGTTGCCACAAAGTGATTTAGCACATAAAGCAGAATGTATTGCAGTTTGGTTACCAACTGGTCAAAACGTAAATTCATGAAAATTATTTTTTAATTTATAAATTAATATTGTCTATTAACAATAGTATTTTATTAACATGTATACATATATGTAAACATAAAGTTTTTATTGTTATTAAAATTAATTATAGTTATTAAAAATAATAAGAAACCAATTTTATGTATTTTAAAAACACATACTAGTTCTATGTAATATTAAAAAATAGATATTTAATTTTTAAATATGTACAAATATATGTACAAATTTTGAAAATCATTAAATTATGATAATATTGTCTTATTTGATTATGATAGTTTGAAATATATATTGCAACAAAATTATTCTCTAATTTACATAGGTTCCAAGCTGTATGGCAGTTTCACCAGAAGGAACAGTTCGTTACTGGTCTAGTATTGCCAATGAAGAGTTATCCATTGAAACCAATGCAGAACTAGCAGGTCAAGAAGTTGATTGTCTATCATATACATCAGATAATCAATGCATTTTAGCTACAACTACTTGTACTGTAGCACTTTTACAACCACAATACACTGGTGGTAGAGGTACTATAAATTGTCGTGTATTACGAACCAGTCAAGGTTGGCTTGGTGGAATTGGAAGAAAAATGTCTTCTTTAATTTTTGGTGCAATTCCTCAATCACCAGTTTTAGAAACGGTAATAATTGTAATTCTATATAACATTTTTATACGTAATATTTGGTAATATTAAAGAAAAATAGTATAATATTTTTTTGACTTGATACATAATATAAATTTTAAAAATATAATTTTTTTACTATATTATTTGAAGTAAATATTTTGATTTAAAAAAAAACTACAGTGAAAATGAAAGCTAATATAAAATAATAATTCTAGTAATTTAAATCTTCTAATTCTAATAACCATTAGAATTATTATTTTTCTTTGAATATATATTAATTTAAGTTTTATTTTTGAAATATTCATCTTAAATAATAATACAAAAGTAAACTAAAATTAAAAAGTATTTTGATATATATCTAATATTGTTATTGATTTATTTAAATAAATTATATCAATATTATTTAGTTAAAGATCATTTCTATCGATAATGTATAATTTTTTATATTTATAATCAAAAATATATTTTACTATATATTTATTAGACAAAATGAAGTATGCATTTTTATAAAAAATTTATTATAAAAAAGAAGTTATTATTAATATGGTTTTGAAAATTTTAGTTTAATACAATATGTAAATATATATGTATATAAAATATATTTAAAGAAAAGCAACACGAAATTTGATAAATAATTAACATTGCTTAAATTTTCATTACTATATTACATAAATTTCTAAAAAAAATTTTTATACTACACATTATCAAATAAAAAATTTGTTATATTGATAATATTATCTAACAGTGTATGACTATTATTCTGAATACAAAGTTCATGTGTAAACAATATAAACAATATCATTTTCATGTTTTAATGCACATGAAATTAAATTTTTTTTTTTAATTTTAAGAAATTTTCAAATACATCAAAAAACAATATATAAAGCAAATAATCAAATTTTTTTCAGAAATTGACAAAAGTTGTTTGTACTGGAATGAGCGAAAAAGGATCGAGTATACTTATTCTTGCTGGTAATTCTCTACAGTATTGGTCTTTTCCAGTGGGAGAACAAGAAAAAATGGAATTTGAGGAAGATATTGGTCACATTGTTACTCAGTCATTTCAACGACGATTGTGGGTATGAATATTTAAAAATTGTTCGTTATTTGAGTTATATTTTAATTTATTGAAATTATAAATTATATTTTATAAATACAAACAACAATTCTTCACCTAATAAAAGGATATCAAAAAACTATTATATATTAAATAATAGTTATAACTTAGTCCTCATAAATTCAAGATATGTTGTGCATACTATGTTAATAGGATGCATATATATATATATATTTTCGAGACTCTTCGTTTCCTCAATTAAGTTTTTGAAGCTTATTAAAAATAATGATATACATAATTTAAATGTGTAAATAAGAGGTGAATATTTAATTATATTATACTGGAGATCGATATAAAAAACTTCTCTAATAATCTAAATAAATGAAATTTATTATTCAGATTAAGAAATATGCCTTGATTAATTAAATTAATTAATTCAAAACTGAATTTTAGGTATCTGTACTATTGGCCATTAATCTTTACCATTGGCTATTTATATACCGCTTAATTTATGTGGAAAAAATCATTAAGTTAATGAGTTTTTAAAATTTGAAAAAATGTGTTGTTTCATGATTTAATAATTTCATCAAATTTTTTATTTACATTATTATCAATAAAAAATTTTATTATTAAAGAACTTATAATAATCTTAAAAATTATATTGAGGCATTAAAAGAAACTGTTTGTGCATACTTTTCATAGTCAATAAATAAATATGAGAATGAGAAATATTTTTATTTAGAATTCATTAAAGTAAAGTTTTTATTATGATAATTCTTGATTTAAAATATTAATTTCTTAAAATAATGAATATTTTACTTTCGAATAATAAAATAAAAATTATGCTACCGAAATTAATTTGTATTATTTAATAAATTTAAATAGGATTCAAGTTCCTGCAATCCACAACACATGGTAACATGGATGATAGACATGCAACAAGTACACGAAGGAATCGTGGTTCTTATGGCAGCTCACTGCGCGGAAATATCTCCACAAATCCATTTTGCAGTTGGTTTAATACCAATGTTTAATAATTTATTAACAAATTCTTTTAAATGGTTTATCCCCATTAAAATTGGTCCAATATATTATAATGAAGATTTAGAATCAATTATTCATTTATATCATTTTATTATATCTGGCTGGGAAATTATTGTTTATAATCAGCATAACGTTATAGTAGTTAGTAGTAAGTTTACTTTTTAATTTACTACTTCAATTTTTATTTATTTATTTTTTTTTTATTAAGATCTCGTTAATATATTTTTGATCTCAGTGTAACTTTTTAAAAATAAATATTAGATTATAAAACTTTTATTGAAAAATTGAAAGCATTTATAATAATTTAATCGCAAAACGGGGAATTTGTGGGGAACTAATAGGTGTTTTTCATATAATCTTTATAAATTGTATTGAAATTTATATGAAAAATTTTATATTATTTATAGATTTATCAGAATATGAGCAAGATAAAATAGATTTAACTCGAGGAGGTAAAGATAGTATACTTGGAGGTGCGCTTTGCTCTGGATCTCCAGTTCTATTTACAAAAAATCATGGACTTATTACTATCACTCCAACCGATTTTATAACTCAAGACTTCAATCAGTATGTATTCATTTGTATGTATATTGATTAATCTGAAATAGCCTAAATTTTTTTAGAAATATATGATATAAAAAATAATTATACATATAATCATTTTGAAACATGTAATAAATATTTACTATTGGCACCATTGATGCATCAAATTTTAATATTATACTAATAAAGTATATTTTTAAATTTTGCATTATCCAGAATTTTATTTATTTTCATTTTGTAATTATTTAAAATTTGTAAAAAATATTGAGACAATAACAATTTTATTACATTTTAATTATAATGTTATAATATTTTCATTACATAAATTCACAGAATTTTTCATTTTCATTTTTTATAAATCAAAAGATTTAAGATAATAAAAATTTTACGTAAGCCTATTTATAAAACTATCATCCAAAGCTCTACATTATTTATTTTATACATAACTATCTCTAAGCTTTATTTATATAAACTATACATACATGGTGTGCTAAAAGTATTCAGACTAACTATTTTTATTCTTTTTTTTACGCGAATATTTTTTGCAGCCATTTCGGACAGGTTGGAAAATATACAGTTTTTCCTATTCTTCTCTTTCTTTTTTTTTTTTTTTTTTTTTTTTACGACCAGTACAAGGGGCAGGATTTGTCTTCGCGCTAAGATTTTCAGTTGTGTAACATGGCGCGATGGATCGACTAGTGAAACAACGCTTCGCGATAAAGTTTTTTGTGTTACTCGATACAAATATTCTTAAGACTTTTAAATGTTAAAAGAATCTTTTTAAGATAAGTTTATATGTATATAGCAATTAGAAAAAAAGTACAGAGTTTTCAAGGAGATAATGAATGAGACACGTACTGGACGCCCAAAAACAATCCAAACTGATAACAAAGTAATGCAGTGCAGGAATTTTTTAATTCAGACCTTTGCTTAACAATCAAGACAACCCCGGAAAGCTAGAATTTATTAATATTTGCAATGCATAACATAGTATCAAAAGATTTACAAATTCGAAAAGTTTGTGCGAAAGTCTTAACAGAATATCAAAAAGAAGCTAAAGTTTTTTTTTGTCAATAATTATTATAATTGCTTGAAAATAATGCCAGTTTCTTAAACTCTTGTGTAACTGAGTTTGAATTTTTAAAATATTTTAATAACTTTTATTTAAAATCTATTTTTAAACTAAAAACCTTCCATAAAACGTTATTACCTAATGCTGTTCCACACTAACTCCATCAAGCCGTGTTACTAAACTGAAAATCACTCTAGCATGAAGATAAATTCTTGTGCTTGTATTGGTCATTAAAAAAAATAATAAAAACGGAAGAAGAATAGAAAAACTCTTCTGCATATTTTCTAGTATGTTGGAAATCATCGCGATAAATAGTTTTATCAAAAAAATAACGACCTGGATACTTTTAAAACATACTATGTGTATATTATACAAAAATGAAAATTGTAAATTACGCAGAAATTTTTAATACAAATTATATTTATAATTAAAATTTCAATATTTTATTTGTCATTTTTAGCTGTGATTTAAACTTAATTTCTATAGAGGATTTCTACTTCTATTTAAAATTCTGTTTTAGATTTATATATTTATATCAACATTATATATTTTATAAATTGAATATAACTTTTAAAAAATTATAATATATTTTAATATGCAATTATATCAATAAAAATTTATAAATATAAAATTTACATTAATTTAAAATTTTAGATATGCTACACTTCAATATGTTTTAGGAATATAAATGAACATGTAGTAAATTTTCTATATAAAAATTATCATTTATTCATTTAATATAAATCATACATTTATGAAGTTACAATTCAAACATTTTCTTTAAGAACGAGTAGGAACAAATTTATAAAAATATAATTATCGCAAAATGAAATAACAGTATATTTATTGTGAATATGATTTATGTTGCTTGCGTTACGATTTTTGTATCGATTATTGTTTCGTGAGCTTTTTTCTTATCCAATATAACGGTGTGAGTAAATTTTATCTTGCCAGCAAGTTGTCACCATATCAGATTTCTTCTAAATTAGGAAAATCCTCAATACTTGATATAATTATTTACTTTCAAATATACTTACAGGAAGATACCAGTGACTGAAGTAAAAACGATCTTTTGTATTTTACTCTAGTTTTTATATCATTTTTTCTTTATTGCCTCCATGATATTGTATAGTTATAAATATTATTTTGTAGGTGCAATGAACTTAACCAATCACTTGATTTATGAAATTTACTTATTCACATTTCCTTATTCTATTTATATTATTTTGTACATATTAATGATAATGTGTTTGCATTTTAATGTTTTCTAATTGAATCCCACATCTTACCTTATTAGATTTCACTAATAGTTTGTTGATATTATAATATTAATAATTGAACGTAACTTTTATCTAGCTCTAGCATACAATTTGTAATCATATTCATTTAAAGTGTTCTTTTTGGAATATTATTAAAATTGGAGAAAAATTACTAAGAAAAAATTTTGAAACGTTACGGATAAATTATTATTTATAAATAATTGTATTCTTTAAGATTATACTCATTATATTCAGTCAAAATTTTAAAAAATGTATATTTATGGTATAAAATTATGTATATATGAACAATTTCTAGTTAAAGTAAATATTATATTTGATAAAAAAAAAACTTCAATTTTGAATATAACAAAAACATCACGAAGAATAACAACATGAAAGTTAAATAATTTTCTAACTATTTATAATAAATCGGACTGATGTATTGATAAAAAAGTCAAAAATTACTCAATAGAAATATTGAAAATTAATTTGTTATGCCTGTTATATACCATACGTGTATAATTTTATAAATCTTTATTTTTTAATATTAATGAAATGATCAGAAATAAAATTAATTAATTGTGCTTTTGTTTTAAAAATAAATATCTAGGTGTAGATTATGGATATCTTTTTTATGTTGGTCTACATTTTATAATTTTATAGGAGCTATTCAGATATAAATTTGAGCATGGATTGTGGAGAAAATATTAGTCAAACTGATCATTTTGTAACTTTAATTAGTAATGATGAGATTCAAGAAATGTTTCATAGTTCTGATGGTGTAAGGCAACTTCAAGCAGCATTTTTATTAAGTGTTCGACAAAATAAGGTTTGTTTATTTTGATAAACTTGTGATTTACAATAATTATTATTCCAAATAATACATATCAATATTCAAGGAACAAGCTGATGAAATTTTGATGGAATTATTCCCTTTACAAAAAGAACCAGTCATCGATGTTGATGCATTCTTAGATTCTTTAGTATTAAAAGTTGCAAAATATTTGATTGATGATTATCCTGCAAACGATCCTCGCTGGGCGAATTATAGAGATTTAAGTAAAAATTTTTATTTTGAATTTATTATATTTATTACAAATGATTGAATATAAATAACCTATTCAATTTCAGCTTTTACACTCAATGCAGTTTTAGATATGCAAATCCCACGCCAACTTGAAAGAAAACAAAAATCTATGGATTTATACATTTCATTTTTGAAAGAACACAGCTTATGGAATAGAGTGAGTTTTAATTCTGAAATTTCAAATTGGTTTAATAGATGTATAATAATAATTATTTGAATGAAATAACTATTTTAATTATAATGTTTTAATTTTCTTAATTAACGCTAGAATAATTATTTATTCTCGTGAAATTTTTCAATTCTTAAATATTTTCTTTTTAATCTTTTTAATTTAAATATAAAATATAAAACTGATTTATGAGTAAATGTAAGTCTAAATGGATTAGATCTGGAAAGGATTATAAATTTTAATTATTAATGAAAACTGAGAAAAGGATAAGTTGCTTGTAAATAAATCCCTATCTCTTGATACAGAAATTCATTTAATAATTCCACAACTAGGCATAAAAAGCTCCTCGCCATCCGAAATATAATTAAATACGACAATTTGTTTATCACAAACAATTCGCTAAGTTTAGTGGATAGTTGTTGCTTTAGAGCTTGTCAATCGTCGTGAGGAAATCCTTTGGTCGATTCGAACTCGGTCGATCCTGATAGCGATAAATTGTTCTCATCATTTACGTTTGAGCAGTTGCTCGGGAAGGTGGCACTAATTCGTGCATACAGACCTCGAAGGTGTTAGCACTAACCTCCTACTATCTGGATACCTGCGTTCGGGCGGTTACACCTACGGTACAATCACATAAGCATACACACTCACACACAAGTGTACGCACAATCACGAAGACGTTCGATGATGCTTAATCGATTATCAGTTTCATGAGGCACGAGAATCGTTCTCATTGCAAGCGGAGGCGAGAACAAACGAGCACTATATGCCGAGAAAATGCAAGAAATACGAAGCGAATCTTGTAGAGAAATGACGCGCAGTTTTTGGAGAAGGAAGAAGCGTCCTCCTGCGCGCCGAGTTTTCGGGTCCTAATAAAATTAGGGCCCGCCCTTCGGTGATTGTTTTCCGAATGCGGCGCTTTCTCTTGCCGTCGCAAAGTCATGAAATTAGATGAAAGCACTGGAATAAATGTTCCTTCATTTTGCAAAAATTGTGCACTAGGAGGATAATAGGAGATTAAATCAGGATTTGTTATTTTAACTATTTTTATTCTAGTTCATTGTATAAAATCAGAATTGAAAAGCAAGAAAAAGTAAATTGGAGTCATAGCTGCTAATTATAAAATGGTACCGATACCAAATTTTCTCCTTTATTTATACATATAAACTCTCTGTAACATTTCTCCCTCTTTTTTTCATTTTTGATTTTACAAGTTTTAAACATGTAGGTCTTACAGAATTGTCGTATTCTTTTTTTTGGTGTTTCAGGACAGCAATAAATGTCAGTTAGGTTCCTAGTATCTGGACGTGGTTTTTGACTGTTCAATAAATAAGTTCAATTTTTTAGACATAGTTTATTCATTTTCATGGAATAAAAATCTCCTATCGAGATACAGATAGATAAAGTTTTAATATATTAAAATAATATATAAAATAATATTTAATGACTAGATGAGCAAATTGATAAAATTAAGTACTATTTAGAAAAAATTTTATTTTTAGTTTCTAGTTACGTTTTTTTTTATAAAATTCATTGTAAAAAGGTCACGAGAAATCAGTTCATGATCTGCTATTTCTATTGATAAAAGTCTAATTGTCTTTTCTTTTATGTAATATTATATACTATTTTGCGAATTTCTTTTAACGCATTATGCCATTCATAACCAGATTGTAATGGATTTCCTGATTCTAATAAATTTATTACCGACGATAACTGAATACAAAAAAAAATACTAAAATTAATCACATTGTTGTGTCTTAATATAAAATAATGCGATAATACTTGTAGGGGCCGTCGCGTCATCTTTCGTAGTAAGGAAAAGTTGGTACACACCCACGTGACGTTACCTATTGACCCAAGTATTCATACTCTCGACCGTTAATGGTAGGATAAGCGTCTAATCCTTTAATGTTTTTAGATAAACCGAAATCGTTTCATTTCTACAAAATAATTCGTTAATACTTTTCAAATTACGTTTTCGTCGAAATTTCTAATGTCGGATTTTCCTTTAACGTTTATAATAATTTTTAAACTCAAACTTGATTGGTCGAATGTATCTACCTATGGAAAACCCGCAATATTTGTATCCAATATGATTTGATCGGAGGTACAACCCCGTTACCAAGCGGTGAAGATATTAAAATGTATCCTTTTATTCTATCCCACTCAATTTGTAAAAATTGTAAATAAATCTAAAATTTCTCACAAACAAGTAGTTTATTTTTATTAATTATTCGGACCATCAGTAATTCGACGATTCGAAAATGGTCTGAGTACTGAACCGTACACACATGAATCGTAGCTCTTCAGTATTAATATCCTTCCCCCACACCAAAACTTTATTAGAGAGCTGTACAATTTTTAAAAAATCTGTATAGTGAGAGGTATGACTTTTTTATAATTTAAAATAGGCAGTCTTACTCTATAAGCGTATGTCGCATTGGCATGATTATACAAATGATAGTAGGATGGCACAAATTTCGGAGCATATGATGATTGCTGTAAAATGATCCGACCAGGTGTTTTTAGAGCTTCTTTCACTGATTAGTTTTATGAGATAGTGCTCTATTATTTAAAAAAAAATACATTTCCGCGTCTTTGGTCCCGTTTCGTTTATTTTTCTGTGAATGAATTTCTCAACTTTACCATTTATTGCCAATAGTGCTAAGTCATTAACGTTTCATAAACCTTTAACAGCTTATAGTAACTATACTTAATCCTAACACATATATATCATTATTTTCTTTATAAACTGATTTTGCTTTAAAAATGATGAATTAACTTCACCAAGTGATACAAATTTTTATTTTGGATTTTTAAAAAAAGATTCATTTCATCATCTTGATGTTTGATGTAAAGTATATTGTAATGTATCGTAAAAATTATTTGATGTAAAGCCTTCTTTTCTGATTTTCAAATATCATTTCAGTATTCGCATACATTTTCTATTTGTATAGCATTCAATTTATATGTATCTATCTTATAAGCTGAATATTTTCCACGATATAATACAAACTGTTTTCACCTGTTTATGAGATTTTAAAAATATTAAATATTAAATTAAATTTTAAGAGCAATTTGTTTTATAAGAGATGAGGATGAACGAACGCAAAAATGATACATAATATAAATAAAACACAATAATCAATTATATCTGTAAACTTTTGAATTCTTTATTTAATACCGTAGTAGCGTAAGCATAAAACCCACTATTATAAGGAAAAACCATTCACAAAATTTTAGCATAAAGACCCCTTTTCATCCGTAAGGTAAAAAATTTTCTTGCAAATTTTTATCAGTTGCCGCTTTGACTGCTTGGAACGGGAAAGCCGTTATCTTTTTCTTAAAGTCGAGGTACTGCGTACTGCTGCTGATCCGACGTCTTCTGTCTCCACTACGAACTGAATCGTTTTATGTTTTATAGATCCATTGCGAGAGACTCAACGTTGATTAATTGATTCCCACTTAACAAATCAGTTTTAAGGTTTAAATAGGACTTCACCTAATAAACTTGCCATTCCTTGTTTTCGGACTTATTTGATGACCAAAACGCTCTATGCTTATTGTTTAAAGTTACCACTTTTGAATCATGTTGTATATTTTAAACAATAAAGAAACTTTCCTCTAAGTTTTCGAAATAAATTTATAATAAAATTATACATAGAAGGAGAAAGAATTATATATAGGTCAAACTATAATATTTCACACATTTATTGGATCCACCTTTGGGACGCACATGAATGTACTGACTTATGAAGTTGGTACTTAATTTTGATATAAATATTATAATTTATAAAAAAAATATAATTGATCATAATAAGTGTATTTATTTTGTTTATGTTTAGTTCTGTGCTGTAACGTATAAAGGAATCGTCGTATCCACTTCACATGTTCTTGGAGAATTTGCAGAAAAAATCATTGCAAAGCTCACGATATATAATTTACAACAACGGTATGCTTTCTTTTTAAATCTATTAAACAGTATTATAATTTTATTATGAAATAGAGAATTTTGTGATTTTTTTATTGTGTTAAAGGAACTTTATGATTTTTAAAATCTGCAATATTATGTTTATATGTTCTCGTTTTACTCATCATATGATAAATTAATTAATGGTTTTGTATATAATAATACATAATTTTAATGCCAACAGTTGACATTTATTATTGATTTAATTATTGTTATTTTAAGTATTATTAAACAAATAATATAAAATTTAAATGTTATTGAAATAAAATATTTCATTTAATTGCGTTCGTGGGTATGAAGCATGTTTCTAATTTTTTTTATAACTAAAAGCGTTATACAAATTATGCACGATTGATATCGATCAATGTGCGCAGCATTTACATTTAAATTTTATAGAAAATAACGTTTAAAAAAAATGTTGTTAAATTTTCATGTTTTAGTAGAAAAATTACTACAAAAAAAACGGAATTATAATTATTGTGAAACGTTATTTTTCATATAAAAAACATTTTCCTCGTCTTTTGCTTTTTTAAATTTGAAGATTTATTTGAAAAAATTGAATTATTTTATGATGCAATACTTCAATCAAATTATAGTATGAATAAGATTGAAAAAATTGGCTAATTAAAATTATATATATATTCATACACGCATGGACACAATCCACATCTAATCTACTATTCTTAAATTCATTAATTATAAAACTGATTATATATGGTACATGTTACGGAATGATATGAAAAGGCTCATACCTCGGAAACATACTCGAAACAGATTGGAGGTATATGGGCTGACCCCTACCCCCCGTAAACATTGGGTGACCAATGAAGCCCGCGAGAGCGATGACGGGCGATGGGTGGGGCGAATCAGCAGAAAATAGGTGCAAACCTACGGGGTATGCGCCGTAGGCCCAGGCTAGGATTCTTTACCTCATTTAAAAACTCCTCCCACTCTTAATGATCATCTCTACATTTCCCGGATCCTGCTAAGCCTCTCCCCATAATATAACACTTAAAATAATTTTCGCCGCCTCATGATCCATTCTGCAAAGAAAACCTCGCGGATTAAAGCTTGATATATGACAGGAATACTCTGCCGTAACTACACCCAAGAAATAAACATTAACAATCCGTTATAGGTACGCGAAGCGTTGAAGTGTTCTTGGTCGAACGAACACGTGGTCCAGCCGCACGAGTCACGTGACTCGGTCGAGCGACCACGTGGGCTGGCCGCGTGAGTCATGTGACTCAGTGGGGAGAACACGTGACTCGGCGGGGGGAGCACGTGATCTGGTTGCGCGGGTCATGTGACTCGCCCTGCCAGGCCTTGCGAGCTGTACATAAGAAAGTATTTGTGATTAAGATTGTGAAGTGAATTCGGGAGGGGATAACTTGCAAAATTCAGAAGGTTCAAGAAAAATGGCCCGGACCTTTTGGGTCACTCCTTTTTGGGTTTTCGTATACGCAAGTTGTACTTGCTCGCTCCCCCCTCGGATTCACTACTACAATTCACTACTAGTATTTTATAATCCTCAAGTTAGTTAAATAAATCATTAAATTCAAAAGAATAAAACAAACGCTTCACCCCTTTCTTTGAAATCCTCAACCTTACACCGGTCGGAAACAGTACATATGTAAACAAATAAATAAATAAATAATAATAATATAAAAAAATTAATTGAAACAATATACATATTTAATTTTTAAAGCAATTTTTTTATAGAATAAAATATAGTTTTTTCCTGATTTTCTAGATACACAGAAATTATAGATACTGTAATAAAACGTTCTCTACAACCAGAATCTTTTATTTCAGAATATTTGACTTCGAATGATATATTTTATAGAGAAGTGAGTGAAACTCATCTTTTTTTGATAAATTTAATTGAAACTGCTGTTGAGCAATCGAATTCTGAAAAAGCTACTCAACAAATTGCACAATATATTTTGCAAGTGAATTCAATTTTATTGGTAAGATATAAAGACATCATTGTTAAAAATAAACGAAATTATTTGTGTAATTATTTCTAAATTATGTATATTTTAATAATATTTTGATTAAGTTATATTCTTACATTTTTTTCAACAATTATTGTGTCCATATAAAATTAATCATTTTGTAATATTTTTATTATAATTTATAATTATTTGAATTTTATAATTTTTCATTATAAGTTATATTTTACAGTGTATAATAACTAAAGTAATACTTCTTTGAAATCGTATCTTTAAAAAATTCTTATATTAATAATAAAAACATTAAATTTTAATACTTAAAAAATTAATATTAAAATATAAGTATAAAATTAAAAATTTTGTATGTATATAAAATAGATATTTCATTACAGTTTTATTAAAACTATATCTATTTTACAATATTATAATATTTTTTATTTGTCGATTTTTAAGGCTGTATTGCATGAAGTTATTAAATATCGTCAGTATAATGCAGAAAAGTTCATTCCTCCAAGATGTTCCTCTATAACAGAATACTTACCTTGGACAGCATCTACAGGAAAATATGGATTAAGAACATGTCTTACTAAAATGGTTATTATAAATTTGTTTTATTTATTCAATTGAATACAACTATAACAATATAAAAATGTGAATAGTATAACTAAATTAATACTAAACGTTCTAATTATATCATCTGTTGATTTGTTTGTATTCGTAATTACTTATGCAGGTGTATGTTCGTGCACATGTACATAATCTTTATATTTATCCGATAAATGATCTCTACTCGGATGCTTTATTATAATTCATAACTGAATTTATTTTTAACAAAATGCATTATTTCTATAAACTTTATATCCAGCAAAATAAAATAATAAGATAATTATTACATATTAATAGTGTTGAATAAAAATTACTTGATTTATATTTTAATATATATATATATACAATAATTTAATAACTTTTCATAGTAAAAAAGATTAAATTTTTAGCAAAATTTAACGTTACAATATGGTGTAAATAATACAAACGATTTAAATACTCGGAATGAATTGTATGAACAATTGGTGGGATTGATCGATCTCATTTTAGATGGAAAAAAATGTTATTTGGAAAGTATTCGTGGAACAGACAAATTTGAAATTCTACTGAAGCAATACGAGACAGAAAGAACGAGTTTAATTCAACCTCTTAGTAAGTTGATAGAAATATAATTTTAAAAATTGTGAATAATATTTTATAATTTATTATAATAGTAAAGCAGGAGCAGTATGAAAACGCAGCAATGCTTGCTGAAAAATATTGTGACTTTGCATCTTTGATTCAAATTTGTGAATTAACAAAAAACAAAAATCGCCTTGATAGTTATATGGAACAATTTGCTAGTCAAGATTTTGCTGGATTTTTATTTGCATGGTAAAGCAATTTTTTAATAATTAATAATATTAATACTTATGATGATCATTTTAAAACTTAGGAATTTTTCAAATATTTTTTCTTGATTTTTTTAAAAGCTGTTTTTGTATTTATATTTGCACTAATCTTCGAATAACTCTTATAGTTAAAATTATGGTTTAATGCGGAGGGGGTCTAAAGTTTGAAGATTGGAACAGAAAATATTGCTGCTTGTGCTGAGTTAATGAAATTATCAAGATCAAATAACTTGAAATTTCTAAATTAAATAATGCACAAATTATGTAATTAAACAAGAATAATTATGTTGATCGCGAGTTAGATAATACGAACTAATATTATAATAACTTATGAGAGTAAGAGAGGGATAAAGTACTGAAAACTTGATATTTTAAGAAACTGATTAATGCACACAACTATCTAAATATCTACGGTGGTGAGAGAAGTTCGAACATATGCTAGACACGATGGATCGAATAATAATCTTAAGAGTTTAGCTTGACCACATAATACAGCTGAAATTTTTAACATACATTGTTCATCTACGAAGTATCGAGTTTTTTTTTCATTTTGCGTCTATTCGTCGTAGAAATTTGCGAGGGATCTTAAAATGTTACGGCGCGAACACTATTCTAATACTTAAGAATCTCGAGGTAAATCGATGTAACATACGCGCTCTATCTCTGGTAAGTGAGCTATTAAGTAAGGGGACAATTCAGATATTTAAAATATCAAGCAAAATTTACCAACAAATAATTAATATTAAACTGTCATGAATTATTCGTATATAATTACATATTAAAATATAATTATAGATTTATTAAATATATTTAATTTTTTAGGTTTGTGAAAGATGGACGTCAAGGTCAATTAGTAGAAAGGTGTCGCCGTGGTGGAGCAAATGAATTAACAGAAAAGCTTTTACAAGATCCAATTTTATCTTGGGTACAAGCCTCTCTTTCTGATGAATATGAAATTGCTGCAAAAACACTGTATAGATTAGCTGTAGATGAGACTGAACTTGTAACTCGCAAAAAGGTTTTTTTAATATGTTTTAATACGATTTGTTATAATATAAATATATATAATCTTTATTATTCTTTTGGTCTCGAAGTTGATTTTGATTTTATTATGAAATGTGGATGGTTACGATACATATATGTACAGTACTTTTAATTATTTGCATTTCACTGATTATTAATATCAATTCTTTTATTTAAATTATTTTGAGGTGATAGTGATAAAAATGTATTATTTGTAATCATTTTTTAAATTAAATAAATAATTTTTTTTTCAGTCAATGTTTTCTTTAGCAAAATTATCTTTACTTTCATCCGACGATGCTGCTAATAAATTTGAAACTAATATTAAAAAAATTGACAATGAATTAAATCTTATAGCTCATCAAGAAGATGTTCCAGTTCATGTTTTAGAAATTTATGGATATGATATAGATAGGTTACGAGTTCTTAGTCCGTCCGAACTCATCAATGTACGTATTTATAATTAATATAAATATTTATAATTAATCCATATTATTATTAATTTAACTTTTTATATAATGTGTTCATCATAATCATCTTATACAAGCTGTTTCTGTTTACATATATACTTCTTATATTGATATCAATCTAGAAATATTATATACATTATTTCGGATTAAACGGTTCTTGTTAATTGTATATAAGTTATTCGCTTTTGATCCGCGAGTGCAACGTTTACCTGTGTACCAAAAAGAACATTAAATTTTAGCTATTAGGAAACAATCTATGTTTTTCTTTTTCACAAGTTACTTTCTCAACTTGTATCCCTGTTGTAAGTTTATCAACTAGATTAAAAAAATATCCATTGTAATTCATATTTCTTGATTTTTGCTATTTTATTTATTTTTAACATTACGATTGTAATTGCCCTTTTCTAATTATTATTTTTCGCCATTACTATACTCACTCGGATTTTGAATTATAATAAGTTACTGTTTAAATTGCTTCCCAAAAAAATCTTATTTTGAGGCTGTTCGGATCTGGCACTCTCTCCCATTCAAAACCACACTGTTGCGTATTTATTAATTTTAAATTATAATATGAATTCAACTTCACGTCTTAATATAATCTATAATTAATAATAAATAATTAACAATTTATAAAGTTGGTATAAACTTATTTTTTTTTAATAATTAATAAAAGATTTAGTGTTTTAGTAATAAATAAAATGTTCGCAATTTAACTTTTATGTGATCGAGTCTAACCGATTTTTATTAATAATTTCTTCCAAAACTTCTCAATCGAATAAAAGTTCTCCTGGATGAATTCATATCTTTTATATTATTGGCTTATTTATTAACTTTATTCCTTCCTTTCGATGAATTTTGAATTTGTGTCATTACATTAAATTTGTATAATTTCATAACTTTATTGTTGGTCATGATTATTGAATTTATAACTTTATAATTCACTTTACTTAGATTTCGATTAATTATGACTTTGAAATTTGTTAAGGTCTTTTAAATGTCTCAAATTAATGTATTCAAAATTGATAAATTGGGTAAAATTTATAGTGTTACGAATGTACGTAAAACACTAAATTAAAGAAAGATATTATTCTCTTTACAGCTTATATACAATATTATTTAACAAAAAAAGTTTTGCATTGCAACTAATTAAAGTATTATTTATCAAAACTGTTTATATTATAATTCTTTTTAATATATTTCTAAATAATTTAACGATAAATCATAAATAAAATTAAATTTTATTTATATAGCTATACACCTGTGTTGAAAGTCAAATTTGTAATGAGTATGATTTCAAAAAAGCTCTTGATTTACTAGAATATATTCTTCAAGAGGATGAAAAAATGTATTTAAGACTAAAAATATGGGCTCGAGCAGCACGAAACGATAAATGGGATATTATTAGTAAAAATCCAGAACAGCAAGTTCAAAATACGATTTTTTTCAAATTATTGGATTTAGTACACATGATGGGTTAGTATATAATAAATTATTTTACTCAATTTCTTTTACATAATTATACATTTATTAAATGATAGTAAATCCATTATAACACGTAAAATTATAACCAATTTAAATGCTTATTAAAATAATAAAATAAAGATATTTAAATTTCATTCTATTAATTTGTAGTTACTTTTTTTTTTAATTTATCTAAAATTATAACCGTGTTTGTACAAGCTTGATTATTATTTTAAGTATTTACCGCACTACTGTATTTTACATATCAATTACATAATAAAAATTTTAATTAAATTTAAAAAATCATATAATTCAATTATAGAATTTAATTGCAATATTTTACGAAATTTTAAAGGATTTATAATTGAGTAATGTTTTAAAAATAATGTTTTTAATTTAAAGAATAATATTGTAATATTAATTAACACAAATAGAATTGAGAAAATTTAAAATTCAATAATTTTTAAATATAAATTATACAATTTATATTATGAAATTTTTTCTAGGTAATAAAATCGAAGATATGCTCCCTTCAATTAAATTATTGTTGGCAGAAGAAGAATTGGGTGACCTTGCTGCTTCCAATAATTTTCAGTACCTCATTAAATTAGTTTATGAATATGCTTATAATAATTATTAATAAATATAATATTTTAAACTATGATGTTATGAATTTTTTCTAAGATTCTTATTTTTTGTAAATCATATTGCAGAAAACATAAATATTATAAAAAATATTTATAAAATAATAGTTATTCAATTAGTGTTATGTAAATCACATACAAGAAAATTTCAAAAATTTTAACGTTAAACATAAAATTGTTTTTAATATAAAATTAATTTTTTTTTTTTGGTGCTATTAGACAAATATATATAAACTTAAGGAAAAATGAGGTTCATATCAAATTTATCACATTTTTTCCCACCATTCTTTGATTGCAAATTATTCTTAATATATTGTTACGTACACTGTGTAGCTGCATCCGCTGCATGGCAAAGTATAACCTTTTATTCTCGGTAAAACACCGCGATCCCGTGAGAACATCGATAACAGCGTGTTCTAGGCGTTTAGCAGTCCTCACGCCGAATTTTGCTGAGTGCGCGCATTCCGCGCACTTGGAATCAATGCGGCTCGCAGGGCCGGACTACGTCAGACCAATAACGTGCGCCGACGGCGAGTGCACGAGGAATCCGCGGACTCAGCACCTGGACTGTGGGACCGCAGTTGCTCTCGCGGATGATTCCGAAATCGGGGCGAACTTAGTCTCCGCGTCTCTCGCGAACTGATTTTGGAATAATTCGTGACGGACCCGCGGATCGCGCAACAACTACTGCCAACACTTAAATTCACGAGAAGATAAACTTCTTTTTTCAACGCGAACACCGATATTATTTCCAAATATCAGGACTTTAAGAATACAAGCGCCGCCTCTCCTCTTTACAACTCATTTTAAATAATAATACGTAGTGACCTATATATCGAAGTGTTTCCTTTTAATTCTTTCGGCTTTCACCTTCCGCCGAGAAGTTAGCGATAACTCCGGACAACTAGACGGGGCTTGGCGTCGGATTTCATATCCTGATAATTACCCCATATGTTCGTAACAATACCATGAAGGAATGAGTGTGCAATAGGCTTAACCCAAGTTTATTTAGTTATCCTATAGTACTTTATAATCTAACTAATTTAATTTCACAAGGTATGCTTAACACATATATTACAATTTATTATTTTAATTTTTAAATTTAAATTTTTTAATTTTTATTTAATAGCAACACGTGTAAATAAATAAAAAAAAAAATTTAATCATGAAATTATTTTTTGCATAATCATACTTTACCTAAATAATTATACAAAATAAAATATGTAAAATAATTGATAAAATAATAAACGAATCTAAAAAATTTGTTTCATATAATAAATGAAGAAAAAATAAAATAAAAATAATATAATAGATATTTAAAATACATTTTCATAAAAATAATTTGTGATGTTCACGTTTAAAGTTCTTTCTTTGTAAGGCAAAAAAATACATTAAAAAAAATAATACTATTAATAAATTAAATTTTAACTTTAATCGAAACCACATTCATATTAATATTACATGAATTGGACTTTAAATGCCTGATTCATCTGAACTGATGAAGTTATTTCTAACTTCGTAGCAAAGGTTGAAAGGAAGTTTGCGGAAATAAGAATAACTTCGATATACAGAGATCGATTTCGTGTTTATTAAAGAGATGAAAAGGACTCACGACTCTTGAAGTGTGGTCGCGATATTGTTTTGTCTAACTGGTCGATAAACGCGACGCAAGCAACGAAATTAGACTTGACATGAATTTAAAGTTCCTTGTTAATTTCAGTATTGTGAGATCCGTCACGAATGAATTTCAGATCATTCCGCGAAAACCGCGGAGGCTAATTTCCCCGATTATGAAATAATCCGCGAGAATTACCAAGGCTGCCCGGTCTCACGGCTCAGATGCTGCGTTCAGGGATTCTTGGACACTCACCGTCGGCGCGCATTATCTGGCGACGGCATTCAGTCCTGCGAATCGCGTTGACTCCAGATGTACGGGATTTACGTACTCAGCTGTACCCAATGCGTGCAGTAGCTGCCGCCTGGGACTCTGCGAAATCTATATTCCCACGGGTTCTTAATGTCGACGTTCAATATCATGGTATTGCTGGTCCCTTCTCACCCAAAAATGCTTACGCAGCGTTACAGTGGATGTTGATGCATAGCGTATGTAACAAAATAAATAATTTTTTAAACTTTATTTTTAAACAAAAAGATATATCGCTATTGCAAAACTGTTAAATACACAATTTCACGTTAAAATCTTTAATGTAGAAGTAGTGCTACGTCATTATTCATTGTAAGTACACTTTAAAATTATTATTATTGGGTTTTTTTTTATAAGACTTATAAAATTTTATTTAATAAACGGCTTACAAATTGATACAACATGATCTACTCCACAAGATACTTTTTGAACTTCTGCACCTACTGAAACCTAAAATAAAGGTTTAGTTGCATAAGTAATGAGAGATAATTAAAACACAAATAAAATATTTTAATCATGAAAAAGTAATTTTACTTTGAATGGAAAATATTGATCATTAGTATGTCCTAATCCAAGTGCTCCAAATTTATTTCTTCCCCACATGTACAGATGTCCATAATTGTTAATGGCTCCTAATTGACTAATTCCACAAAATATTTTAACAATCTAAATTTTAGGAAATATATAATACATAAAAATATTACATATGTAGTAATAAATAAAAAGAAATAATTATGAATTTTTTGAAAAGTTCATTTTTAATTAATAAATCTTTTCTTATAGAAAAATCAATCTATTGTCATTCAATTTTTTTTTTTTTCATCAAATAGTACAATATAAATTTCTTTATTTTTTTTCAAAATATAAATATATTTTTAAATTTTTAGTTATTAACCAAAAAAGCTTATAAAAGATTGCTACCAAAATATGCGAAATTAATGAATTCTACATAATTTAATTTAATAATAATTCAGCAGAAAAATAGATAAATTCACTTTAAAAAACTTTTATTAGTTTTTATTTAATTATTTATTAAGTATTAATGCAAAGAAATTTAATCTATTTTACTGTGTAGACAAATGGAGATTGAACCACCATGCAGTCTACATAATAGGAGAGAACAACTTGAGAGATTTTTGAAAGTTATTGGATCTTTCAAATTTGTTAAAGAAAAAATTTTTAAATATCTTTTTAAAAAATGGACCGATTTCTATGGTTTTTTTTTTAATTTGATGTAAAAAAATGTAAGAAATTTAACAACAGTACTGGACCAAGAAATAAATATTAAGTACTTCTAATTTATACTTAATAATATATTAAAATTTATATATCAAAAATAATTTATAAATGTCTAATAAGTAAAATTTTACTTAATTCTATGATAAGAGTTACCTTTGAATCTGGCTCATAAGCATTAGAACCAAACAAAGTTTTTGGAATAAGATGCGGAGTTAAAGTTCTTTCAACTGTTGGTCCTAATCCAAGAATTCCATATCCCCAAACATATACTTCTCCATCATCTATAAAAATAATGTATTTTTAATTTTAAAAAATTAATTGTCGATTTAAATATAAAAATACAACGAAAATATTTGTATTTAATTTAAATTAAAATAATTATAGCAATATCAAATTGTTTTTAATTTTTTTTTTAAACTTGATTCATAATGCAAATAAACATACTGTTTAAAATCATACAAAAACTTCCTCCACAAGCTATATCTATGATATTACCACAATTTTCAAACATTTTAATTTCAGTAGGAATATTGACTTGTTGATTATTGTTTAATACTGGTAATTGTGAGTATTCTGAATTACCCCAACCAAATAACTTTCCTTTATCTATCAAATATATAAAAAAAAAATAGAATGATATACTTCAATAATATAAATATCGTATTCAAAATTTCTATCTTTATAATTATGAAATATAATTTATTTATTTTACGAACCTGAAAGTGCTAGAACACAATCAGCTGCACATGCTACTTTAACAATATTTTGACCTGTTATATCACCTCTAACTAATTCAGGTTTATATTGATTACGATAATGTCCAAGACCTGTTTGTCCATCAGCACCCCAACCAAATGAATAAACTTGTCCTTTTTCATTTAAAAATAAACTAAAAATTTTTAATTTATAAGTAAATTACATAAGTTGTATTAATAATATTTTAACAAAATTTTAATAAATAACTAAAAAAATAAATTTTTAACTATTAATTAACTGATAGGCAAATATATAAATTAAATAAAATTAATATTAATGTATACTTAAAATTAGTTTCAAAAGAATATTCAATTATAAACTTTTAATAAAATAAAATTTATAATCAATTTTTTAAAATATTTATACATTATTTTTAAATATTTCATTTACCTGTGATCTTGACCAGCAGTCACACTAATAATTTTTATACCATCTATACATGGTATGTAATGAACAACATTACTTTTTGCATAATTTTCATTGGGTATTATTGGTCTACCACATTGACCATAAGCATTATTTCCTAAAGTATAAATACCTTCATCAGTTAAAATAAGTGAATGTGCTCTACCAGCTGCAAGTCCTATCACATTACAATTTTCCGATTTAAAAGGTAATATAATTTTCCTGGGTTCATAAATAATTGGTATTTTTATATTCTCATCATTTGGATAAAATCCTATAAATTTAAATAAATAAGAAAATTGGATGAAAAGTTATTAAAATATATACAATTTTAATGATTTAATAATAGTACCAAGTTGTGAATCAGAATTTATGCCAGTTCCATATACAATTTTCTGGCGATTACTTTTAATAGCAAACACTGTAAATCCATAACCACAGGCTACATCATATACATCTTTGAATTCTCTAAATAATAATCGATGTGGAATTCCACAAAAAGCAATACGATTTTGTCCAAATGAAAGTTTTTTTTGAGTACCAAGAGCTCCATGTTCCTGTAAACCCCAAACATATAATCTTTTACTTCCTTTATTTTCTGAATATTTAAAAACTGAAATGAAAATCAAGTTATAATTTGTTAATTACATAAAAGGTATAATATATCTTATAATTTAAAACTTTGGTTTTGAATAATTTAGTAAAATAAGATATTTATAAAAAATTCTAATTTATATAATATATAAATAATTTAGAAAGTACTTACTCTATTTATAATTACTAAACTATTTCTTTCATATATTTATTTTTTAATTTTTATAAAAAAAAATTAACAAACAATTAACAGATATTAAACATTTATTTACTTGGTATAGTTTTCTGCTTTGCAGTGTTTATTACTTTATACTTGTTTAATTTTTTTTCTATGCGAAATTTATTCATTACTATTGCAGATGTTTTCAACATAACTAATAAATAGAAATTTTCAGTAAGATTGACAGGAACTAAAAAATATAATACAAGTAAAGATGAACAGTTTGATATGAAGTAGTGGCAGAAATCTGATATTTTTTTTGTAAACTATTGAGATTCATTATTCGAATCACATCATTTATTTTTAAATTATTAAAATTTTAATATTTATAAATTCTTAAAATATAATAATAAATAAATTAAAATATAATGACTATTACATTTAAATATAGTTGCTATTGATACGTAGAAAATTTTTCAAAATTAAATAAATTGTTAAAAATCAATTTATGTTGAGATCGCGTCTTACATATAGACTACATGACAGAGGTTAAAAGAAGTTTAAGCCATGTGTTAAGCAGAAGACACAAACATGGTAGATGAAACATTTTATCTCTTTCTTTCTTTCGTAATTATCGATTGTTATTAACACACCGTGTACAGAGATTATTAGAGAGATTGCTGATGACCAAAGGGGCATTTATTCCAAATTTGAAAAACTGTACGCACTGCCTCTAGCGGTTCAACTAACTTCTTATTCGAGGAGGATATTAGGGGTAATATTTGTGTGTGTGTATACATTAGAATATAAAACAAAAGTCAGAAAGATTTAATTTGGAATGAATAAAAAGACTACGGGGGGGGGGAGTCAACTGTATATGAGAGAACTGGGAACAAACGGGCCACAGAAAGGTTATGTCGTAAAAGAAAATACCCACGTCATAATAACTTGAAATTTTTTTAAATATTATAATAACTATACGTAATTATATATCATATTATTGTATTCAATTAATAAATTAATTTTTCTTTGATATTAGTAACAATTTAGACAAATTTAATAGAATTAGATCACCCTATCTGTTCCTTTTCGCAAGCCGGTAATAGTAACCCAGTACATGTGTTTAAATTATTATTTCTCAAAGAATTGTAGCCAATGAACATATTTTAAGGTTATAGCAGTTTTAAAAATTTTTCAGAAGAGTGTGGATAATTCATTTCGTGTGTGTGTTTGAGTTTCTTGTACAGCTGATAAGTTTTTTTATTTATATACATTTATATACATTTACGTCCCAGTTCTTGCCAAGGGACGGGTTCCGTAATATTTCATTATAATTCATTTACATCTTTATTTTATCACTTATTCCTAATATTTACAGTTCTATCTCTATATTATCACAGTGTCTTTATTTTTGATTTGTCTTTCTTCTCACTTTATCACTTGATCTTGTCCTACCTTTTTTTGCTTTCCCTCTACTTTCCTATCCTCCTGTCGATCTCTCTAATACCGTTGAAAATTTCTCTGTCACTAACCCCATTAGCGAAACACATCATCGTCCATCTATTTGTCCATTTTTCGTCATTTTCCTTCCTTGCCCTCCCGAATATATTCTCTGTCATTTTGCATACGCTGATCCAATGTTCCCAGTCTCTCTCACCTTCTTTGCATAGTGGGCAGCTTTTTTCCTCGCTCTTCAGCCAATATTTGGTGTATGTGGTTATATTTCCACATCTTATGCGAGCTATCGTTTTCATTTCTTCCGCTTTTGCTGTCAACCTGAGGTACACTGGGAGTCCTATGCTCAGCATATCCTTATATATTATATTATATTTCGACTGTGCCATCCTGTTCATTCTGTTTTGTCCTTGCATGTCTGCGTCTCTTTGCCTTATTTCACTGTATATATTTCTTCCCTCAGTCTGCCATCTCTCAATCTGTGTCCGGCTCAACCCTAGTTTGTTAAGCCATTTATCGGTCTCGTCCGTTAAGTTCTCTGTCATCGCTTTCCTGCTTTCTTCGTAGCATTTTCTTACCCATCTTCCTTTGTCTAACGTCCTGATTTTGTTTTCGTATTTTAGTTTCCTAATTTTCCATTCCGTATCCATTTGCCGTTCATTGCTCTCCTGATACACCAGGTATCTTGGAGTACAAAAGTCTAATTTCAGGGTCCATCTGTAATAATCTGTTTTGATCTTTTCCATATCTTTTGTGTGCTGATTTCCCCAGATTTCGACCCCGTACTCCAAGATACCTTTAACCAAATAGTCGAACATCATCTTTCTTATGTCAAAGTCCCCTGCGCACCTTCTTTTCGCCAGCCCCCATGTCCTTCTTGCCGCGACTCTTCCCTTCTGGATTCTTTCCTTTAGATGGTCAAGGTGGCTGCCATTACTTCTGAATACAAAACCCAGGTATTTGAAAGACTTCACCATCTCGATCGTCTTTCCTTTCCACTCCCATTTCTCTTGCACCTGCTTTCTTCCTTATTGACTATCATAATTTTTGTTTTACCTGTGTTTAGTTGCATCTACAACTGATAAGTAATAATTATAAAGTAATTTTATATATAAATTTTAGTAATTTTTTTGTTATATATATTTTTTAAAGATTTTGTTATGTACGCCATGCAGTGACATCCGCTGCAAGGCGACATCGGCATTTTAGGGAGGATATCGTGATCCCACGAGAACAGCGATAACGACAGGTTCCAGGTGCTCGGCGATTCACATACCAAATTTTCGCGCACTCAGCAAAATTTGGCATGTGAAAATGAGAGTCAACACGGCTCGCGGGGTCAGCTGCCGTCGGGCCAATAACGCACGTCGACGGCGAGCGCCGAGAAATCCGCGGACTCAGCACCTGGGATCGGGTAACCGCGATGACTTCCGCGGATGACTCCATTATCTGGGGAATTTCGTATCCGCGAATCTCGCGAAATGATTATGGATTCATTCGTGATAGACCCGCGGATCGCACAATACCGGAACTAATAAGGGACTTTAAAATTCACGCCAAGTCTATCTTTGTTTCTCGTATAGCGTTATTGGTTAGACAAAATAATAACGCGTACACACTACAAGTGTCGTATCTCCCCTTCATCTCTATAATAATAATAACGAATTAGATCTGTATTCGGAAGTGTTTTCATTTCAATCCCTCGACGTTCACCTTCCGCCGCGAAGTTAGCGATAATTCCGGCTTGCTGGACGGGCCCGGCGTTTCATATCCACATAAATACTTTATATGTTCGTAACAATTTAAAATTTATAATTGTTAAGAACTAAATATAAATGGTGACATTTAGGAATTGAAACAATCATTTTTATAGGTAAGTCAATAAATTTATTAGTAAATATATTTTAATTAAAAGGCTCTGTCCAATGTATTTTTGGATTTTAAATATATTACAATGCTACTGCTTGTGCTTGCATTATTAAAAATATATGTGTATTGCATCATTAAAAATATACATATATTTTTAATGATGCAAGCACAAGCAGTAGCACTGTAATATATTTAAAATTGAAAAGTACATCGTAAAGGCTAAATTGAATAGAAGTATTTTGATGGTGGGAAAGATATACTCCTCCTCTCTCGTACTTATAGCTTTTCTGCCAATCTCTCAAGAGTCTTTGGCCTGAGTTTAAATATTTTAAAGAACTTACAAAAAATTTTGTTTCGGCCACGGACTTTTCAGAAGTCGAGAGAGAAAGAGCATATTTCTCCCAGCATGTTTGTTTCCAAAATTTAACATGAACTTTAGCATTCTTTAAGTATCTCTACTGTGAAAAAGACTTTTCTTAATATTCACCTTTATAGCATAAAAATCAAATGATATTAAATTGGATACATGTGAATAACAACAATTTGTAATGATATAATAATGTTTAAAACATTTTACATGATATATTTCTTAATTATATTTCTGATGAAATATAAAAATTCTTTGCTCATACTTTCATACGTATCGTTTATTGATCTAAACATAATTTCATAATTACATTCAAATATTTATTTTTTCTTTAACAATATTATTATAATTTCTTCCATTTTCATTTTATAATTGTATATGCTTATATATATTGTATTATTATATATGTAACTTGATAAAAAAATTATAAAATTATTTTGTCATATTTTTTATTACACTATTGAATTTAACTATTAATGTTAATAATAATAAATTTGTTTATATTAAAATAGAATTATTTTTCTGAACAACTTATGAAGTTGCCTTATTCTTTGTAAATTTCAGAATTATCATTCTAAAAATGATAGATGTCTAAATAAAACACATTTTTACATTAATTAATGTGTTACGGAATGATATGAAGAGGCGCATACCTCCGAAACATACCCGAAACAGATTGGAGGTATATGGGCTGACCCCTACCCCCGTAGACATTGGGCGACCAATGGAGCTCGCGAGAGCGATGACGCGCGATAGGTGAGGCGGATCGACAGAAAATAGGTGCAAACCTACGGGGTATGCGCCGTAGGCCCAGGCTAGGATTCTCTACCTCATTTAAAAACTCTTCCCACTCTTAATGATCTTCTCTACATTTCCCAGATCCTGCTAATCCTCTCCCCATAATATAACACTTAAAATAATTTTCGCCGCCTCACGATCCGTGCTGCGAAGAAAACCTCGCGGATTAAAGGTTGATATACGACAGAAATACTCTGCCGTAATTACGCCCAAGAAATAAAGATTAACAATCTGTCCTAGGTACGCAGAGTGCTGTTCTCGGTCGAGCGAACACGTGGTCCAGCCGCACGAGTCACGTGACTCGGTCGAGCGACCACGTGGGCTGGCCGCGTGAGTCATGTGACTCAGTGGGGAGAACACGTGACTCGGCGGGGGGAGCACGTGATCCGGTCGCGCGTGTCACGTGACTCGCCCCGCCAGGTCTTGCGAGCTGAGCACAAGTAAATATATTGTGATTATGATTGTGAAGTGAATTCGGGAGGGGATAACTTGTAAAAACTTTGAACGTTCAAGAGAAATGGCCCGGATCTTTTGGGCACTCCTTTTTAGGTTTTCGCATACGCAAGTTATACTTTCTCGCTCCTCCTTCGGATTCACTAGTGCGAATATTTTGTAAACATTGAGATATTAAATAAACTTTGTTAAAATAGAAATACAACAAAACGCTTCACCCCTTTCTTTCAACTAGTCAACTTTACACCGGTCGGAAACATAATGTTTTATTTTAAATAAATATTATGTAAAAATAGAGACAGATAGATAGACAAATGGATAGACAGGGAATACGGAAAAGAGAATTTAATAAACGAAGCCATAACTTAATAAGATGCATGTGAGAAACAGAAAGTGTAAGATATGAGATAGAGAAAGAAAGAGGTATAGAGAGAGATAAAAGATATACTTTTTTCTTGGTACATTAAAAAATCAAATTAATATTCATTCATTATTCGTGTATATAATTAGCATTTTTTTCAAAAAGGTTTTAAAACACTTATAAAAAGTGTTCATTCGGGTCACAGACTCTTTAGAGGTCGTTTGTTTACCTATAAGTGCGAGAGATAAAGAAAATATTTCCCCCGCTACGTTTGTTGCCAACGCTTAAAACGGAAATTGCAAAAATGATAGAATGTATATAATACATTATATACTTTCTTTTTTGACACAAACCTTCTGTGGCCCGTTCTGCTACGAATGTTGCCAGTCCTCTCATATAGAGTAAACCTACCGGGTCTTTCTCTCTCATACTTCCGAAACGATTTTAGCTATTCCATGTGCACAGGGAAAACTAAAATAAATTTTAATAAATTTTGAATAAGTATTTCAAAATTTATTAAAAAAAATAAACATAGATATATGAACTACGGGTAATAATTAAATAAATAGACATTTGAGATATTTTGAGACTTGAAAGTAATTTAGTAAAACTCAAAAAAAAATTTTTATTCATAACATTATAATGTACATTATAATCATATTAAGATAAAAAATATATTTCAAATGAACGAAGTTATTTTTAAGATTCAAAATATGTCAGATATACATTTATTTAAGTACTCGTTATTAAATCATTATTCGTACTTCATATATCAATATATTGAAAGAAGGTACTTCATGTGCCATTGAAAACCTTTAAACCTGGAAATGATAAATAATATTTAATATACCCAAAAAATTTTTTAACAAATAATTTTTAATACAATTTAAATGAATGTATATATATTTGTGTGTATACATTGTTTTTAATTTATTAATAAATGATACAAATCACTATATTATTACAATATTATATTACAATTTTTTTAAAATGATACAAGTAACTCTTTGAATTTGAAAGGTTAGAGAAAATATTTTCATAGCAAGTCAAAGGATAAAGTAATAAATTTATTGCGTTATCTCTGTCCAAGCTCAAAATTGTCAATTGTTCAAAGATGGGTTAATAAAAGTATTATTTTGTCCTTTTACATATCTATGAAAAAAGTTTTTTTGGACTTTAATTTTAAAAGATTTATTTGTATCTTTTTAAAATACTTGTAATACAATATTGTAACAATATAAATTTTTATTTATATATTTATTTATATACATAAATAAAATCTTATTTTTATAAAAATATATAATATAAAAGAAAAGTAATTATCAAAGTCTAAAATTTGTTTATTTATTTTATAAATAAATGTAGTTATGTTATGCTTATAAACAAAGTTTGAAATAAATGCTTTTTTCAATATAAATACAAATTTATTAGTAAATATAACCCAAAAATACAAAAAATAAATTATTGGTAAAATAATAATTATTAAATCAGCTAGTTATTCAGTATAATAATATTTATTAATATTTCATATTTACTTTCCGTGTATCATTTTAATGTGTATAAAATTGTATTATATATTATTAGAACATTATTATACATTAAATTATTTTATTATTATAATAAAATTGTAATTTAATAAAATTAATATATAGTTTAATTATTTGTATCATAATATTATTATTATTAATGAAATATATATGTTTCTTTAATTTAAAAAGGCCGCGATAGAATGTTCGCGATAATTCTCTTTAGCGTACAATACAAGAGAAAGGATGTTGAAATTAACAATCACCACCGTATATTGAGATTAAATAACAAAAATATATTTAAACAATAATATTACAATAGTTGAATATAATGAAAAGTGAAATATTCACCGTGAAAAATCGCACGCAACATTCACTAGAGAACCGGTCGATAAAACACGTGTGAATTCAACGACGGACGAAAAGCTTCTGCCGTCGCAAGCTTTTTGGAGAAAAAATAAGGCACGCACTGGAATGTTCGGAAAGCATAAAGGAGGGAGAGAGCGTGCCAATACTTAAAGCATTGTAGTTAAAAGAAAGATTCTCGCGGTCGCGAGAAAGTCGCGAACGTAAATAAGACGTGATCTCTCTCTGCATTTTCGGACATTCCAGAGAGCTTCTTGAATTCACTGAACATACCGCCCCCCTTGTCACAAAGAGGGGTGAGAGGCAATAATTAATCTATGAAATTTAGAATCGCATCGATATAATACAATACAATGATCTTTATAATACAATTATTTTGACAGTATAGGTAGAACGATTTTTGAGTCAATTTATCGGTAAGTCGGAACATACGCAGGCAAACAATAAATTGGTTTCGTCGTCATTCGGAAGTTTGACGAGTTTGTTTATTGATCGACCAAAAGTAGATGTCGCAGTTCAAACAGTAACAATACGTACCAAGCCATCCTTCCCGGGATGGGTACTATCGATGATTGCGAGATGCCAAGAGGCTGGCGGGGACAGCTCATCGGTAACTATTACAACATCTCCAGGTTGAAGATTGGGTTGGATTTTCAACCATTTGTTTCGCAATTGAAGTTGTGTGAGTATTTCCTTTCTCCAACGAATCCAAAATGAATCGCGTAACTGGTTGACAAGTTGCCATCTGTTGTTTAACGTTGTCCTTTTTGCGAGATCGTGAAGAGGTTCAGCAACGACTAGTGGGGCCGATCCGATAAGAAAATGTCCTGGGGCGAGAGCGACTAAGTCGTTAGCTTCATTGTTAAGGGGACAAAGTAGCCTTGAATTGAGACATGCTTCAATTCTCGCAGATAATGTTGAAAATTCCTCGAATGTTAAAGTAGTTTTTCCCACTATGCGGCGAAGGTGGAACTTGAAACTACGAACCGCGGCTTCCCACAGTCTGCCGAAGTACGGAGCTCGAGTGGGAATGAATTTCCATTCAATACCCTTTGCAGATATGTGTTTAAATATTTCCTTTGTAAAATTCGAGCTTTGTTTGAAGAGTTTTCGTAGTTCCATATTAGTACCTTTGTCAGAATAAATTGTGTGACAGACTCCGCGTTGGGTCGTGAAACGAGAGAAGGTAGCAAGGAAGGTTTCAGTTGAGAGATCTGAAACAATCTCAATATGGACTGCTTTCACTATTAGGCAGATAAAAATCGCCACATAGCCTTTTGTGGATTTTGCTCCTCGTCCCTTAGGAAATAAAATGGAGAATGGTCCAGCATAATCAAGGCCGATAGCGGCAAACGGACGTTGTGGGCCTAGTCTTACAGAAGGCAGCGGAGCCATCTGTTGCTTGAGAGGAATTGCTCCATGCCTGACACAGGTCAAACATTTGTGATAAACTGATGACACTAGACGATTACCTCGAATGATCAAAAATGTTTTTATCAGTATACTTTTCATAAGTTGAACTCCTCCGTGAAGAGTTAGACGATGTGTTTCCTCGACTAGGAGTCGGACAAAATAACAATTTCCAGTTAATATAATGGGATGACGCTCAGCTTCTGTTAGAGAAGCGTATTGCAGTCGACCACCTACATGAAGTAAACCTTTTTCATCGAAAAATGGACATAACTTAGTGTTCGTCACGCAAGTGTCTGAAATTGCGTTGATGCGCATTAGAAACGGAAAGAAATATTTAACACTTAGTACGGTATATGTTATCGATAACTTTGTTGTGTTTGTATGCGTGTATCCGAAAACCCGACTCGGCCCTTGTAAAATTTCCTTCGCGGAAATCCAGCGCGTAAGGTCGTCTTGCGATACGCGTCTGGTGGGGTTTTGATGGGGCGACGTACGAGTCGAAACCTCGGCGTGACACAAGTGGTGTCGCGTCAAAGTAAGGCGATTGTAAGAGGACAATCGCCCGAAATGCAAGCGAAGGAAAGCAGATAGTTTGGCAGGATGAAATACGGCCTAAACTGAGGACACGTGTCGGTTTTCCGGAGTATCTTTGGTTTTGTTTTCAACGTCGATAATATTTTATAATTAGTTTAATAACCGAGCGGATATTTGTATTTTATGCGAGGCTTTTTCCTCTCGAGTACCAGCGGGAGGTTTTTTATGCCCTATATTTTAAGTAAATAATAATGTAAAAAATCGACCAATATTATATTACACATAGTACGCTTAAGATTAAGACGATAAGTGTTAGAGCGATAAGTTAATTATAATAAAGAAACTATTGTGAGATTTGAGAGGGAGGGACTGTCGTTGACTGTGGGAAGGAGCGAAATTGAAAGAAAAGAATTTTCATTAGTTTTTTAGCACTCTCCCAGTGAACATTGTCTTTCGTTTTCGAATATATGGAAAGCCTTCATGTACAATAGGAAATAAAGATTTGTCTGGTAAAGTATTAATTGTGTTCATTTTTGGTATTATATCATAACAGATTCCTCTACCCTTTTATTTTTTTTCAGGTAATTTAATGAGAATATTTGTATATTGCGTAAGAAACACCTAGAAACCGGACTACACTTTGAGATCGGCTCACCTGCAAAAATATGAGAGATCTCAACATTGTAAGTATGTTGCTGAACTACCGAAAAAGCATGAATTTGGCTGTAATCAATTCTTGAGCTGATAGTAGATTAAAATCTTTAAGGGTCTGCTTAGCTACAATGGTCTTCCAGTGAAGGAGATAATTCGAATTATCTTTGAGAAAGAGAAGAATTTTCTAAAAGAAAAAAGTTCATCTTCTAGTGGGTCGTTAGATTTCTCAATTGAGAAATAGACTTCAGAAAGCTCTGGATATGAAGAGGGTTGCAAAGGCTATTCGGTACGAGGACGATTTAGCCAAGTGGAACCTTGCCACCACAGCATAAAATCTATAATATATAATATAATATAATATAATATATAATTTATAATATAATATAATATAAAATCTATAATCAGCATAAAATAAAGCTCTTGAGGGCGCAATCCGCGAGTAGCACACTCAGCAGGGTTATCCTTTGAGCTAACATGTCTCCATGAGACTTCTGGGAAAGTCGATTGAATATTACTGACTCTATTAGCAACGAACGTCGGCCATCGCGACGGATGACTTTTAAGCCAATCAAGTACTACTTTGGAATCGCTCCATAAGTTGATAGAAGATGGTAGATGACTAATTCCCGATAAAACGTGCTTGACAAGACCAGCAAGTAAAGCAGCACCGCAGAGCTCCAACCTAGGAAGCGTCTCGACCTTAACAAGGGTTACTTTAGTTATTGCCATTAGTATTTTCAGCGTTAGATTTGAAGCTACGAGGTAAACAACTGCTGCGTAAGCACGTGTCGAAGCATCTGCGAAACCGTGAAGTTCCCAAGATTCTTCATTCGATGTACCAGTCCAACCGGCAATCCGAAGGTTAGGCAAGAAAGCTAAAGAAGAACGAAAGTTGAGCCATCTATTTATTAATTCCTGAGGAATCGGTACATCCCATTCTACTTTACTTAACTATAAATCTTGCAATTATATTTTTGCTTGAATGAGGACAGGGGCTATGAATCATAATGAATCGAAGAGCCGAGCAGTGTCCGATAACACTGTTCGTTTCGAGATTAGTGATGAAACTGGGGGTAGAGCAGTATCAAATAAAAATGAGTCTGCCTTCGTATCCCATTTCAATCCCAAAGTGGATACAATGTCTCCTAAAGTCGATGGATGGTCACGAATATGGGCTGCATTAATTTCTGTGAGAAGCTCAGGGTGAGTGGATGACCATTTCCCAAGTTGCAGGCCTGCTGTTGCTAACAATTTGATCAATTGATCTTGCTGTGCCAACGCCAGCTCCTTTGTGTCAGCAGAAAGAAAAATATTATTGATGTAAATTTTGTAGCAAATCTTGAGCTATTGGATGGGTATCTTTACCATCGTTAGCGAGTTGAAGAATCGCCATCATTGCAAGATACGGGGCACAGGTCATACCGTAAGTCACTGTAACCGCAGCGTAATCAAGAATGGGATGTTCATCGTTGTCTCTCCAAACGAGATGTTGCCATTTTTGATCATGGACATCGATAAGAAATTGTCGAAACATCTTAACAATGTCGGTAACTATAGCTACTTTACCGAATCGCCAACGGGAAATAATGTGAGTAATGTCAGACTGTAGTTTCGAACCAGGTAATAATATGTCAGTAAGCGAATATCCAGACTGTGACTTTTGTGATGCATTAAAAACTAAACGAATTTTATTTGAATCAGCCCGAAATGTTCCATGATGTGGTAGATAAAAATGAAAATCATCACTCGGCCGAGTAGTTACCTCCATTTGATCTAATTGAAAATATTCTTTCATGAAGTCTGCATATGCATTACGATAGGATTTGTCACGTTTTCGTTGTTTTTCGGAACAGATGAGACATATAACAGCTATATTTCGCGAATCTGAAAATTCTTCGCGTCTCTAGAAGGGAAGTCGAATGATGAAACGGCGTTGAGCATTTCTTTTGGTATTCGATGAAAAGTAGTGATTACAATATTCTTCTTCAGGAGTAAGCGGTTTGCGGACGGGGATTTCTTCAATCTCCCAAAATCGAATGAGTGCTTGTTCGATCAATGATTCAATAATGGTATGAAACGCGGTGATATTAGAAGTATCAGACTTATGATTTTGAGGAGAAGACATTCCTGTTAATATCCAACCAAATACTGTATTTTGGGTAACTGGCGAGTTCCCTTTACCACGAATGAATCCTTGTTGCAAGATAAGCGCATAGAGATCCGCACTTAAAATTATATCCACTTTTCCTGGAGTGTGAAAAGCAGGACCTGCCAATTGTAATTTATGAATATGTGGCCAATCCCTTTTTACTAAATTTGATGCAGAAATTTCTCTTCGCGGAATTTCTTAATAATAAGAAAACTTGTCATAGTCGCGTTTGTCGACGTCATCGGACGTCACAGTATATAAATTGTAATATATACATAATTGTAATTACTATATATGCATCGTTTACTCACGATTAAGTGATGTGTATGTTATGTAAGTAAATAGTTAAATTATGTTATAATATTAAACAAATAATGAAAGTATTTTAAAAATGATGATTAGTCAATACGCATGAATAAATGAAGAACGATATGAACTTAAGCTAAGATTGCTGTTAAGCTAAAAATTTATTTTCAAAAAAATACAAAATTTAATGAGTGCAATACTCATTGCTATACAGATTGAGTCTGATTCATCGTGCTACAATTAATCTAACGAAAAATAATTACCCGTCTCCTCCTTTAGACTTGCACTTTTTCCTCGAAGCTGTTCAACTGTTTTATTCAGAGGTTATTAATTTGTAACGAGACGGCTCCGTTCGCCCTTCACGGGTGAAGGGAGAGTCGAGCGCTC
Source organism: Eupristina koningsbergeri (assembly GCA_018907245.1). NCBI lineage: Eukaryota > Metazoa > Arthropoda > Insecta > Hymenoptera > Agaonidae > Eupristina > Eupristina koningsbergeri. The sequence goes on from JACCHV010000109.1 coordinate 395,215, forward strand.
GTCGAAAAAAATCAGATAGAATTACGCCGGGATAAGCGGCAGCCGGTCTGTCCAGGATTTGGATCGGTGGCAGGTGAGAATAGTAAAAAAAAATTAACGTTAATATTTTAATTTAAATCCAGTCGATCACCGGGGTGGCGACGTTGTTTATTTAATCACTCTATAAACAAAAGAGGTTTACAAGTTAAGCATCAGTTAAAAATTTCATACGAATAACTTTAATAATATTACCACTACAATGTGACGTTAACCAACCTTAGAATTTTATATTTATATTCACTTTTATTTCTCAATTTAGAGTTTAATAGGATAGTGATTTCCCGACAATGTTTATCTTAATACAACGTCTACTCGGGTGCGACCGCTACGGAGGTTACCGACAATAACAAATGCCGAAAGTAAATAAACGCGCCAGTTGTCCAAATTCGAGTAATTATTCAGAATAATTACTTTACAAAATTTGTTTACACGCAAACAAAAGAACAAAATTACTACAAAATTACTCTTAACGGGAATTACGCTTACGTATATCTCTCGGTAACGAATTATAAAGAAAAATTAATTATATTCCAGGTGAGAAAAGGATACTAGAGGAAGCTCCTGCGGAGCTAAGGTGCGGACCTTTGAGACTTCTAATGACTGCAGCGGGTGCAATCACCAGAAGTTGCAGACTGTTTCGACGCGGAAGGAAAGAGATTAAAATTGCGAACGATTTTCAATTTCTTTAACAAGGATTGAAAAAGCACGTAATAGTGACAATTTCGGAGTTTAGTGCTAGCACGTACTAGTGACTAGCAGGAGTGGATAGAATTAGAATATTGCCACTGAATAGTCAACAATAGGTAAATGCGGAAGGGAAGGTTTAGATCGGGAAGAGGCCAAAGATGGTCTGCCCCGAGGCGAGTGCTCTCGTTTAGCACATTACCTCGGTCCGGCTTTGCGAAATTAGCAAGCGGGAGAAATATAAAGCCGATTGATCGATAACAGCCGCGGAGAGTCCATGCACGTCCCGGTACACGCACAAACCGGGGCCCAGCTGAGGGGGGTCATCGCGGCCCGTGTTTAGCAACGAGCGTTTCGTTGCAAATTATTCTTTATTTTATTTCTTGGGGCTATTTGAAACCTGATTAATGCCCTACATTATCTTTCGTAAGAAGCCTTTATCCTAGATATACAAAATTTTCTTCTTCCTATGAGAAGAAAAAGTCAATACAAATAATTAATTTTAGTTTATTTCGATGCCCATACGCGTTTTTCCAAATTATTTATTTCTCTTATGGTTTAAATTTTGTTGGGATGTTAGATCATACGATGTCCAACCAAAATTTAATATATCGCCAAATTGCATGAATGCAATTTGGAACGACTTCAAGTATTTTCACAAGCCGAAATTTCGCCTTAAATCAACTATAATTTTATCAATGCATCTTGTGCATCGTCTTAATATGCTGATTTTTTATGAAAAACCTACTCTTTAATGGCGAACTCAGTCTTTTTTTATATCTCATTATTATTCGAAGTTGTTATTTCAATACTCTCGCGGACTAATCGATTATGTAATATCAACAGTAATAAATTAGATACATGGTGAATTAGATGTGAGAATACCAAATAATCATAGAATGTAAGTTATCGCAAAAGCGAATGAATATAGACAAACGTATTGAGAGTGAGAGAAAAAGAGCGAGAAAGAGAATAAATTTTATCTCAAAAATGTCTTAGATGAAAATGAGTAGTTATGTTTCTCTACTCCTCATCCGTTTTTTATTATATTAATTTTCATATTATAGACAATCGAAAATATTTGAATATATAATATATAGAATTTGATTAACTACAATTATAAATTTTTAAACTGTTAAAAAACTAAAATCGTCCGTTAGAATGAGCTGAAAATAACTTCAAAAATAAAAATAAAAATAAAAATAAAAATAAAAATAAAAATAAAAATAAAAATAAAAATAAAAATAAAAATAAAAACAAAAACAAAAACATAAACAAGAGCGAAGAGAAATTAAATTAGATAAGGAATGGGTGAGAATTAACCAGAAGGTGAAAAGAAAAAAGAAAAATAGACAAGGTATACACGACCAACAGGAGTATGCAAGGAGAGAGTAGAAATAAAAGGGACACGGGAGTACCCAAAAAATCAGGAATAGACGGAAGCACGAAAACAGAGACAAAAACACAAACAAAGACATAGTAAAGATGCAAGGATAAACAGCGAAGAAGCATATGTGAAGATCTTATTCTGGAACGTAGTAGGGATCTGGAGGAAGAATGAGGACTTCTGGAGGTATATAACCTCTATGGACTATGTATGTTTAGCTGAAACATGGGTTGAGGAGAAGAACAATGATAAATACAAAGTGGCTTTACCGAAACACATGGAATGGAAGGTGGTAAGCGTGAAAAGGGAAAGCAGAAAGGGCAGAGCTAAAAACGGCATGTTAATAGGGGTAAACAAGAGATTAGAACAAGATTTAACAGTATTAGAAGAGGGCAGAGGAAATGGGATGGTCAGACCAAGAATTAAGATAAGTAAAGATAGGAAAGTACTGGATATATGGGGTATCTATAATAATAATAAGGAGAAACTAAAGGAGAAGTGGAATGAGATAGTAGAAAGCAGTGATAAAGGTAAAATAGAAACTTTAGTGATGGGGGATTTTAATGTGAGGACTGAAAAGATGGGTAGATATATGACAGAGTACGCAAGGATGGTAGAAAGGAGTAGTAAAGACGAAAAGGTGGACAAAGAAGGAAAGAGAATGGTCGACATAATAGAAAGGAACGGCTGGAGTATTGTGAATGGCACCACACAGGGGGACGTGACGGGAGAATACACATATGCAAGAACGAGAGGGAGCTCCGTGATCGATCTTGCAGTAACGGACAACGAATACAGGGACAGCATAAAGAAATTCCAGATAGATAACCGAACGGACTCTGGCCATTTTCCCTGCATAGTATGGCTGAAAATGGAAGAAAAAACTGCTGTAGGGGACGTAAGAGTAAGAGACGTAAACACACAAAAAATGATTACTGTCTGGAATCAGGAGAGTATTAAGAAGTACATGGAGAGTACGGACAGGACATTGAATGATGGACTAAAAGAGAATAGCATTGTGACCTAATAGAAAGAAATTAAAGAAATAGTTAGACAGAATGTGACAAGGAAGGAAATCAAGGTATGAGAAAGGAGACTAGGCAAACATAAGTGGCATGAAGCGGAACGTAAAAAAGAAAAATACAGGGTAAAAAGAACATTGAAGAGATGGAGAGAAGAGAAAATTACGAAGGAAGAGTACATTGCACAGAGACGAAAGTAAAAAAGACCATGCGAAAAAAGAAAAATAAATGGAAAGATAAAGATATGGAAGAGATAAAAGGCCTTAAAAATGAAAAGGATATATGAGATTATATCAATAGAGGTAGAAAAAAGAGAGATAAGCCAGGGCACGAAATAGACAAACAGAGTTGGGATGCATATTTCTGCAAACTTCTTGAGTGAAGTATGGTTAGAAGGACGAGTAGGAAAGAATGCTGCACAACACGACAAGGGATTAAAGAGCAGGAGGAGGAAAAACTAAGGTATGAAGAGATTAGGAATGAGTGGATGAAGATAAAGAAAAAAAAGCAGCAGGGATAGATGAGATGACAAATGAGATAGTTAAAAGTTTAATTAAAAGTGTATGGATAGAGAATAAAATACCTAAGGAATGGAAAACGGCAATGATTACCCCTGTGTACAAAAAAGAGGACAAAACGAGGCCAGAGAACTACAGAGGACTGTCAATATTAGCCACAGTATATAAAATGTATCCAGGGATAATCAAATGCAGGCTAGAAAAAGGAACTGAAGAAAAAAATATTCTACCAGAAGGACAGGCGGGCTTCAGGAACGGAAGGTCAACAGTGGATAACATATACATCCTTAATTATGTGATTAAAAGAGCAATGAGGGAGAAGAAGAGGGTGTATGTGCTGTTCGTCGATCTGAGGGTGGCCTTCGACATGGTAGATAGGGACATGCTTTGGAAAATAATGAAAAGAAAAGGATACAGCAGATGACTAATAGACAGGATAAGGTGTGTGTATGAGGAAACAAAATGTTGCATCAGAACAATCGAGGGATGCACGCAAGAGTTCTGGGTTAATAAGGGACTAAAGTAGGGATGCTGCCTTAGCCTTTTTTCATTCTGTATATTGTTCAACATATATATACAGCGGAGTTAGAGGAGGATATGGAAAAAAGAAAGATACGAGGTACGAAGATAACGGATAAAAGGATCTGAACTCTTGCATACGCGGACGATATCGCTATGATAGGAGAGAACAGGGAAGCGATACAGGATATGATGAGGACACTGAGAAAATTCCTAGAAGAAAGAAAGCTGCTCCTGAACACCAAGAAAACAAAGGTGTTGGTAGTGAAAAGTGGAAGAAAACCAAGAGCAGAGAAGTGGATATGGAAGAAAAAGCAAATAGAGGTAGTAGATAATTTCTGTTACTTAGGTTTCGTAATGAGCAGGAATGGAAAGCCAAAAGAGCAAATCAGAGAAAGAGCAATCAGAGGTACGCTAGCAACAAAGAGAATATGAGGATATGGGGAGAGGAGATGTGCTCCTTAGGAATTTCCTAGGGATTTCCTCCTTAGGAAAATCATGTTTGATTATCTAGTCAAAGGTGTCACGGCTTATGGAGCTGAGATTTGGGGAAATGAGGAAACGGAGGAACTGGACAGGGTCAAACTAGACTACTTTAGATGGATCCTGGGGCTTATTTATTATTTTTTTACTTTTTACTTTTTTTACTGCACCCCTCGACATATTATATATGAAGAGTCCAACAAAGGGGAAATGAAATGTGAATGGAGAATCAAAGCATTGAGGTACGAAGAAAAAATCAGAAATATGACAGAGGATAGATGAGTGAAAAAATGCAAGAAGGAAAAGGATAAGAATAAGGGAAGTAGAAAGAAAGATGCGATGGTGGGCTGATTGAACAGTCTAGGATTTAGTTTGGAATAGCTTGAGATATGAAAAAAATCGGGAAAAAACATATATGGAGAAAAAAGGAAAAGAGACGAAAAGATACAGCGTCAAAAGAGGCTATCTAAGGTGGAAAAGTGTACATGTAACAGAGTTTATGAGAAGATCATTCAAGCAAGGTTGCCAGTATATATAAGGAAGGGAAAAAAATTGAAAAGATCAGAACAATTGCAAAAATAAAATGTGGTAATATGATTGAGGACAACAAGTATTGGCTAAACGAGACAGCAAGGAAATGTAAACTCTGCGGGATGAACAAGGATAATTGGAATCACAGAATTATGAACTGTGTAGAGACAGACAACCAGTACTACGGAGAGTACAGAAAAAATGGCGGTGGACCAATAACAAATGAGGAGATATAGATGAAATTTCAGGATGTAATACAGGATGTAAGGCTATTGAATAACATTATGGAGGCTGAGAAGATGGCGGCGATAAAGGCTGTAACGGATAAGAGATAGGAGGAAAGTGATAATGTAATGATAAGTGTTCAAGAATAAGTGCAATGAAAACAATGAAAAATAAGACTGTATTAAGACTGATTAAATTACTTTAAGTTTTAATAAAGATGAAAAATGAGTTAAATACTGTTAAACATTAATATTAAGTTTGGATTATATTGTTAAACCTTGTATGTATATAGAGGAACCCGTTCCAGGACCATAAGACTGGGACGTATAATTAATAATAGTAATGGTATTGAATTAAATACCAGTCAAATAATATTCTTTGAATTCTTTGAATGTTTTATAAACTAACTGTACTTCATGTTATTATTTAATCGAATTTTACTTATAGCTTTATGAATTGAATACAACCTTCTTAATGGAATATTTTTAGATTTATCTAGATTACATATTTAACTGAACGATTCAAGAAATCATTTTCCATTGATTAAAAAATTTTAAAATAGTAACTATATAAAATAAACTTCAGAAGGCAACATAATTTCAGTATAATTCATATTAATTGGTACAATTAATCGATTGCGATAGTGGATATATGTATAAAAATATATTTTCACACAATTACGTATATGCAAAAAATAAATATTTATATTTTACAATAAAACCAATACTAATAAGACTACTTCACGATAAACTTTATTAATATAAAAAATTTGGTGAGCCCGACACCTAAAATAAAGCAAATCGTTTACGATTTTTATTCCGATTAATCAAGAGTGATTATGATAATATGCCCTAATTACAACCGTTGTAATTAGGTATTTATTCCGCCGCCCACCCTTGGCTCTTGGTGAATCTTTTTCAGATTAGAAATTTTTATTTAACATTTCTAGTACACCGCTTCCCGCCACTCCGCTACGTCGGTCACCGCCCGAGATAATCCGCCGTATCGGCTATATGTGCGAGCCGCCGTTTGTATTTGTATAACATTTGTAATTTACGGAGATTATTTTAAATGTATAATTTAATCCGTCTATAAAAATCAATGTACAAATGTTTATTAAAGTCGACTAATCGTTGTGTGTTCTATCAAGTTCGATGACCCGCTCAAAGTCGGATAAACCTTATAATAATTTCAATTAATTAAATCATTGCCAAGATTAAAAACAAAAATTATTATTTATAATAAGCGAGAATTTAGCGTAAATCGAATTAGTATTGTTACCGAAAATTAATTTATAATTAATATTGTATTTTCCAGGGTTGACTTAATTAAACTGTTCACCGAGGTGATCATTTTTTTACATAATTGTTGGTATTTTATTGTATATTCTTGATCGACATTACAAATCTCTGGCAGAACGGCTGCTACTTATCCCGGTGTAAATCTGTTTTATTTTTTCGACGAGAGCTCGACTCTGCCCTTCACCCGTGAAGGGCGAACGAAGTCGTCTCGTTACAACTTTATATCTAAAATTAATATTATTATTAATAAAATTAATTTCAATCAATTTTTTACAATTAAATATTAAATTATATATTGTTTGATATAATTTGATATATTTATGGCATCGACATAATAAAAAAATATTAAATTTTGAAAATTATAAATCTGCCTAGAATGTTGAAAGCATCAATACGGTGTAATCAATTGGAATCTCTTTCGAAAACTACTTTTAAAAATATTTGATAAAAATACGGATATCATATAATAATAAAAAAACATATAAATTATAACTTAATTTAAATTATAATCACGTGTCATATAAAATTTTTAATTAGCTTCATAATACTATAGTAGTCGAATGTAAATATTTGTTTAACTAAAAAATCTGTTGTACTGAAAATATTAATTGAAAAGAACAAATAATGAAAATCGGAATGGAATAAGAAATGGAATTGGCAAAATGTAATTTATAGAACTAATTGCAATTACTGCCATACAATATATTCTGTTGAATCTAAAACCACATTAATATCAAGAAAAAAATAATCGTAACAAATTAAATTAAAAAAAAAAACTATAGTTTCATTACACTCCTATGTTTAGGAGAATATCAGGGGAATCCAAACATATTCGATTTTGAGAAAAAATTTATAAAAAACATTCATGTCTTTATATATACATAAATGATAACGTATAATGATATACATAAATATACACACATATTAAATACATTCAAGAAAATCCAGCGGTAGGTTTAACTAAATTTAGCCAATTCAGTTTCAGTTAAGATTCTAAGTGCACACATTTATCTTCAGCAAACAATCATATATAAATTCTGAGGTAATTTCGACGCAATTGAACATTTAATATAACATGTTTGAGAATACTAAGTTATGTACCGAAAAAGAACATCAAATTAATTTTGTTTTTGTTAAAATAACTTAAAAGGTTTCTATTTTTAATTTTTATTCTATTGCTCATGAATAGTATTTTAGATCTATTATTCGAATATTAAAAAAACGCAGTAAAATTTTTTATTGTAATACTAAAAAAATAATTAAATTAAATCGAAAAGCAATAGAATAAAAAATTAAAAATAGAAAAAAACATTCAAATAATTTTATTAAATTAGTTTTTTCGTTGTTCGAGAGATCATTGAAAAAAGAACTTACGAGTGTAAAATAGGAGTTTTATTTCAAATACGTATTACATTAATACAGTTAAGTTTAACCATTAATATGCAACAATCACGAAATTTATATAATGTTACCCATTAATATTTTGTTTTATTCTTTAATATATATGACAAATACTTATTTTTTGCTCTACTAACTTTCCACTGTTAAATTGTTATTACAAAAGTAATTTCAAATGTAATTCTAATTTTTACAAAATATTTTTATTGTTCAAGCAATTTTTTTATTTTTTAAAATTAATGTTCGCATACAGATTAACAAATCAGATAAAATAAAATTTAGTCATTTTCAAAGAAATTCGTACAAATATTTATTCAATACAAAATAAACATTCCAATAAAAACGTTTTTAAATTAAAAATACATACAAAATTGTAAAAGTATATTTATATAATTAAATATTATATAAGAAGACTTTAACTATGTATTTAAACTTTTTTGACTGAAATTTTCTAAAACATAAATTCGATAAAATTAATAAAAAATTATTTACAAAATTTATTTATATCAATCTAAATATTAGATTTATTATTATACTCATCAATAAAAAAATTTTAAGTTAATAATAAAGAATACTTTGTCAATTATAAATTTTGTATATAAGTAAGAATTTGATGTATGTTTAATTATTCATTTCTTAAACAAAATTGGACCATAGAAAAAATTTTAAACAATTACAATTTTATAGACATCTGTTATATATATATAATATATATATATATATGTGTGTGTGTTATATTTTATATTTCATATTCTATATGTATAATATATATATATGTATAATATAGATATTCAAATTTTGAAAAATATTTTATAAAATACAAAAATTAATAATTTACTCATTTAAAAATAATTTGAATATAAATAATTGTAGTTCATATAGTAAACATTTTTTAATTTAAAAGAAAATTAATTTACTTTTTATACCTATACATTAGTTTTAATCAACTAAAGGATCATAAATTAACTAAAATTGAAAACAATTAATTTTGAATAATGGTTATAGTATCTTTAATGATTTTTACATTCAAATTTAATATTTGGAAAATCGATAATTAGTAAATTTCTAATTTTAATATATTAAAATTATATGAACGTAAATACAGTTCAAAAAATATTATTTGATTAAATTTTATTTGGTTTTAAACTTTGAGTAAAATGCTCATTAAAAAATTTTTTTATGTAAAAAAACAATGTATTCAGATAAAAATATTATATCCAACTGAAGTCCAGGTTCTACAATACAATTATTTTATATTTCATCACAGAATTTCACAAAGCTCTTCTTTATGTTGTGAAAATTTTTGTTCCTTCAGGAAGAATAACTTCTTCGCCAACATCTGTTAAAGTTACCGTGAGAGGTAATATTAAAGGCATCAAAATTTCCTGATTACCCATAACACGCGATTGATGAAGACGAGCATCTGGTCTTGTAATTGTAAAGGTTTTTATACTTTGTTGTTTGATAATCTGAGCTTGCTCAATTGTAGTTTCATTTAACCTTTCCGATTGAAATGGGTCGTGCAGCTCTTGTTGTTCTTGCTCTTCTAGTTCTCGTTCAACCGATGTTTTGAGAATTGAAGAGTTATGTGAAGAATCTCGGATTCTAAGTGAATTTTGTTTACATCGTTTACTATGCGCATATCTACTACCATTATTGTTAAACCTTCTATCACAAGTAGGACAAGCGTATGGTCGTTGCCCAGTATGAATAAAAACGTGTTCTTTTAAAGATTTAAGCCTTCTAAAATTTTTTGGACAATATTTACAGTGATATTTAGCTTCTCCTGTGTGCGTAGTTAAATGATTTGCTAAAGTATCAGCTCTAGCAAATGCTCTAGAACAATATTGACAAACATAGGGTTTTTCTTGCGTATGTGTTCTCATGTGCATTTTTAAATAAGCATTTGTTGTAAATGGTCTTGAACACACTTCACAAACGTAAGGCTTAATACCGTTATGAACTCGTAAATGTGCTATAAGTGTTGTAGATTGAGTGAAACTTTTCGAGCATATCTCACATAGAAATCTTTTAGAAGTATCAGTTTCCTTTAGCTTCTTGAAACTTCTGTCATGTTTAGTGAGATGAGTATTTAATTGTTCTTCTTTAATGAATCGTTTTGTACATCGAGGGCATTTGTATGGCTTAATCATGTTATGTTTAGCCATATGAATTTTTAAATGCTCTCGCCTGTAGAATTTTTTTGGACAGATGTCACACAGATACTTTTTTCCTTCGTGTACCTAAATATATATTAGAAAAAAATCAATTAGTTACTTTTTTTTACAGGATCATGAAGTATTTTTTTTATAATTTTTACAATTTTATTTCCAATTATTATTAAATATTATTCAATTTATTGATTAGTAATTTGTTTACTACAAAAATATAAATTAATGTTATTTTTTAAAATATGATTTGAAAATTATATACATTTTTATGAAAATACATTTATATCTATTTTATTTATTCAAGAAATTTATAAATAATTTTTATTATTCAATTACATTTTAAAAATTTTTAGATTTAATCAACGTATTGACTAAAATAGAAAACTGATGTATTATTAAAGAATCAATAACGAAATTATTATATAAAAAATTGTATTGTATAAATAATTAAAGAAAATATTGAATTTTGTTTTCTTTATTATTTTATTTTAATTCCTTCGAATTTTAAAAAGTGTAAAATAAATTACTAATAGGGTGGATGCTGCTCAAAATAATAAGGGATAGGCAATTCAATAAAATGGCGAAATTATTGTTAAAAACGGAACTCAAAACTCAAAATTACTTAAACATGCTGAAATGAATAAGTCAACAATATAATTTAACATGTGAGCTTCGTAAATTGCTTTTTCATTAATTTTAGCTAGAGAAACATAATAAGTTGTATATATTGAGTATAGCTAAACAAGAGAGCTAAAGGAAATGAGAGGAATCGTGATAGATTTGTAGATTTCACCTCACTTAACTTTTTTACACGAGGAAAGTTAAAAATCAATAGTTGGTCATCTAGTGATGGAACGCCGGACTATTTAAATTGTGCGATTAAATACATTTCTTATTAGAGTTGAATTAACTTTTAATTCTCAAAAAATATGTGAAAAAAATAAAATATTATAATATTAGGGATATACATGAATAAAAAATAATTTAATTATTATTATAAATGATAAGTATTGATACGTAGGGACATTGACATGGAATTCGATTGCATCGTAGTCGAGAGATACAGAGAGAGAGAGAGAGAGAGAGAGAGAGACCGATTTGCTCTAGATCATGTTATTTTCTTTTATTTTCTATAATCGATAGAAAAGAGTTGTATTAATGTTTACACAATTTCCAATTATTAAGCAAATTGTACATAGTTACTAATTTAAAACATAAGGTTAAATGTCATGTACGAATCAATATTAACAAGTATCAGTGGAAGATACACAATTAGATAAAATAATATAATTGTTTGAGAAATAAGAGTTAATAAAACTCTTACGCGTTTCACTGCAGTCGCGCAATTCAAATTCCACGCGCTCCAGTAGTACTTCTTTCAACCACTAGGTGACGAAAACCAATTTTAGTTTTCTGCATTTGAAAAAGCTAGTTGAAGTGATAAATACAAGTCCCTCACGACTCGTAAAGACTCTCATGCTATATAATATATATAGTTTTGAGGTCAATCTCTCTTAGACAGACACTTTCTCACGGTATAGAGAATAAATTGTGTATAATACATACATCATAGTTGAGTACCTTTCTCTCTCTCTCTCTCTCTCTCTACATCAATTTTGAGTATATATTACATTTTAAGAAAATCTTGTAATCGTTCTCGATCGTACGACATTTCATTGACTTTGCCTACTCCCCGTTTTTTAGTAATATCCACTAATTTTTTTGTAGTTTAATTTATTTTACAATAACAGATAAAATATAAGAAAAATATTAATAAGTAATAAATCAATATATGCACATTTCCGCGTGTATTATATGTGGATTTATGAAGTAACAGAAGAAAGAATGCGTGGCTTGAGTAAAACACTCTAGTTGCGACTAAATGAGATGGAAATGGGCTGAATGACACGATACAGTTGAAGCTACTTGTGGAGAGGTGAGAGAGAGAGAGACCGTTTTGGGTAAACGCCAAGTGCACTAGTCCATTGGAAGTTAGAATTGATGATCCACTTGCACTTGGACTTGTAACGGTATGAAGAGTGCTCGGTGATCCCTAGCCCAGTTGCTACTCTTTTGACGGAAAGCTGGTTACAAAACTATAGATTACCGTCCGAGCACAGGGAATCACTTGGACCATGTGGGATTATCAGAAATCGAACATTATGAAGAGTATTCGTTTAGAGTACTCGAGGTGGAAATAAGAAGCAAATATTATATTTTTACGAAGATTCTGCCGAACAATGTACAAGTTTAACATCCTGTTGACCGGAGTCATTGCTGAGTGGAAAATCAGAATAGAAAGAACAATTCCACATATTATTATAAAGATTCGATCAAACTTAATTTTTTAATTCATAATTTGTTTATCGATACATGTGACTAGGACACATGCATCTAAATTTCGCAGTTTTGGACTGACTAAGGAAACAACACGGGATGTAAGATGAATTCGAACAACAAACTACTGTGCCATTCGCGATCTGAAAACTATAGAATAATGCAGCTAAGTATCACCTTCAAATAAAATATTTACGTGACACGTATTATAGGTGACACTAGTGCATGCGTTTCCGTATGTATGCAAGTATTCAGAGCTATTTGCACAATCTGTCAATTACAAAAGTAACACGGGAAAAATCTATATACTTATTCGTGTGAAAAAAAATCGAGAAGCTGAACAAATTGAATTCACGGAGAAGCAAGCAAACAACATTTACCATTGATGGTATTTCTTACGATCAAGCTCGAACAGTACTTTTGGCTTAAGTTTTTTTAAATAATCCGGGTTTAATAACTCATAATTTCGCGTCTCATGTGGTTAAATGAAGGCTGTCCATGCTATCAGATTCAGAACAAAGTTCTTGTCAGCAATCAAAAAGTGTGAATCACGAAGACTGTGTGTATCAGGGGAACACCTTGGAGTCCATGAGATTTACGGATGTCAGAAGTATGGGCGCACCGTTGGAATTGCCCAAATCCAGATACTCTGTATCGCCTACGAAATAAATTGACCAATGGATTAAAACAAAATGATGCGAGAACTCACTGGTGCTCAGAACCATGATTGATGTCAAATACGATTGGTTAGTCATGAAACTATAGGTCGTGCATGATTAATCATTCAACTAACTGACGCGATTTAATTTAGATTTGACCATTTAGAAGTATTCCTTTTAGGAAGAATTAATGCAAGCGTAGACCACGCCGGAATAAAGGCCGAGTTATAATTTGATGCCGCAGACGTATTCCATGTGATAAAGCTACAGTACCCATCTATTTATTGATTTATTGAGAGATCACGAAAATTTAAAATAGCTATTATCAATCCATTAAATTTGGAGACGAATTCGAAAGAGATGTACAAAATCATGAAAAGAGAAATTTTAATTGGGCGGCTATCATCCAGTAAATTCTTTAATTATCATCCTTGTAGCTTAAGTATACTGATAGTCTGAATTAAAAATTATCTACAAGCGTGGGGGTTTGTATCAGTTTAGACTGTATTTAAATCCATGTTAGTAGCCAAAATGGTATTCCCAACACTTCTTGAAAGCCTTATACCATTGTTCTAATTGCGATTTACACACGCAAACACACACACATACATGCATTTTTATATACATATTTATCTTTAAAAGCTTCCTTTAATATTTTAAGTCTCTACAATATTCTTTCTAAGCCGTAAACAGCATATATTGTTGTTCAACTAGAAGCTTCAATAAGTTTTAAAAAAACATGCTTCTCGTGAAGAGACGTTCTGTTTCTCCTACTGATCATAAAAGAAAAAAAAAGAAAGTTAAGACAATTCTCGTAAAATTTTTCGATGTTTTCTTAATTACTGCGATAAATGATTCTTAAAATAAACTTCGATGTATTTATAATGATGTATGACATACTATGTATTTCAAAGTTAATTTTATAAAAGTTTTTAAAATTATTTATTTAGATAGTTTTTAAATATTTATTTGTAAAAAATTTTATATTAGTATACCAACCTGTATATGTCTCAGTAATCCTTTTCTAGAAGTATAGCGTTTTTTGCATTCTCTGCATTCGAGACCTACAATATCCGTTCGTCTTTTACGTGGTATCTTTTCTTCATTATTTTCTTTTGGTCTGGGCTCGATTTCTTGGAGATCCTCCTCTGTTAATATTCCTTCTGTTACATGTTTTATTTTATGTTTTCTGAGAATTTCGTTGTTTTCAAAATCATCACCACAAATATTACATTTACGCACTTGATCGGGATTTTTCTCTGAGCATTTATCATAGTGAGCTTTTAATTTGTCTTTTCTATAAAACTTTGTATTACAAATATCACACTGAAAATTTGGTTCTTCGTGTAATAATTGATGACGTAATAAAGATTTTTTTGTACTGTAACGTTTTTTACAAGTGAAGCATTCATAACTATCAATAAGCCAATCGAGACCACTCTCAAAATCATCATCATCTATATCATCATCTTCTTTCTTTTGATTCTCTTGATACTTGTCATTATTTTTTAATATTTCTGATTTGACCAAAGTTTCATCCTTTACATGTTGTTCCATATGTTTTATAAGTGCATGTTTTGACACGTATTTTTGGTTGCAGGTGGCGCAGCTAAATTTTAAAGATTTGTTGTGCAATTTATTCAGTCCCTGAAACACATAATGAATTTAAATTAAAACAATAAATTATTTATTATACATTATGTAATATTAAGAATATACGTAAGTATCCCTCTAAATTGTCTTGCTACCTTCAATTATTATTCAATTGTTATTGCTTATTATTACAATATCGATACGATCGATATTGGTAATTTCTATGACATTTTTTTCCTTCCAATTAAAGAAAAAATCAAATCACACAAATATAAACTAGCTAAAAGGCGAGTTAATAAAATTCCAATTGGACTGTAATCCTTCTGCAACTTAAACAAAAAATAAATAAGAGCAGAAATTAAGATTTAGAAACAGAAAGAAAAGGATTCTGATTGGAAAAATTACTTGAAGGCTAAACAGATAAATCGTCTAATAGCCTAGTAATACAGTGAGAAAAATAAAAAATTTTACTTTTAAACAGAAAAAACTTCAAATTACTGACAGGCTTAATCATAGGTTGTCATTCTTTTAATTATCATCTTAAAAAGTTGAAAAAGGTAAATCATGAGGTGTACAGATTGTGCAAAGATGGCAAAAAATTCATTCCCCACCTTCTTGCGGAGTGCATAGTTATATTGGAAATAAAGTTTAGAATCCTCAAACAGGAATACTCAAAGTATGAGATTTTAAGGAACTGTCAATTAACATCAATCATTATTTACTTCAAGGACTTAAGTTATAATAAATTCCTCATTCAATATAATAAAACAGTTTGTTATCAAAGGGGGTACAATAGATCTCAGGCCGTGGTGGCATGGGGATTATGGTTCTTAGTTCTATCTGCATATAATAAATAATAATAAATCACACAATTAATTTCACTTTTATTAATTTTTTACTTTTACTAGTTTTTAGAATGTGTTTGAAATTGTAATGTTTATCTTGCAACATTAATCAGTGTAAGTTCAATTAATATAAATAATGTGATCATTACATTCTGATAAAAATATTTTCACAGTTACTGGACAAGTAATATTTAAGAACAATTAATTCAATTTAGTTTGCGAATGGGCTTGATACTTTAAGCAGTAGTACAATATATTTAAACATCACTCCCGCGTCTTTATTGCAACTAATAATTATATTTGCTAAGTCGTAACAATTCAATAAAGGAGGATACCAATTACGAAAAACAAACTTACTTTAATATTATAATAATTAATAGAAGAAATTTATTTGTAAAGTATAAAAATGATTAACAATGCAAAAGACTCCATTTTAACTCAGAAGAGTGAAAATAAGTCACTCGGTTAAAATACTATATCAAGTCATTTATTAATTTTAAAATAATACTTATAAAACAAAATAAACTATTCAATCCAGAAAAATTCAATTATTTTTTAGGAATTTCAGGTTTTCGAATAAACTTCCTAAATGAAGTGGTTTTACAATGCTACAAAATGCATATCGTTCTTTTAATATTGTCAACAACTGACGAGAAATCTATACTCCCAATAAATTATAACAATTAATCTTAAGCATCTATATTTTAATATAAGAATCTGCGACAACAATCCAGTAAACCGTTTATTAGATTTAAATGATTTCAATACGTTTTATAAAATATTTTATATTATTTATAATTACAGTTCAAAAAATAAAACTAATATTATGATTATTTAAATGTAATTACATTTTCAGACGTAAAGAGCATAATTGCTGATAATTTTTGTTGTATATAATATAAATATAATCATTATCAAAAAATCCCAGTGCACGTATATCTATAGAGCTATACATTTATTATAATAAATTTCATTCGCTTCAAGATGCATCATTATTTTATCGGTAAACGACATTGTTTGGGCGTCTACCTGCAAAATTTAAGATACGTTGGCGACAAGCAGGTAGCCAGACATTTGGGCGCCGAAATTTATTATTATGGAAAATTCGTAATTCATATTTATGTGTCATGGGTAAATCGTAATTCGCTAATCTGTACCAGTTTCGACATGCAACGGAAAAACAAAGGGAAACGGGGGTTTCCGTCACTCGGGGTCAAGCGAAAACGGCATTCACGCAAAGTCTTTTGCAATGAAAACTGCTGCGAGCACACTTTAGTATTCATTTTATCTTGTACATAATTCTCAATTTTGTAAATAATTATAATCAAAAATAAATATAGTAAAATTGGAGATCACACTTTTTATACACCTAATTCATCAAGGAGGCACTTCTTGTAAAAACGAGTGCGTACCGCTGTACCTCGCAAGCTGACGGACAGGACGCGAGCGCAGTACAAATTATCGGACGAATTAAATTAAAAAATTCGTCCCAAACAGACATTAAAAATCAATACTATAGTCTACTACGAAATTCGACAAATTTATAAAAAAAATTAAATTTATAATACTTTCAAATACAATACATACAGATAAAATACAGTGAAAAATCCAGATACATGTTGGAAATAAATTAGAAAAACTAAATAATTTTCATTTAAAAAAGTCAGTAATTACAAATTGCTATAGATTCACTATTAAAACTCGAAAAAATAATACTTAGAAAACAGAGCATATTTATTATTATGTTTCAAACAATTTTTTAATAAATATTTAATTTTTTAAATTTAATATTAAAATGTAAATCATTAAATATTCAAACAAAATGCTTACCATATCATCATTTTTTTCATCAAAAGATTCTGCTTCTTCTGCATTAAAATCCATATCTTTTAGTTTTTTTCGTTCGTTTTCCTCAAATTCATCATCAAGATTAAGATCTATTTTTATTTGATCAATGATCTTTTGAGCTGCTCTAGCAGCTACCCTTTTTACTCTTTTGTTCAAATCATACTCCTTTCCGTACAATATCGTTTTATGAGTTGTGGCTATTATATGACTTCTTAAAGTAAGTTCATTATCAAAAATGTTGTTACATTGCGTACATTTGAAGGTTTTTGATCCGTCAGTATGTTCCTTCGTATGTTGAAATAAATATTCTTTTTCATTGAAGTTTTCATTACAAAATTTACAAGTATACTTTTTGATACCATGACTACTTGTATGTCTAGCAATAGATTTTTTGTGAGAGTAGATTGACGAACAATGAGGGCATTTCAGGTTCCTCGATTCAACTTCCATGCTAATTAATGATTTATTAAATTTAACTGGATCGATATTTGAATTATCTTTCTTAATTTTGATAGATTTCTCTTAAAAATATATAAAAGAAAATTATACATTATATTGAAATCCAGAAAAATTTGTATAAATGATAAAATAAAATAAAATCAACAAGCATTTTATTTTTATAAATACATGTTAAATACATATTAGTATATTAGCAATGAAGTGTACTTTTTTATAGTATATTTACAAATTTAATATAATACTATTCTAAAAATATTATTTGCAAGGCTTTTATAAAATTTTAAAAATTACATATCCAATCTTAAATAAATTTGTTAACAATATTATAATTTTTCATAAAATTATATAAATTTTGAAATTTAATTTAAGAATTTTTTAATTATTTGAAAATTAATTAAAATTAGCAATAATTTATTAAAATCATATTTTACATCTATTGAAAATTTAATGTTTACATGAACTTATTGTAACTGAATTACTCTAAATGTGCAATGGAATATTTAAAAATTATGAAAAATGAAAATAAAACAAATAACTTTTTTCATAATTAATATTATATTTTTAGAGCCAAATTAAAAGTAAAATTCATAAATGAATTGTTGAAAATTATAAATTGATGAAAAATTTAATAAAATATTAACATAATAATTCTTATTTTTAATATTGATAACATAATACGTAAATATTTACATTACGTATTTTATATGTACTTAAAAATTTTTTTTATATGAAATTTCGGTTAAAACCAAATAATATTATATTATAACAAAATTTGCTTCAAAATAGTCATAAAAGTTTTTTTAATGTCGCAGCGATTTTGGAGGAGTCTTAAAATGTAGAGGAAAGCTTTTTCTATTTGTCTCTTTTTTTGTTTTTTTGATAATTAAATGCGGCAGGATTTTACATCGCACAAAGGGTGTTGTTCGATTTTTGGATATTGTAAATGTTTTTGCACTATATTGTGTACCGTAGATCGCATTAAATTTAGTTTTTCCGCGATTGCTCTAACTATTAATCGGCGGTCCAAATTTAAAATTGATAGTACACGGCGGGTGTTTATAGCGATTCGAGAACTTTTTAGACGCCCAGATTGAGATTCGTCGATTATCTTTTCCTGGTCCTCTTTAAAAGCTCTGTGCCATTTTCCATATTGCGATTTTTACATACAATTATGCTCATAAACTTCTTGTAACATTTAAAATGTTTCTACACTATTTTTTTTAAATTACAAACAAAATTTTATCGCGTAATGCTGTTTCACTAATCGCTTCAGCGCGCGGTGTCAAAAAATCGAGAAACACCCTTCGCGAAAAGTAAAATCCTGTCGCATCTAATTATCAAAAAAATAAAAAAAAAAAAGGGACAAATGGAAAAATATTTTTTCTACATTTTACGATCTCTCCCAAATCGCTGCGACCAAAATTCGCCAAATGAAAAAAAAACTCGATACTTTGGGGACAACCATGTATATATATGTTTGTATTTGGACATACATTTGACTACTTGTATATGTAAAAAATTAAATTATATTTTAATTATTTAAATAAATTATAATTAATATAAAAAAGTATAAATTTTACAAACTTATAATATATTAATAAAATATAAAATACTTTCAAATTCGAATAATTGTTTTTTTCAATTATTTATTACATAAAATTTATTGATTTTCTATAGTGTAATTTTTTAAATTTATAATTTACATTAATTTTTTAATTTATTTATAAATGTACAGGTTAAAGTAACAAAATTATTTTTAACTATTTCATATTAAAACTTTTTGATATAAAAGTATAAATAAGTCATTAATATACCTATAAATATTAATAAGAGTAAACGAAAAAGCAATACAGAATATCGTCCACTAACGAAACACAGTCGACAATGTATATATATAAATAAAATACAATACGAAGCTGGGATTTTGTACTATATTTTGAATTTAATAATATCAATATCAAAAAATAAAAAGCATCGTTGCCATGTTTTTTCTCTATTTTATGTATAATACTTCATAAGAAATTTAATAAATAAATTAAATAAATGAATTTTATGTTTTTATAAAATTTATTTATATAAAATAATTATTTTTTTAAATATTTTTTACTCAAATTGCTAAAAAGAAATATTATGATAAAAATAGTTAAATTAAAATGAAAATTTTAAAGTAAAACCTATTAAAAAATATTTATTTTATTTTAATGTGCATAATTTTATCTTTTAATATTACAAATTATATAAACTAAAAATTTTATTTTTACATAACTTTTGAATGAAAATGTACTCATAGTACACCCTTAAAAAAATTTGAAACTTTGTCATTTTTCAATATTTATAACTCTAATTTTTTGAAAATTAGAACGATTATTACGCACTTTATTTGTACAAAATTGTATCATAATCGGATTCTGGTTTTAGTAAAATACTAATTTTAATTAAATTATGTGAAAATAGATACAACAGAACTTCTATCTCATATTTTGAAAAAATTGTTTAGATTATCAAACAAAAAAAAATGCCGATAAAGATGACCAAAAATCTATTCGAGTGAAAAGAATAAAAGATAAAGGGTTAGTTTGTGGGTATTTCATTTCTGTTATTATATATTGCAATTTCTCGGTTTTTGTTCTCTTCACGCCTCAAGTGCTTGGCCGTTTTCGGTCATCTTTATCTTCATATTTTAGATAATCTGAAAAATAAAATACAAATCTTGTATCTTACAAGATATAAGATACAGGGTTTGTTGCTGTATAATTATATTTTTTAAAACCATTGAAAACACTTAAATTATATAATAAAGTGAGCTAATAGTAACTTAGTACATTTTCACATAGTTTAATTAAAAATTGTATTTTACAAAAACCAATAATGAATTGAGTATCTGATTTCATTGATATATAAAAAATATATAAAAAAAAACAATAGAAAACTTTTAAACCAACCATTTCTTTTCTTTCTTAATGTAACAATTAGATATGAATTTTTTGGAATAATAGACATTTTTTTTTTTTTGATAATTAATATAACTTATTTTAAGATATATTTTTTGACAAACTTATAAGTTTTTGTTACACAAAATTTGTTTAAAATATATAAATAAATATACAATAGCTAAAATTTGTTGATTTAGAATAATTTTTAGTGCAGCAATGACAATAAACTTTTTAAATGTTGTTATTGAATATAAAAGATTTTTACCTTGAACTTTAGATTGAATTGCATTTAAATCCTGTTCAGTATGTATACTTTCAATAGCATGATCCACATCGTGATTGTTTAATTTATGTATTGAATGAAATTCTTTTTCACAAGTATTACATTTTATAGTATCATTAATATTAATTTCATCTTTTACTTCAATTTTATTTTTATCTTGGTTCTCATTTTCTTTTCTTACACATTTACTTGAGGTATTCTCATTGTATTCTTCCCAATTTGGCATGTTACCATCTTCATGAAAAGAGGTTTCTAAAGGTATGTCTTCCTTAATATGGCCTTTCTCATGCTGCTTTAAATGTTTGTTATATGATATTATATATAAATATTCTTTTCCACAATGAGGGCAAGTATTTGGATGTTTTCCACTTGAAAGAGATTTTAATGAAGTTGAATTCATATCAATATTTTCAGAATTCCGTGATGTTTTTTCCAGTTTCTTTTCTTCATTTTTCATAAAAGAAAGAGTTTTTCTTACTTCTTCATGAAAATACATGTGCTCTTTTAAAACTTTCTTTGATAAAAAATGCTTATCACACAGATAACATATAAAAAAAATCTTTTCTGATTTTTCTGATTGAACTTTTAATCTAGAACTTAGATTAAGATTTTCAAAATAATTACTTTCATTTAAATCTTCATTACTAAGAATTTTTCTTGAATTGTTTACACTTCCAGTTACTTTACTTTGTGAAGATTCTTCTGGAAGATTAATATTATACAGATTGTTGGGGATGCTTTTTTTGTTATCTTCTTTTAATTCCTATTTTAACATAAGATTATGAGTAGTTTATTAATACAGAAATAAAATTATTTTTTAAATTAACTTTAGTATGTAATGTATAAATTTTATTTATAAGTAATTATTAATTTTGTAAGAAAAAATAAGTTTATAGTCTAATATAATAAATATATTTAATTTACTTTAATGCAGTTGTATTTTAATCGTAAATAAAATATTTTATATAAATTTTATAATTTGATAAGAATTAAATATTTCTGAAAAATCTTTATTAAATTATATTTTAAAATTTATACAAGGTAAAATGAATGTTAATTAGTTTACTAATTATTATATCATATATTAAATGTAGATAAACAAAATAAATAAGCAAATTCTTACAAAATTAAATTAATATAATTTATAAAGTTTCTGTTTCTTACATGTAATTTAATTTTATATTGCATTTTACTTATTTTATATAATCAATTTTTTAGTGGTTATATAAAAAATAATTATATATAATATTTGCAATTGATGTATCGGTATTACATACATTTATTTATTATTCACATAAATAAAACATTAATTAAAAAACTAACACTAGAGTTTATATTTAAATTAAAGGAATTAAATATATATTATAAATAAAAATAAAATAACTATAGATAAAACCACCTGTGAATTTAATGAACTATTTTCATTTGTCCTGTTACATAGATGTGATTCTGCTACATAATTATGTTCATACATTGTTAAATGATGAACTTGATTTAATTCTTGAATTCTTTCTTCATTATTAATTTCATGTAACACTATATCATGTAGTACCTCTGCTTCAAACGAATGATTATGCTGTTCACCTGATATTTCTTGTAATTCATTTTCTGGATTACAAATTTGCTCATCATTGTGAATTTGTGATAAATTTTTATGTAGAACAATATTATTTGCTTCTTTTTTATTTAAGTTATGATTATCTTTTCTATTTTCATGCTTTTGTAGATTTTGGTGTTTCATATTATTTTTTTCTTGTTTTTCTCGCTCATTTACATTTTGAATATTTATTAAATCTGTGTGATCTTTCAAAAGTAAATCCTCCTCTGATATTTCTTTAATATGTCTATAATTACATGTATTATCATCTATGTTATTAGTAAAAAGATTTTCTTTAATGTTTAATGAGTTCAGTCTCTGATGCAATATGTTATCTGTTTCTTCCACTTGCAATTTGAACTTATATGATGATTCCAGTTTGTCAATGCAAGTACAGCAAATATGAGAAGGCAAACCATCTTCAGATGATATCTGTAACAATAAAAATTTATTTATTGGTTATTTTTAATTTATAATCTTTAAATTAATGAATAATTTTTTTCTTTCAATTATATTTTATTAAATATCTTTAAAGAATAATTTTGATTTTTTTATCTTAATTTTATAAATATTTTGGTTTATAATTAACATAATAACATCAATAAAAACTTTATATATTTTTTTTTCTAAAAAATTAAAAATAGCAAAAAGGTATTTTATACAATTTATTTTATATGAGACATTAAATGTCTATAAAAGCTCAAAAAAAAAAAAAAAATAAAAGTTATCACAGTTCTATCTGATGATACAAAATAAATACTATACTGTAAAAGCCAAATAAAAAATACAAGGTATTAAAAAAACATCGTCAAAGCATGTAATCATGTTTTCTATATTTTATAAAATTTAAGCTCAAATTTAACCCTTTCACTTTTAAAAATTAAATTTCTAAAATTACACGCTCCAAAATATTGAATTATAAACAATAAAAGAATTTGTATTACAAACAAAAAATAATTCTAACCTTTACACTTGTAAGACTCATTGCCTTATTTGCAAGTGATAAAACATCATCTACATGAAACAAGTTTCGCATCATAGGATTATTAATTAAACAAAAACGGCATATATCTAATACGTGTTCTGATATCATGCCCACTTTATTCTCTTTCGACAATAATGGTTGCAAAACGTCTACTGCATCCATGTTTTGTTTATTGACTCTTAAGTAGAACATAGACATTAAATAAAGGTAGTTTAATGCAGATAACAAAGGAACCAGAGATGAAAAGGGATATCGAGCCTTACGTTTTAAAAATGCGATACGAGGCGATCGCTGCAAACCTGGTTGATTTCAAATGTACTAAAAGGAATACCCGTAAGAAATGAACGAAACGATGGGCATAATCCCCACCACAATTTTATCTTAAGAATAGGGGAAGAATGCAATTTCAATGTACATTTCTTTATGTACGTCTCTAACCTTTTGATTCATAAACATATGTACCCATGAATGTATATAACTAATTTTTTACATTGTATAGGTTATTTTCGTTTTATTTAGGATAAATAATTTAATTAAAAACATTTAAGTATCTAAATAATTATTATAAAATTAAAATTTTATGACTAACATTAATTTAATAAATGTTGTGTTATTTGTGAAATTTATATATTAAGTATTGTGATGTGATTATGTTTTATGAACAATATTTTTTGTTTAATATATTGTATATTTTTTTACAAAAGTTTTGAAAATATTATAATACTATGTATGCTGTAAACGATGATTATATTTAAAAAATATAATAATTTACAGTAGATACATTATATTTTTTATATTTGACATCCGCTTAAAAAAAACATGTACATAAATTCTGATTACATAGTTACATTGATAAGATATTTTATAAATTATATAATGTATTACATAAAAAATTAAACATGTATTTACAGTTATAACTTACATCATATTTACACATGATTTACATATATTTTATAATTTACATATATTTGTAAGCATAAATAATTTAGCAAACTATAATATACATTATTTTTTAATATTAAATAACATTATCCTAATAAACTTTACAATTATAATTTTTTGTAATATATAATTTGTTTTAATTAAAAAATACTTTACACTTTTTTTAATGCAATAATAATAAATATTATAATATAATGCAATTGTTAATGATTTTAAAATTAAGTACAAAAAGAACAAAATCATATGTGTAAAATATTTTTTAATTTTCTATTATGTGATGAGTTATTTCTTGAAGCTCTCCTACTATTATTATGATCTCGTGCTTTGGCATGAATTTTTACAAGCAACAAAAAATATAAAGCATATAATCTAATGTACATAATCTAATCTATGTACATAACAATTATTTTCTTTACTGAGCCATTGTGGATATTTTTTATTTACTATTTCTTTTATTAAATTTTTTAATATATTTAATAAATTTTTTTTTGCCTAACACTTTCATGGTATAGTGTAAAAGCTTCAAGTTGATTATTGACAATTTCAACAAATTCATCTGATGGTCGAGTTAAATATGACGAATGAAAAATTTCATCAATCAAATGCGAATATTTTGTAAAGGATATATATTTTTCATTAATATTTAAAGCATCACTTGTATTTTTTGTTAATGAAAATCGACATTCGTCACATTTATATTTTTGAATACATTTTCTTGCTATATAGCCGGAAAAAAATACACATAAAAAATCACATTTTTTTCGAATAAGTATTTTTCACCTATCTCAACTGTATTATTTTTGTTCATTTCTCAAATAAATTCATTAATTCAACCACTTCATTTATTTCAAAAGTTTCATTTAATTCTATAGAATCTAATTCAAAAGTTATATCAACTCCTTGATTATTAATAATATTAATATTATTTATTGCATTATCGTCATTTTCTACAAATTTACTTAAGGAAATGAAATTTGTGAATAAAATATTTCTAAAGGCTAATCTATACATTCGGCAAGTTGGATTTGGATTAAAGCCGCCCTTTTCCTGCAATTTTGAATGAGTATGCCTACAAAATCATGATTGCAAAGAGCTGTTGCTAGTTCAAAGTTGGAGTAAATGAATTTAATATCTTCAAATACCGATAAAATAGCATTTACAGTTTGTTTAACTCCCAAAAAACAAGGTGGCTTTTTATATTTATAATTAGTGTTAATTGTCCATAGTTCATACCAATCAACAAATTCTTTTAACGTCGTTTGAATGTCAGGATTATTTTTTGAAAGTGGACGTTTCTGCTTATGAACCGTTCGCAAAGAATACAAATTACACGCACCAATTACACGATCCATTTTTTCGACAAAATCGTCCGAAACTCTTAAAGTATTAAAATTTGATAAAACATCTGGATCCTCAGCTTAATTTAATTGCACAAGACATTTTTCGGCTTAATAATTGAAACGGATATTTAATTTTCATAAATTCAAATGAATTTGGAAAAAATGTATACTGGATATGTGATTCAATAAATTTGATGTAGTTTGGGATTTATTATGTTCCCACATCAAAATTAAATCATTAAAAAAAACTATAATTGAATTATTTATATATATATTTTTATGCGTTCATAAAAGAGAAACTAATCTTTTAATTAAGTACGGCCAATAAAAAATCGCATAATATTTTTGACCATTAAAATAAAAAAAAGGTTTATCCGTGATAATATCAAAAGTTTTAAATAATTGTTGATTTACAACGTATTGATCGCAAATAATGGTCCGCACATCAGCACCGCATTCCCGTAATTCATTAAGAATGTTGGAAATAATTTCTATTAATTGTTCACGTCTCAGCCTTTGCGAGAATCGGGTTACTTGAATGAATGATACTATGATTAATATTCACGACTTTACGTTTATTTCATATAATCGGAAGAAAGAGTTTGTTATGTGTGTATGGCTCGTGACACGTTAGTTGTACCCTGATTGCGACCGTTTATTAAATTATCGTTACACTTCTCGTCTTTCGTTAATTACGTGTTACTTTTTACTCGACTCGGATCGGAAACCTCTTGTGTTATCTTGACTGAGTTTTTATAATCTCTCTATTGCAAGTTTTCGAATTCTTCCACTATCTGTTTAACCCACTTGTCTTCAGTATAGTCGCGATAGGAGCAAGTTTTCTGTTTATGTAGCGGCATCAGTACATCAAGCGTGGCAGTAACGAGATCATGACAATTAATGAAGGGTGTACTTGTTTTCCAAAAGTTTAATAAGGTATCATTAGAATCGATGAGGCATAAATCCAGCCATGTGTCAGAATTATTCCTATGGTGCGTTGCTGCAAAGGGAATTGAGAGGAGCCAGTGCTCCTTTATAAAAGCATTGAGGAATTTGGCATCCTCACTATTTGATAATAGATCTGTATTGAAATTACCTAATATGAGTTTGGTAGAGTAGTCATGTATATAAAGTATTTTGTATAAAGTTTGTACCGAGCATAAAAGGTGAATGAGGTGGACGATAGACTACGGCAACAAAGACAGGTACAACGCTATTAGAAGATACTTCACAAAACAGGTATTCAGGTGTACCTGGCTTACCAAGCCACACCCCATTAGAGGTATCAATGATAGAGGACTTCAATGATATATGAACGTATAGGGCTATGCCACCACCATTTCTATTTCTGTCACGTCTGTATAGTTTATAGTCGTTTAGCTGTACAATGTCATCCATCATTTTGGTATCAAGCCATGTCTCGGTTACAGCTATAATGTGCAAGTAAGGACGGCAGCACAAAAAATACCTTACCATCTCAGTGTGTCTCTTGAGAGAGTTGACATTGAGGTGACAGGATCTCAGGCCCCTGGTTGAGGTTTCCGAGGAGTGTAGGGATGGAGTGTTTGAGATTTTAGTTTTATGCATTAAAGGATTGATAATGGAGAGAGTAGAAGCTGTAGGAACATTAGAAGACAACAGTGATTCATGTGTAAGCGATGGTATAATATTTATAGATTTGTTCATATCAGCAGTCATCATCATGTTGGAGGAGTTAGGTTGGTTAAAAAATTATGTAGATCCTGTTGCGTAGTAATAATCAATGCTTTAGTTCCATGTTTCTCTCTAACAAAGATGTTTCCGTTTCTTACAGAGCAGTAAAATTTCTTGTTTTTAGTTGAAAATCGAGCTGCAATACACAACGCATGACGCTCCTTTGTGAGCAACTCATTACAATTGATTAAACCATGGTTAAAAGGGCTCTTGTTTCCTGTAGAAGCTTTGCATCTATTGACGATGAGTGGAGTTTACCAGTATTGATCTTAGATCTAATGATGGAGCGAGCCAAGGCTTTTGATGATAGAGTGACTTGGAGGGAAGATCTACCTGCTTGTATTGTACTGCTGTTACTATTGGTAGAGAGAGAGAGAGAGGGGGGGAGAGAGAGAGAGAGAAATCGTACGATAATGAATGAGTGGATTCGGGAATCAGAGCGAGAGAGATAGATATGCCACATACTGAGATTGAGGGAGACAGGGAGGACGTACGCACGAGAATGAGAGGATACGATAATGAGAGGACATGAGAATGAGATAGACACAACACAGTTTGAGAGTTTGAGAACGAGAAAGAAGGCGAGAGCTTGTAAGAGTGAGAAAAATAGACATTTAATTTATTATTTAAAAAATAATTAAATATAAGTCTTAATAAAGTATTTTTAAAATTACTCATAAATTTAAATAAGTAAATTATTTTTTAATAAGATTGGATGTGAAAAAATAAAAGCGGTATAAATAAACAAATTTTAATTTAATAATTGATACAATAACTATTATTATTTTTTTACTTAAATAAATTTACAATTATTCTCAATAGTATGTAAATTAATTATAATGATAGAATTTGGTCGTAGTGAACCTAGCACAGCTATAAGCATTTATTGTATTGGTAAATACTGTCACGTATGTAAAATTGCATATGCATACGCGACGATTTGATATATTAATATCAGCGAAAGCAAAGACGGAACATTGGGAAATTGACATCGAGGCAATCGACCGGAGTCGCGAGTAACGTGAAACCCGCGAGTAATAAGAACTTCCGAGCTCGCCCAATTGCGAAAATTCAAGATCAGAGGTGACAATGAATATGCAGAGGTCAATCAAAAGGTAAAATCGAAGAAAGCTGACCGAACTATAATCAAGTAGAGGCACCCAGTGGGAGAAATCGCGGATTTGGCAATTTCTCCATACAACGGAGGTAATAAGTCAAATCGAAAAACACGTAGGGGCACTTCAGAATTGGACTTCAAATTCGGACTATTAGATTCGGTCGTACTTCGGTTCGGGTTCTTTAATACTTATTTGTTTTACACAATCGGGACTTAGCTTCGTGACACAAAAGAAAGTTGTCTTACACATTGTGATACTTATCTCTCTCGTTCATAAAGAGAAATATAATAAAAAAAGCATTATATTAATTATCTCGCGTTTTATTAATTGATGATTTCCGAACCTCACAAAGGCCAAAACGCTTCGACCGATTTTTTTAGGCCGATTTGGCTAGGGCAGAACGATACTTGGAGAGAGAATATTGTCGCGATTCGATTATTAAAGAATAAACATAGTCGTGACCTCTTAGATACGTAACAATACATATACATAACGTTGCCTATGGTTGAATTGAAAAAGCTGCTTCTGCTCGGCCGATCGTCTTTCATTTTTGTTCTACAAATTCGTATTTAATTTTCATCTCTGGTTATACGAAAAACCCCGCTATGCCTTTTCCTATCCCCATCATGTTTCCAATGGACATATCAATGAGCATCTGCAAGAGGTAGTACCTTCTTACCATCGAATCTTCCTTATGCTACCGCGCAATCTCTCAATTCATCTCTGTAGGAACGTAGTTCACCAACCAGAAATGAAAAGGAAGATTTCACATCCTATGATGATAAAAATTTATCTATATGTTGATTACTACGAACCCTAAGGAGATTTGACACGTACAAAAAAAATATTTAACCAGGAAAAACTAAAAAAATATATATATTAACGAATGAAATATTTACGTTAAGATAGACATTTCCTTTACCAGACTTTAAGTGTAAACATAACTTATGGAAAAACTTGACTTTAAGTTTTTTCAATAGCATATACATTTCTATTATGTTTAAAAATATACCAACTAATATATGTTTTATCGTAATGTATATATTCTGATTTCAATAAAATAAAAATAAACTTCTATATGAAATAATTTAAGTTTACTGTTCTAAGGATTGAAGATAGGGATGAACACAACTGAGGTTTATTAAATATATAGCAGCTTTTATTGATAGTGTCAACTTGTCTACTTACGCACGCCAGGCATAAAAAAAAACCCCATTGGGGAAAAAAGCCAAACCACAATCTTTCCGGTGTACACCCCGGATCGTATATGTAGAGACGAGGGCGGACTGGAGGCCGATGGTGACCGCTCTGTAGCCAGCAAACTCGTCGGTCGGACGGTAGCGTCCTACGCGAGTCAGGCCCTAGTGGATCCGCGTCGAGATCACCACACTAATATCAACACTGCTCCTTTCGGCCCGCTCTACCCGCTCACACAGTTTCACTCTACTTATAATTATAATATCAAACGATATGCGAGACAAATAATACGCAGGAGTAATCGCCTTCGAGGTCAACGCAAAAGTGAATTCGGGGCGACGCCGATCCTTTGACCGCGCCGTAGAGGGTCAAGTATCTGACTAATCGTCGCTATATACCGATGATAAATCTGAACATGCTCACGAGCGATCGGCTTACCTTCAAGCAAACATCTGCTCGGGATTCCCGAGAAAACAACACGCTCGGGAAAACCGAGCAGATAAAGAAATATAAATGTTAGACTGCAAACCCGAACAGCATATTATATTGTACATTGACGATTCTGCGATTATTTACGATTTATATGTTATGTAGCTCAATTTTTTTAAAACTAAAACGGGACTCGATCGTTCCGCGGGGACTTCCAAAGCTTCCCCAACCAGTTTCCTCATTTTCCCCTTTTTCCGCTAATCACAACCCTTAACCGTGCGCGTATCAGCATCCGCGCTAATCACACGCGAGGATAAACGGAGTCTTTAAAACACCTGACAGCTGCAAAACTCTAGATTATTTTCGCTCTAACCGATCTGAGACCAATTTCTTTCGATCTCTTTTAATCGTGTGCTTTCGAGCTACGATAACTTCCACCTTGACCTCAGTCTTCACGATTAGTACAAGACTTTTTTTCCAGGGCGAGACCCGCTTTCAAGGCGCTCATTTCCTTATTTAAATAAAATCGTTTGCGGTTTAATTTTTCCTCCACACCTTAAAGCGAACTTGATTAGGAGCCTTAATTACGTCCGCCATAATTAGGTGTTCGATCCGCTGCCCATCCTTGGCTCCAGATGAGCCTCCTACGCAACACAGACTTTTCTTTAAACGTTTGTAGTGCATCGCTTTCCTCCGCTTCCCCCGCTTAGCCGATTTCATAGCGATAACATCGATCGCGGAATTTCGTTTGTTATATCTCTTTACTTTTCTGTATTTCATTAAATCAATTAATCCAGGTGAATCGATCAACTATCGAGTAGTTGGATCTATATTGTGGTTCCGTACGATGATCATCGAAGGTCAACGCAAATTTATAATATTTAAGATCGATAAATCTGGCGAGGTCGAGTTTTTCGACTGAAATGATTTATAATTTTGTTTATAATTTAATTTATGTAAATATTAAATTAATGTTGTTATCGCTTAATTCAGAATTATTGTATTTTTTTTAGAATTAATTGAATTAAATCATCACACTGGTTATTTTATAATTTTCTAAATTATTTTGTTATTTTTTACTTTACCCTGATCGACGTTTCGCAATCCCTAGCAGACCGGCTGTCGCTTATCCCGGCGATTCTTTCTTTTCTTTCAATGAACGCTCGACTCGCCCTCCACCCGTAAAAGCCCTACGAAGCCGTCTCATTACAGCCTTAAAATTTGTTCATGACTTATTTAATATTTATTAAATTAAAAATATTTCAATAAATATTTCGATTTTGAATGTAATTATAATTTATATTTTTCTATTATTACAATTTTAATTACTTATATGTAAAAAGTTATGGATAAAATTAAAAATCAAAATATTAATTAAAATAATATGAATGAGTGTATTATACCTTGTCTATTATTTAAAAATAAAATTAATTTTCTAAACTTAAAAATAACATCTAGAAGAAATATTTTCGTGTGATTATAATATAATTTTAAGAAAATTTAATTTAACAATATTTTAATCATATCATTTCTTAACCTGAGGTTAATACAATTAAAAATTATTTCTTTATAATAAATAATAATTCAGTTCAATTAATTTACATTGAATATTTTATCATCATTATGCTTTTAATGAATATCTTGTGCATACAAGAATTCCTAGGAAGAAATACATAACTCAAGATTATGATATTTTTGTTATATTAAAATATATTGTTACGTACGTAACGAAATTCTTCATAATTTAGCAACCAACAATTCAAAAGTTGCAAATTATAGCATAAAAATAGGAACGATTGTAATTATGAAATAGTTGATCGGCATAAAATTGATCTAGATTCACAAGAGGTGTGGAAATAATTAACAAATACTGAAGACAAGTGGGTTAAACAGGTAGTGGAAGAATTCTAAAACTTGCAATAGAGAGATTATAAAAACTCAGTCAAGATAACACAAGAGGTTCCCGATCCGAGTCGAGTAAGAAGTAACGCGTAATTAACGAAAGACGAGAAGTGTAACGATAATTTAATAAACGGTCGCAATCAGGGTACAACTAACGTATCACGAGCCATACACACATAACAAACTCTTTCTTTCGATTATATGAAATAAACGTAAAGTCGTGAATATTAATCATAGTATCATTCATTGAAGTAACCCGATCCTAGCAAAGACTGAGACGTTTTGACCGACTCAGCTACGGCGGAATAGTAACCCGGCGGTAAAATAAATAATACATAATAATATATATATTGACGATACTTAAATACGTAACAATATTATTAATTTAAATAAAATTCTACTATATAAATAAGAACCAAATTCATAAGAAAAATTTAGAATCATATGTACTTTGGTCTATTGTCATGAAATAATTATTTTCTTAATTTCATTATTAAAATTTATATTTAAAAAATATCAACTAAATCTAAATAATAAAATTAAATAATAAAATTTATTTAAACATTGATTTATATTATTTGTTATATTTATATGTGATTATTATATAACATTCAAGAAATAATTTATAAAAATACATTTGAACATATCCGAGTTTAAAATACTAGAGTATACATACCCAGAATCAGAATTGAACTCATAAAATGTAAACAATCTATGAAAATTGTTAAGATTTTATCTATTTAATTAAAATATATTAAAAAATATGTGCAATTATGTTCTAAAAGAAAAATTTCAAAATTTCAACTGCTTCCATTAGAACTCAGAAATATCAAAAATTGCAAAAAATCTAAAGCGGCAAATATTACCAAGAAAATGAAGTTTTTGTAAAATAATCTTCACAAGGTCATGATGTCTATGAGCATCATCGAGGAAAGGTGAATATTAGTCAGTTTCAGGAATTAAATTTTTATAAAGTAGGGATAAGAAGGATCCTATACAATAAAAGTAAATTTCAAAATAAAAAAGAACGGATCAGAGTGATCATAAAGCTCAAACGGATACTACTTATATTCCTATTTCACAAAAAATTCTACATACTTCAGCATACTTTTCAGAACAAGATACCTCAGTTTTACCATTAAAGATGAAAGAACTTCTGTTACACCGTTATGAAAAAAATTTAAACTTCATTTTAAAATGTAATGCAAATGGACACCTTATTTCAATATAATTTTAATTAATGCCATCATCACAACAAAAATTTTCACCTAAAAAGTTTCAAAGGAGACTTCCAAGTCGGATCACATCTGCATAAGACCCATAATGTCCAGTTGGAAAAAAGAAGAAACATTCGGAAAACAAATCAGAATTCTTTCAAATAATACACATTTTCCAATATCTAAATAACTCAGAAATGATATCAAGATTAAAGACAATTTTGAAAAAGTACCTTGTCACGAGAAGTTAAGCTTTCCGGGGGACAGATCGCCGGCGTCCAGTCTTTGCGGTGCTTTGGGGGAGCGGAGAAGGGGTAGAGATGAAAATTCCAAAACTTAAAGAGGACTAGATTTTATTTAATGATTAACAATGTGATTACAATATTTGATACATATTTTTCATTCCGTGGTACAATATTTGTAATTAAAATAGCTATTTCGCGAGTTCGCGACACAGTATTCGCTATATTACGTTTGCTTGTGTTGACATTATTTGTTGCGCACGGGTAGCTTCGATCGCGGATTTTGTTGCGGGTCGTCGGGACCGGTGCACTGGGTTCGGGAGCCGTACGAGGAGGGTCGGGTGTAGGAAATCTTAGTAACCAGGTTCCTCACCCACAAACTAGTTCTCAAGGACTTCGGAAACGGCAGTGCCGGAGCGGCAGCTTTGTCGAGTGCCTTGCATGAGCACGGATGGGGATGCCGTCAGGTCCGCAACGACGGGGCCCATGGTGGTGGTGAAGTCCGTGGAGATGGGGAGCGGGGGGGCGAATTCACTCATGATGGCATAGCCGTCATAACTTATAAATGTATCATTCGTTTTTACAAATCTCTTAAATACCAATTTATATAAAAAGCTTAAAAAATAAGAAGGAAAGTGCTCTGGTGGAATAGGAAAGGAAAAAGAAAAGCTTTCATTAGAACAAAGATGATATGGAAGTGAAAAGAGTACCATAAAGCCCTCCTCGTTTACAGTGGGACGAATTTTAAGGAAGGTGCGTGGGCAATTTTAACTTTTGTTTTAAAATAACAAATAAAGATTTTATTCAGAAAATTTATTTGCCCGTCGGGGGATGAGTCAGTCGGGACGGCGCATCCCTAGCGATCGGATGTGCCCAGCCTGGCTTAATGTTTACAGCCTGGCATAAAAACCTCTTTGGGCGCGCAGGGAAAAAGCTGTTACATTCTAAGTTAATAATAAAATAATATAGCACAATACACATAAAATAAAATAACATTTCTTAATAATAAATAACGCTAAATAGTTCTTATAACTTACGATGATAAATCATACTAAACTTTGTAACGTAGCAACCCCTAAGGGTTGCACTCGGGCTCCTGCCCGGAGATGGCTCGCCGGAGCCAGGGTTGCTTTCCCCACCTGTAATCAAGCAAAAGAAGGGAAGGAGCCGCAATAAAAATTATTATAAAATAAAATAAAAGCCTCATTACGCGCTTAGTTCCGAGAACTAAGCGCGTAATGAGGCTTTTGCTTCATAACTTAAATGATACTCTAAAGGTTACAGTAAGGTTTCGTTGAGTGGGAAAAGCATGCTCGCATGATTAACATTTTCATATCGTCGAATTAATCGGATTTACAGGTCCGATATACGTCCACATATCTTTTTATACGCACATCTACGCCATTCAGGACTGGGTTGTGTCAGCTCCCCTGGTCTCGATGAGTTGCTTACAACGCAGCATCTGCAACTCAAATTTTTCAGCGGCTACCACTCTTCGTTTACAGGTAGGTAGCATGCCAGCTCAAATCCGCCGATCATTCGGCAACAGTCCTAATAAAACATAACAAAACCATAAGAAATTTCAAAATAAGTTTCTGAAAAATAATGCACAAAAGAAACCCTTTACATAAAAATCAATTTATTTATCAAAAGGCAAAGTTATAATTAATGTAATCAACTTACTCACATTTAAAGTGGAAAAAATTCAGAGAATAAA
Organism: Eupristina koningsbergeri; assembly: GCA_018907245.1. Lineage (NCBI taxonomy): Eukaryota > Metazoa > Arthropoda > Insecta > Hymenoptera > Agaonidae > Eupristina > Eupristina koningsbergeri. The sequence continues at coordinate 430,849 of JACCHV010000109.1, forward strand.
GGATATGCGCTATGTGAATTTCCAAAAATTTAAAGGGCCTTTAATAACATTAAATTGGTGAGTATAGAAATGTTGTCAAGAAAAAAGAGAACGATAAACGTACGATAAAATATATATAAATTGTAATGATTAGTTTTAATGAAATCATTACTATTCACTATTGTAATCTGAAAATAATATGATTTGTTAATGTATGTTTGAAAATAATAAATTACGGGAATAAAGGGAATTAAAGTAATATACTACTTATAAACGCGTCCTTTCATTTAGCTTCAAGTATTTTTGGAATGAATGGCAGTTGAAGTGAATTTTTCTTGCATTGTTTACGTTCTGTCACGAGGCCGGCCAACAGGTTATAAAGTGTGACCGGATGTCTCGTGGGATCGAGGCGCTCTCTGTACGCCAGTAGTGTAGGTCAGAGTGAGAAAGAAATAGATAAATAGATGTGTTAGAATGTACATATATATGGTTTGTGCAGAGAGTTACAGTGTGGTAGTAAGAAGGAAGATATTGTATGTCGCCACGAGATGACCGGTAAAGCCACTTCCGGAATTATCGGTATCAAGTGGAATTTTGAAAATTAAGTAGAAACGTGCAACTTTGCGGCAGTTTTCGAACGGCCAATAGGATTTCACGATTTCGAAAAACACAGGACAAGGGGGAGCTTGACGAGGTGTAGCAAATCAGAGAAAGGGTTACACACGTAAGTTTAGATGTAAATATTTGAATTCTAAAGTAGTGTGGTTTTGGAAATTCAGCTTCCTTTCGAGAAGAAAGGAAAGTCATTTTTCAGTTAGTAGTTAGCCTTTGGTGTATTCAGTGTGCTCTTAATAAAAAGTGAATCTTTAAATTTGAACAGTGTAAGTTAATTATTATATTATTCAATTACAATACTATTGGAAATATCAAATATTATATAAATAACAACTACAATTGGAAGAGAAAGGTATTTTTTTATTCATATGAAAGGACCATTTAATCATATAAAATAAATATTTAATTGGAGCACGTGGAAGGTAAATCTACATAAATTTAGAGTAAATCTACAGGTGGCCATTTTATATCTTTAATTTGTATCCGAGTTATAATAAATAAATAAATATCTGTTCACCATTAAATAAGATAAGAATTTTATTAATAATATGATAAAAGATTTTATAGTGATTTAATATTGTACATTATATGTATTTCTTTATTTTGTTGGTATTTAAATTAATGTTAGTTGAATAATAATTAGCTTTAGAGTAATTTGTTCAGTAGTGTTGTGTGGAATAAAATCATTTTCGGTAGTGTTGACCATGGGTAGATTTGTTGGCCCGACAGCAAATTTTTTAGCAACGGGACTCGTTCCAATGAAAATAAAAGTCTTTATTGTGATTAACATTAGCAGGGTGGTGAAGTGAGAAATTTAGAAGTGTGGTGATCAATTAAAGAAAATAGTTTTAAAAATTTATAAACGCCGTTCGGTAAGTTCTTGGAAACGGGAAATTCGCGGTGTTACAAAATTCATTTCTATAAACACATAAATAATAGTAAATTTAGGAGCTAGCTCAACAATAATAAGGTCCAAAAGAGATTTTCCTTGTGAAGGAGTCTTTTTTCCACTATTATGGTTTATCGTTGTGGATGAATTCCCATACAAACTTAGGAACATACTGCTGCCAGCAGATATACAGAGGACATAGTGGTAATTATCTAATAAACACCTAAAATATTAAAAATACTAGCGCAATAAACTTTGAATTTTATTTTCAAATAGTTCAAATATCTAGGAATTAATTCACAAAAAATTTCTCCTTTTACAAGAAAATAGAAAATAGAAAAGGAAAATCCCTTAATAATAGAAAATGAAAGAATTTAAATTTCCATCCAAATAAAATATTTAAGTATATAAGAACAGAAATTTACCTGCAATAAACATATAAGCTATGTAAAATATAAAGCCTTAATAAGTATATACATCTACAAACAAATTGGAAAAAATTGGGGATAAATCCTAACATGACATACTATATTTATTTGACAATAGTCAGATCGATCATCACATATACATCTTAAATCTAGTAGCTTAAATCAAAATAAAGTTCAACTCAAAAATTAGTTAACAATATACAAAAATTTGTCTGCTTATTTATCGTCACAGCAATGCAAACAGCGCCTACAATTATCATAGAGGGGTTGCTTAGTTTTTCCCCCTAAGAAATATATATAAGGTGAATAGTATTCAAAGAAGCCCTAAAAGTTCAAAGAACATATAATGTATTTTCAATCTTATCTTTCTTCTAAAAGATTAATCCTTAAATGAGACGGAAACTACATTTAAATTCAATAAAAATTATAATATATAGATATATGAAAATAATGAATGAAAAAATGAAAAAAAACGGATATATTTATAAAAGAAAGAAGTAAGCCTAGGAATTTACGATTTTTTCACTAGAATCAACAGGTTACTTGGTAGTGGACACTATACAATCTTCTAAACAGATCATCCTCTTCTTAAGAAGTTCAAGAAAGTTAAAATAAATATAGCAAGAGATAGTAAAACAATTTTAAAATGTTTAGATAATAAACTACTTTAATTAATTTCATATATCTTTCTTTCCCCTATCCAATTAACGTGCCTTATGACTTGCTTACTGTGAAAATCGAGCGCCGAGAAACTGAGGCTATAAACCACAATCGCTCACCTCAGGGAGATTATTCCTAACTTAAAACCCGCTTCTTCTTTTCCACATATTTCAGCTGTTCACGCTTTCTTACTAAACGTCCCGTTAGGAGTGATCTACCATGATTGTAAATTGCATCCGATGTATTTACGTTCACATCTTTTGTCTGTACTTTGTCTAGTGTTGTACCTTCGTTTATGCTAAGGGTTTTTATATAAGCGCTCTTAAAATACTGCTTTTCTATTTTCGTTTGTTCAAACGCCGTCACGTTTGCTTTTTGGGGTCGAGTCTCGTTTCTTCGTTCTCGATATAATTGGCTAAGTTGTCGTTATTGTATTTAATTATTTGATTCGTTATTCATATTTGAGAAAACTGTCCGAAATTCTTTCATACGTATATTAAATTTTGCAAAGTAATTATATCGAAATAATTACTCAAAATTTCGGATAGTCGCGAGCTTTGTGTGTCCGTGTCGATTATTATTGTTTTTGTTCGTGAGTAACTGGGCGGTTACTGCGGCGATTAAATGATGAAATAAACATTTTCATAATAAATCTATCGTTTGTTTTGCTCTGGGGATTAACAAAATTGTATAAAATTCATATTTATATACTTTTCCTTGTCATAAAAACTTAATACGCTAATTGTATTATTTCTTAATTTGAATTGCTAATGAAAGTTGCTCCACTTTAAAGGACACCGTCTCGTTGATATGTATTAATAAATTATTATATTTTTATTGACTTTACCTGGTGTGCAACGTTCCAAATCCCTGACAGACTGGCTGCCACTTATCCCAGCGTTCTTTTTTATATTTTTCAACGAGCACGCGATTCTCTCCTTCATCCGCGAAGAAGGAATGGAGCCGTCTCGTTACATCTTTAAGAACAGCAATTTTAAAGAAATATGTAAAGTATTTGAATTACAAAGATTTGAAATAATAATGCTTTTTTAAATAAATTAATATTTTAAAGATTAAATAACATATTTATTAGTTTTAATAAATTGTTTATAATAAGGTATTAAATTAAAGAACATAGTTGATATTCAATTAATATATAAATTTATGATTTATAAATTCAGAAATTTCATCTATATTTTATTAAATTATTAAAAAGATTCCAAACCATAAAGCTTGATGTTTATAATTTTTTTTGAAAATTGCAATGCAATTATTAGTTAGAAAATATAAATAATTTTAAGTGATAATTAAAATCCACATAAATCAAAGGACAGGGTCATTGAATAAAACATTTTAATTTATTAGAATTGCGCACAAACCGTCTGTTTATTAACAAATATGATAATAATAATATCTTATTAGATTAACAGTATGTCACAACTGAAATTCCTCTTTCTATTTTTCTTGTTTGCAGGTGCCTTAACCATAGGTCTGTCTACAAACCAGATATTGTGACCTTCAGTACTCATGTAATCTCCTCAATTGTTGATCGAAGGACATTACGATTCGTTCCAATCACAATCGAACAATAATACATATCAAACATAAACCGATTAAATATTAAATCATTAATTTATAAATATTTTCATTAATTTATTATGTAATATTAAAGACTAAAATACTCGTGAAAAAAATTTATATATACCATATTTATTACAATAAAATTAGTAAATGTATTCATTACTAGAATATAATATTTATTTAATTATACTACTTTATTTAATTGGACTTCTATTGTGGATCTGATAGAAGTAACATCGGTAATAGGAGAGTGGGAAAAAGAAATTGAAAAAAACCTGGAAAAAATATGAATAGAGGTAGAAGAAGTGGGGAAAGGAAAGGAAAAGGAGAGAAATAAGCGGATACAAGTAAAGGTAAAGAAGGCAGGATATTAGAAAAAAAAAGAAAAAAGTAGATGAAACAAAAGGGAAAATTCGAGGTTAGAAACCGGTAAGGAAAAACAAAATAACAAAAAGAAGAGGGGGAGAGACAGAGGAAAAGATGGATAAGAATAAGAGGTGCCGGCAAACGAGGGAAATTAAAAGATCGAAGCAGAAAAGAATAACAAGAGAGGATACCTGAAATGGCTAAGAGGAAATTAAGAAGCGCAAGAGGAACATCGAGAAATAAGAAATAGATGAGAGCAGGAAGGCTAAAAAATCACCTTATACGAGGAAATGGAAAGAGCGAGAAAGGAACTACAGAAAAATAAGAAGGAATTCAAAGAGAGAGAGGAAATTGAAATGCAACTAAAAGAGAAGAAAGAGAGAGCAAGAAAGAGAGGATAGAGAAAGGATAAAGAAATGAAAGAGAGGGAGAGAGAAAGGAGGAGAAGAAATAGGAAGAGAAATGGAAGAAGTTCGAGAAAGTGATAGAGTAGAGGAGAAAAAGCCGGATATAACAGAAAGGATGCCGGTGATGCAAGAGAAGTTGTGTAGTGTGAAAAATGCAATAACTAAGAGTGGAGATGAAAAAGAGGAAAGCATACATGAAAAGAACAAAACTGACTGACAAAGCAGTGCTGAGAGCAAGTGTAGCAGGAGATCAATGAAATCGAGGTGGAGCTGTGTGAGCAGTGCAAGCCAGGCGTTATTAACAGTTACAGAAAGAGAGTTAAATAATATATGAAGATGGGTAAGTGAGAAAGAATGAAGAGACAGAGAGGAAAAAGTGATGGTCACAGGTGCCGGAATAGAAGAGATGATAAGGATGGGGCACAAAGATTAGCAGAGACACTATCAAGAGAAAAATTGGGTATTGGAGAAGGGATAAGGAATGTGTGGATAAGTGCGAAGGTAGCGATTATAAAAATGATAAATGTGGAGAAGAGGGAAGAGTTGATAAGGGAAAAGAGGAAACTGAGCTGAACGAGGCTATATATGGAGAAGAATGTCTATTACGAGGAGAAGAAGGAGGTGGAAGAAATGAAAGTGTGAGTCAGAAGAATAAGGCCAAGAGGCATATATGCGAATGCAGACTATAAAAGAAAATATTGCTATGAAAAAGGTAAGGCAAGAAGAAGAAGAGGAGGGAAAATGATGGTGGAGAGAGAGAGTTAAAGGAAATTTTGGAAAAAGAAGGAAGAAGGGGAAAATGGACAGAGCGGGAAGCAAGAGAAGGAAAGAACAAAGGAACAACGAATAAAAGAAGACGTGTGAGAGAGAAACAGAAAGCAACGAGCAGGGGAGAAAAGGATAAGGGGAAGACCAGCAGCAGACATGTGACGGTGGGATACAGCATATTACTAGTGTCGAGTGAATATAAACATATGATATAGAGACTATAAAAAGTGTTGACCTTATCGGATGTAAACGGGAACTCCGTCTCAGGGCCGAAAGGCTGAGACATAAATATTACTTATTTACTTACTTTATTTAATTATACATGTACTTTAACAGTTTAATTTTAACAATAAATTCATTTAATGTATTAAACAATTCTGTATAATACCGTTATTGTAAGCGTCTACCGCATTTTAATTATTTTATAAAAATTATACTTAATAGATGTAAAAATTTAGTTCTTTGAGCTTTGCTTTTATAAGTATACAGGTATTGGAATAATTGAAATATTTCGAGTGTAAATACAATATAATAATTGAATAAAATAATAATTTATGAATGTAAAACTAAAATATTCAAAAGAGATTATTTAATAATTTTATACAGTTAATGTATACAAATAAATAAAATATATCCATATTTCATAAATTGGTTTGGTAAAAATAGTTTTAAGATTTATATTTCTATACTGTAAAATATTATGCATAAAAGCGCATTGAATATTTATAGAATTAATACAATATATTTGATAAATAAGTATTTTAAAAACATTTATTTATGGATATAAAATTAAATGATATAAATAATATTATCGTTTAAAAAAATGTATATGTAATAAAACTATTTGTTTTAGAATAGTAAATTTTATAATAATTACCACGTATGTAATTAAAAAATACATCAAATATTAACAATTATTTAATTCATAACATGCTTGATACATAATGATAATGATAATACAATGATATTAGTTAACAATAATTATGTATAACTCGGATAAGAAATTTTATAGTTGATTATTTTTAAACTAAAAAACGAGATAAGCATTGGTAAGCAGAAAGATTTTTTTCAATATTAATCGAGATGTACAATATAATATACCCTCACATACATATTTATATAATATACATACTCATGCGAAAACAAATAAAAATAAATACATAATAGATTTTCTAAATAATGGATATATTTTGTCATTTTAGTAATAAATTAAATTTTCATAAAGAGTATCATGTAATTATTTATTTAATATTTTTATTATTGTTTTTGAACGTATAAGAACATATATAAGCAATATGCTATATAGTTATAAATTTCAACAATTTTTATACATAATACTTATATTATAATTTTTTTTATCAGGCTTAATCAAAATTTAATAATAGTAAAGTTATAACAATAAACAACAAACTTTAAAAATATATTTATAAGTATCATTATATAATAAAAAAAAAAAACAATAAATATCATTTTAACAAATATGTACAAAAAATATGTTGAGTTAAAGTTATTACAAAATTCACATACGCACGCGTACACTTATGTATATTTATTCATGTATTTATATACATAGTAATATACATAATGGCATATTGTATACCAATTAATCTTTCTATGAATAATTAATATTTAAGTACAATTTTTAATTTAATAATTACATGAATGTTTGTGAATTCTTAGATTTTGCATTATATCTGTAATTTCTAGATATTAAAGGTTATTGCATTCTTTTAATCTAATTATTTGATCATGCAGTTTATATTATTGCCTTTACATTTTATTCATTCATATGTCTGTTTACTTTTATTATTTTGTTTTATCGACCTATTTCTTTTTTTAATGATAATATATACATATATAAATATATATATTTAACTTTATTCATTTTAATATTATTATTATTTGTATTTAATTATTTGGCTTCAAAAATTTTTCTTCCATATATATATTTTAAATGCTTTTATTTATCGTAACTTTTCAAGCGATAATTAATCATTATTTTGAATTTAAAAAATTAAATTTATAATTCTTATGATTCTTAAGCTTACTGTACTTAATTAATTAATTAATTAATTTACTTAATGGCAAAAGTTCTTCGTGATTGCGGAAGGCCTCAGTTTACGAAACACCTTTATAGTGGATGAAGAAGAAAGTGAGAAATACAAAATAGGCAACGGGAAAAGTAATCCGTGCTATAACATCAATTGTTTTTGCTACTCGAATGGGATGTGGTGGCTCTTTCTTTCGTACCTGTAAAAGTGTAATGTATTTTTCATACTTATATGAAGGTTTAATAATTAATATTTAACATTAAATAATATTTGAATTGTCATTATAAAAAATAAATTTAATAAAATCATAAAATATAATTTTTTCAATAATTTTTTTATAATATGATAAAAATGAAAACTTGTAGCAATATTAATACCTCTGTTGCACAGCCATTGATAGCATTTGGTACATGCATATGAGTACATGCATTTGGACCGCAATTCGTACAAGTAATAAGCTCGGTCTGTTCGTTTGCAGATGATCCCACACCAACTTGTCTTTTCTTTGTCGCCTGCGACATGACAGATTCGCACAATAATATATAAAATTGATAATCAACTTATTTTTTAAACTGATTTTTTCTTGATTTTATCAATTTATTATTATATTAATTTATTCATATAAGTTAATAAAAAATAATTTTCATTCTTGCTCTTTGAAATAATTTAATAAATTGAAATTATACTTAATATATTTAAATTTCAAAAATAGATGTTATACTTATTGTATATTTTTATTACTACAGTAAATTTTAATCATTTAAATATTAAAAGATTACTTAAATAATTATTTATTATTGAATAAACAAACATCAAGTCTCTTTGATACTATAATAAAATACTGACATTAAAAATTATATAATAAACAATATTATTAATGATTTTTAATGTTCACACATCTTTTGAAACAATGTTTATATACATGTTTTAATCAATATTCTCATAAAATATTTTAATTTGTATTATTATATATAAACATATAATTTGTACAACAAATGAAAATGAATTACTTATGTATTTTTTAGTAGTTATAAAATAATAATTATCTTAGTATATAATGTATGCTATTGGACAAAATTATTATGTTATTTGATGCTATTATACCATGTTATTATGTTATTATTATATTATACGTTTCTAATATAAGTTTTTTTTTTAATGATTAGTATTCTTGTTATAATTTGAAATATGTCCTAATCTATCTTATGTTGATACTCATATGAGTATGCAGCAATCACTGAACTAATGGTTATTTCTTCTTTATATTTGTTAATGCGTGTTTTTATGCTTTGTTTTGTTTCATCGATATATAGAGTTAGACAATTACTGTATTTTGTAATCAATAATATTTGAATGATACTTTTTTCGGTATTATCTTTACAAATTTTAACAACTAAGTCAAGTCTATGTTTGATAGTTAAAAGTAAATGTATTTCAAACCTTTTAAATGTCTCTTCATATTCCAAGAAAGATTTGTCTGAATATGACAAATAGATTAATATTTGAAACTTGTCATTAATATTTTTATTTTTATTACTATTGTTATAGGGTAATTCTTTGAGTAGCTTATTGGTGTTATTCTAGATTAAATACTCGGGGTAATCATGTTCTCGGAAAGAAAAAAAATAAACCGTCATCATATATGAATTAGGTATTATATATATTCATGAAATAAAATACATATAAATGATAAGAATTATTGATAACAACAAATGTGATAACAATAATTTTACAACTTCATATTACTGATTATTTGTAAAATTTCAAGGAGGCAAGGAAAAGAGCAAAGGAATAGTTTTTCTGATGCTCTCGAATAACTGAGTAGCGTAAAGTGGCTCGATTATAAAAAAAGCGAGTGCAAATTAAAATAAGAAAAATAGATGATAATGAGAATTTAAAAAGAATTGTAAGTAACCAAAAATAAGATTTAAGGTGATGCTAGTCAATGATATGATGACTACTAATTACATCAAATCTTAATATAGTGTAAAGTAATATTATACTAATACAAAGAGATTTAATACATAAGCTATACGAGTCATACTTAAGAAAGGTAAGTATTAAAACGCTCTTAGTAAGTTTTATTTATAGTTTCGGTGAGCAATTTTAGTAGAGCGATTACTAAATTTCATTTTTCGGCACTTAGTGATTGAAAAGCATACTATTCCAAAATTGGTAATAGTATATTAAGTTACTGCTTCTTTAACCCTTAAAAAAGTGAAATCATCATAGACTATGCATTAATAATTAAATTGAAGACAAGGCATCTAATTATACATTAGTATGTAATTATGAGTATATTTACAACCAATATGAATTTCATGTATTTATAAATCGAACTATAAATCATCTATTTATATTGAAAACACTTACATCATAATTAAAAATAAACAATAAATAATGATCAATAAAAAAGAGAATGCATAATACAAATAAAAAATAAATTTATAATACAAACATTTATTAAGTATAATGATTATTAGATTTAGCAAGTTGTAGTAAAAATAAAATTGACATGTTCCCAATTTTATTATTTATTAAGTTATGACATTCACAAAATCACTACTCGATAAAATTTAAACTAATATTTAAGATTACTTAAATGTTTAAAGTATTAAACAATTTTTTTTTTATATTTGTATTATTTTATTCGATATTTTTTAGAAAAAAATGATAGATTATAGTTAGTATATTTGAAGGTTTTATTTTTTCAAAATACGTCGTCAGATTTATTTATTACATTTATTAGTTGTCAAATTAATTTTATCTTCGAGTCTAATTTAAAATTGTAAAATTATGTGCAATGGATTGATTATGTGCATAATGCATTACTGTTACAGACGTATTAACTGAATTAAATGAACTTTTTATACTTTATTAGAGATTAATGCATGTGTGGCTTACTCCGTCAACTACAACCGGGTTAGTACTGAGTATTTTATTGTTTAATCTAACCTTTTACTTTGTTCATTCTTCTACATATGAATCCGTATGTATCTCGTGTCTAAAATAAAATTTGCTACGTAGTGGGTTTCATCTAATTTTTATTTTGATACCTATGTAAAATATTGTGAATACCAAAACTATGAATATTGTAAGATATACATTTAATTCATAATAATTATATAAATAAAATTTACAAATTAGTAGTTTCGTATTCGATTTATAGTCAGTAACATACCTGTATAACTGGATTTTCACCCGGACGATACATGACGTTATGAAGAGGTCTTTTTCTACCCACATAATTGACACATACAAACTCAAGGAGACTTGCGTAGATGAAGCACATGCATACGCCATCCCAGACATTCATAGCTGTGAGGTTTGAGACTACTGGAAGTGTTGATCGAAAACCGTTTGAAGTTGTGAAAAAATTGAGCATAGTGGTTACACCTGAGATACAAATTATCGGCTAAAAATTTTTTATTTTTTTAATTAATTTATTATTTTATTTTTATTTTCTTTGCAAATTGTCAAAAAATTTGTATTTCTGTTAAATTCTCTTACATGGTCAAAAAAAATTTAGATAAATTTTCGTTTAATCTATTATAATAAACTTAATAATAAAAATACCGAAGTAAAACAAACATAAAAAATATTTGCCAAAAAAAGAATCTTTATTTACAGTTTTAAATTAAATTAAAAGTTTGTATATAATAGAGTAAATATTATTTTTTGTAATAATATCAGAAACAATTGTAACTATTCTATAATGAATTCTTGTTTTCATTAGGTCTAAAGAATATATTTAAATATAGTTATTATATTTATTGTCACAATACTAAACTTTTAATGCAGCAAAACTGAAATTCTTCGTCAAAGACTGGGAAGGGGCATGTATTATTAAAATTAAAATAATGAATTTGATATTAAAATAATATTTATTGGAATTTATTATATAATAACAAAAAAGAAGAGTGGAAAAATATTTTATAAATATCGAAGATAATATTATTTTATTATAAAATTTTACTTTTTTTAAATCAAAAATAATCTAATAGAATATAACAATATAAAAAAGATAATTCTAAACACAATAATATTCTAGCAAGTAATAACTTATAGTTCTATAATAAATAATATATCACAATAATGTATATAATGTATAATAAATAATAATATACTTAAGAATAATATATAATATTCACAAAGAGATCCATAACAAAATTGCCTTTATATCACACGATTCTGACTTTTTATATTCATTATTCTAATACTTTTCCCTTTTATTATTTTTATTCCCTGAATTGTTTATGTCTGAGAAGAACGACAGAAGCCAACAATATTCTGTAACTTTATTTATTTAAATTCGAATTTTATGTATCTAAAACTGTTACAGCGTAAATTTTACATATATTAAATATTCATTTTAGTAATATTCAGTATATATTACAACTAATTTTGCAATCATGGACTAATGTTATATTCCAATTCTTACCAATCATAACTCTAGCAGGTACAGCATTCCATTCCAACCAAAATGTAATGAAGGAACTAGTTACAAGAATAATGCCAGGTATGAATACTGTTGTAAAATAAAACGCTCTATCCCTTGTAAAAATTAAGTCCACTTTAAGACAGCTATAATTACCTATGAAAAAAATATGATTTTGATTTTCTAAAATGTTAAATGCATATTATAGATGTATTCAAAAAGGAATAATGAAATACTATAATATTACTTTATTCTTTACGTAGCAGTATATTTTTAATTATAATACATATAATACATATAATACATTCTTACGTATTTAATTTATCGCGATATATATTTTTTTTTTATTATCAATCCGAGTTAACGTAATTTATACCAGGTTCAACTGTTCCCTATTCAAAGCGGCCAAAGTGCATCAACCAGTTTAAGGTTCGGTAAATAAAATAAATATGAAAACAATACTTAAGAAGACATAATATTATTTATTCTAATCAAAAAATAGTAAAAGAGAGTGCGATTTTATGAATAATTTAATCGATTGAGTAAGTCGTGGCTTTAAATGCAATCGAGTACGAAGTAAAAAGCCTGGTCAGATGTCTCCTCGTATATTCGTTTTTAACTCTGTCGCGGAATTTTCATGAAATGACGGGTTCCGAAGTTCTTATTAGTCGCGATTTTGATGCTACTCGTCTTTTAATTAAATTCCTTCAGCATCGATTCCTGAATGCTTTAACTTTTTTTGCCGACGCAAGTACTACTTTTTCATCCTTTCGGGTTTAGTCACATATGCGATTGTCGGCATAAACATCAATAATAATATTACATACATGCTACAGGTAATATTTTTTTAATACTTTAAATTAATTATATAAAGTTGTAAACCGTAATTTTCTATTTTTTATTTATATGTTAAATCATTGTCATTTAGTAAAAAATTTTTTTTATTGTGTATAAAACACAAGTGTTTATTCTTCAATAATTTACCTACGTTTTAATAAGGAAATGTCCTTAATAAAATTGTTGATAATAATATATATATAATATATATAATAATAATATTATATTAACAATTATTAAATTTTAATATACGTATGTATATAAATATTAAAAAGTTTTAATTACCAATAGATAAACACAGAAAATGCTTACGCTCTTTGGAGTTTAATCATCGCGATATCAGGTTGCAGAATGTAAATAAATTTTCGGCGAACATAATTATTTGTTATTAGTCTATGTCGTCGTATTATTGTACGTCATAATATATAAAATCGGTTAATACCGATTATTCAAATTATGAGTGTTTTCTTGACGATTAAACGTATTTTTATGAATTTTGTTATAATTAAAGATTGTAAATATAAAAGTTTATTTAATGTACTACAAAAAACTTATACAAATTTTTTTGCAATATTCAGTTTACTATTTCCGTATAAATGATTGGTAAAGAAATGAAGAACAAATTTTTTATTTAGTTTACTTTCTTTAAAGACAGGCATTGAAGTTTGAGTGAACATCCTCGCTTCCCGATAATATCATTATTTGCTCTAACCACACTTTTCTTTGAAATGTTTTAATTTTATTTTATTACGTAGTTTAGTGACCGGCTAACATTGTATGCATTAGATAGTAATGAAATTTATAAATTGATTTTTTTTTAGTTTCATTATAAAATGAAACTTTGTATCGATATGTTTTCTCAGTTTCTTATTATATAATAATTTTAAACAGCCTTGGTTGTATGCAAAGATAATTGATGCGGGCTGTTCATTTTTTTAAGAAATCATTTAATAGGTCTTTAGTCAATTAGCATTTTTTACTTGCCTGAAGTAAAGCAATATATTCTATTTCTCTGAATAAAATTGAAATGCAAGATTGTTTGCAACACACCTAACTAAGGGTAGCATTTATATATTTGAAAATACATCCATGTGTGATTTATTATTTAATCTATTTTTCGCCCAATATGCACTAATGAAACCAATTAATTGACTGTTATCAGAAGACTGTTCATATCAATTCATAACTTTTTGTTCTTTTTAGGTATTTCAATACTATTTTGCGCCTATTCAATCAGTTTGAACTCAATTTTCATTGAATTGATTCAAAATGGTTACACTAGCTGCAATGTCTAGTTTTGTATTCACAGATAGATACAATACAGCACCTATCAAGTGATGATATTTTACAATGTTTTCCATTAATATCTTTTATTTTTGCTTTCATAAATCTTGGATCCAATAGGATTTGTGATTTCTTTACATTTTCAAGTCCAATTTTTGTAAAGACTTTTTCCATGCATTTTTCTGGTTTTACAAAGAAAAACCTGAATCATTTTTTCTTATTTCGATATCTAGATACTGATGTAAAAGTTCTATATCTTTAAGATTGAAGCTTTTTCTTAGAATATCTACATTTACGGCTATATCTTTTTTTATCTTTTGCAATAATTAAAAAACCACCTTCATATATTATAATTTATATTTTTTTTTGTTATATAGAAATACGGATCTACTTTACTTTGGTTAAAATTAATAATAATTATAATAATTTAATAAAATATTATTGATTTTTTCATTTAAAAGTTTTTCTGTGTTTTTGAATCCTGTTGTTAAAGTCCTTTTTTTAACGTACACAATTGTAACCAAACAGAAGTTTATTTTTCATTTTTTCATGGATTTCTGTAATTCTCATATAAAATTCTTCTTTCTTCAGGTCATTATTTAAAAAAAGATATTTTTGCATTAAAATGTATTATATGCATATTTACAGGTAATATTTTTTTCAAACAGCATTTGTACAATTTTCCAAGTCTTGTTTTTCAGCGACGACTCAATTTCTTTTGTTATGACCTGTGTTACGTCCGTAACATTTATTAAATTCTTCCGAATTCTTAGATTAGGAAAAAACTTAATATCCGACGAGAACGACTTTATTTTTACATTGACGCATTTGAGTCTACATTTAACTGCACAAACCCTTTTTGCCAATTGTCGCAACGACGGTAATTTCTCCAATTTGAGCCTACGCTTGCGCGCACTAGCTCCTGGGATGGAGTATACAAATCTCGCGAAATTATTTTTATAAAAATGAAAATGAACGAACACGAGTAGATAATATTTTTGGATGAATAAATAAATAATAAAAAACAATACATTTGATAAAAAATACATTTTAATAATCTTACTTGTCAATGTGTAGTACAATGATGGAGATTCGCAATTTGGATCGCAATATAAACCAAGTCTTGTCAATAAATCGAATTCTTGAAATATATTATTTTGAAATTTTACAAATATTGTCTAAACTCGCGATGAAAATGCTTGATGAGCACGTAAATTTTTAGAATCGGAAAATTAGTGCTGCATGCCTAATGCTTAATTAATGCTTACTTAATGCTCCAATTATTTGAAATTCACCCCTTTTTATACCCTTTTGTGCTTACTTATTTTTGAAAAAGAATGAATCTTATGCGTCGCATTCATCTCCTTCTCTGGACTTTTCTTAATTATTTTAGATTCGCCCAATCATAGGGTTAGTTTCGGATTTTGATAAGGTTTGATTTTACGGGGGAGGTAATGATGAGCTTACATATTTAATTCGAGAATTTTCTAATTCACAATTTTGCTCTGTTTATCGGTTTCTTCATTTAACAAACGTATAACTTAATATTTCGGTGATTCGATTTATAAATTAATAATAAAAGAATGATCAATGATTAAATGGTCAATAATTAGTTAATTTGTCAATAATAATCATTTGTTAATTAAAAATTATTTAACAATTCATTGTTAAATAATTTTTAATAACAATTTGTTAATAACAATTTACTAATAATAATTTTTGGTTGATAACAATTTACTATTAATTATTAACTTATGAATATTGGTTGCATGTTAACAACATTAATTTGTTAATAATAATTTTGTTATTAATTAATAATTTGTTTGTAATAATTCATTCGTTAATTGATGATTCTAATAATTTTATTTAATCAATAATTTGCAATCGGCTTCGCTATAAAGAAATAATCGGCTTCTGTTAGTTTCGAATTATTTTTGTGGATTTCGATTGATATTATATTTCTCGAATTTTCATGTCGTAGATGATTTTACTTTTTCGTGATTTTACTCTACACAATACTTAGTCTCCACATCTGGAAGATATTAAAATTTTATTACTTACACGCGTGTGTAATTAGGGTTTTCCTCATCAGCTCGTGTGTAGGTCAAGTTCTAGGGTCAAGCGCAACTCGAGGTTACATTTCGGGAAAACCATAAAAATGTTTGATAGGAAATTATCTTTTGGGATGCGCGTGTGCATGACTTGGGAAAATATTCTAAATTCAATTGTCGATTCATATTTTAAAAAGTATGTAATAATAATTTTGATAAATTAAATATTAATCATTCGGCTTATGCCGTAACACCTGCATCCATTTTTCATTATCTGATTTATCCAAAGCTTATTTTAATAATATTGAATCATACATATTATTGATAACTACATGTGCTGAAATGGCTTATTTATTTGGTCGAATCTCTTTATTGTTTCTTTTGGACTCTTATTATTTTCATTGGACATATTATTTTCAAGTTCACTTATTTAATAAAAATATTCTTCTTCATTAAATTATGGGTTATATGTAAGCCGTTAACCCAGTTCTTTTTAAAAATATTCTTATTCTGACTTTAAATTATAGTTTCTTGATTTTCTCATTCTTTAAATATTTTATAATTTTCTTATAAAAATATTATGTCTTGACTATTATGAATTTCACATACTTTACTCCATTAAATGGAAAGCTTTGAACTTTTTAGAATAGTTAAAAAAAGATGAATTTTTCTTGACTTATCATATATATCTCTACGGAATAAATAAAAAAATCTTGATGTTTTATTGTTTATAATTTTCGGTAAAGGTTGTCTGCACATTTTATCTTTTATCTAGTATTCACATATTTCTTGCTTACCACATCTCTTCATTGTAATTCCAATTGTTAAGTTTTTTTTCATTAAGTCTTTTATAACTTTTTGATCCTTATGATTGAAGCGATGATACCACGTATGCAAATACTTGTTATTGTATTTTTTTTTTATTTGGTTACTATACAAAATTTTTCATCAACAACATTTATAGTAATAAATCTTGCTCATAATTCTTTCAATTTTCCACTGTTTGATCTTACGATTTTTAATAATTTCCCTGCAATTATTTTTTAAATTTACATTATATTCTTCTTTTAGCAACTTTTTTTACAGATATTATGTTGCATTTAATGGTGGTGTTACGTATGTCACGGAAATTTACACACTTAACGAATTAAATAAGACGCATTGGGTAAATTAATTTAAAGTAGCACAAAACGCAGCATAAAATATAGCTGATAATTAACTTTAAATGAACTCCAAGCGTTATAGTATCGAAAAATGATGTCAATATGCACAATTATTAATCAATGTATTAATAAATCTACACAACGATTGAGGTAATGCGAATTAAGCCTAAAAATAAGAACACCTCTACGGTAGGAGGACCCGAAAGAATTAGTATTTTTTTATTATAAATGTAGCAACAAATAAATTTGATGGAAGGAGTGGTAGATAAGAGCGGAAATTAAGAGTATTGTCAAGAATCAGAGAAAAATGTAATACAGAGTGTCACGTATGTAAAATTGCATACGCATATGCGACAAATTAAATTATACTCGCATCAGTAAAACGAAGACGAAACATTGGGAAAGTGACATTGAGGGAATAGAACGGAGTCGCGAGTAACGTGAAACCCGCGAGTAATAAGAACTTCCGAGCTCGCCAAATTGCGAAAATTCAAGATCAGAGGTGACGATGAATATACAGAGGTCAATCGAAAGACAATACCAGAGAAAGCTGACAGAACGATAATCAAGCAGAGGCACCCGAGAGGGAGAATTCGTGGATTTTGCAATTTCCCCATACAGCGGAGGTAATGAGTTGAATCAGAAGAAACGTAGGGGCATTCGATTCGGTCTTGATCCGGGATTCGGTTCGATTTCTTCAAAAGTCGTACTTCAGTTCGGGTTCTTAATATTTTATTATTATTTGTTTTATACAATCGGGACTTAGTTTCTTGACATGAAGAATTGTATTACATATTACGTTACTCTTTTTCTCTCGTTCATTAAGAGAAATATAATAAAAAAAAGTATTCTATTAATTATCTCGCGTTTCCTTTAATTGACAACTTCCGAACCTCACAAAGGCCAAAACGATTTGACTGTTTTGGCTAGGGCAGAACGAAACCTGGAGAGAAAATTACGCGATTTAATTATCAAAGAATAAATATAGTCGTGACCTCTTAGATATGTAACAGAAGTAAGTCGGTCATGAACTCTCGTCGATCAACAGCACGATACTCACACGATCAAGTTTAAATTTACGGTAGAAACGATCTTTATTATAATTCACGGACATACCTAGAAACTAGAATTGTTTCACGAGCCACATCAATACACTAAAATCTCTCTTTCGATTGATTTTCAACAAATCGGTATTTTAACGCGAATCAATCAATTGTTTATTTTTTTTATTTAATTCAAAACCTTACGAAGACTGAAACGATTTAACCAATTTAGTTAAGGCAGAAAAGAACGGATAACGTTCAATAAAATAATAATATAATAAATACGCGAATAAAGCAAGTAAACGAAGAAGTGAATGAATAAATAAATAAGTCACATGGTAAATAAACGTGACGATATATTTAAATAAATAAAATAATTAATAGTTATGTGAGACATAATAAACGTAATAATGGTATAAATTTTTTTTAATGATTCTCTCTTGTCCATTATATTATTTTTTGTTATTCAACTTTAATTTCGCTATTTCTCCGATTTCAGATAATTAGAGACGGTATTTTACTTTTGAGTTAAGGTTACTACAAATTGATCTCAAATTGTGTGTACGGTAGTTGCTCCGAGATCGGCAAGCCATAGATTTTTATGATTATCAGGTAATTCGACATTTAAGCACCTTTCTGTAAAATACTTTTTCTATGTCTAGTTTTTTTTACAGAAAAAATACGTTTCACTTTTATTTTTTTATATAAACTTTGATCTTCTTATATAAAGTTTTTAAAGCTATATCACTAAATTAAACGTATAGATTTTCCTTACGCCTTTTGTCTTCGTCTATTAATTTTGATTGTACAGAATCGACGGTAAAGTTTTTTCATTTCCACATTCTAAGTTATTTATTAAAGAATATTGTAGAGAAGAGGAAAGTAGTATAAGATCAGAGTGAAGCAAGGCGAATAAAAAGTCTGGATAAAGCAGAAAAAGTGACGTAAATAAAAATAATGAAAGAGTATAAGAGATATCAATACTGGTTACATAGAAAATAGAGGAGACAAGCAGATTCATACAAAAAGAGAAGAGGACAGAGAAGAAGCTTGGCATCGTCATAAAGGGAATGAACCTATGGAAAATAAGTATACTAGGGAGAACAGAGTGAGTAAAAAAATTTATTAATTATTGTTAAAGGAAAGACTTCAGACGTAAGCAAAATGTATAAAACTGAATTAGTGGTAGGGTATTGGTAGCAAAAGTGGAAAATAGGTAAAGGAAAAAGGAAGTGATAAAAAGGAAAAATATGCTGGGTGAATCTAGAGTATATATTTAATATTATATGTCATTGAAGATAGGAATACACTTGCAGATGTACATGTGAATAAAAAATTCAAGGGACAGAATACTGTAGATGTAGAAGTGAAAAAATATGTCACATGGATGTATGGATGCATTGATCAACTCAAAAAGGATAGAAAAAATAGTAAAAGAGGGAAGAAGAATTAAAAAGAAAAAGAGAAAGAAGGAGGAGGATGAAAACAACATTCTAAAAGAAGTGAAACAGAACTGTGAATGTAGGTGATTTCCATAATTTTATTTCAACACAAATTAAACAACATAATAATAAGGATGAAATAAATGTTATATAAATGACTCGTCGGATGAAAATTACTTTTGCCATTTCGACCGAACATGACTCAATTTTATATTTAAATATTACCATGCAACTAAATTAAATTTACTAATTATGATATAACTATAAAAATCAAGTTTCTTTAAATTGTCTGTCACCACTCTAGGATTGAGATCCTAAAATGGTATTGAATTAACTCAACAACATAATTTTTAATATAATTTTTAAAATAAAAATATATTTGTAATTTATCTGAAATAATGAGACATCATAGTATTTAATATTTTTATAAGAAAATGTGATTTTTTAATCTTATATTTTTCACTTATATGTAATTCAGTTTTTTACATAAGTATATTCACTTGATTAGAATGGCATTAAATCGTTGAATCATAATAGCCATTCAATAAATTTTTGCTGTTTTAATTAAAATTATTTGTCTTATATTGTTATATAATTATTCACTTTTGCCTTTAAGAAGCATGTAAATATATTTTTAATACCTTACCATACAGTGTAAATATTTACACTCATTAAAAATGAAACACACAACTGATTCTATATAAACACTATATAAGTGTTCGATCAGTACAACCGCATTTGATACTGTGTCAACGTAGTTTGCATGCAAGAATATTTCTTTAGAATTACACTCAGATATCTTTGTACATTAATTTTGTATTATAACCGTGTAATTTATTTATTATAATTATCGTTAATTGTAATAGTCATTTATGTATATATTTTTATTATTTTAATAAAAATCTGACGAACGCAAGGATTATACTTGCTAAAGCGACGTCGACAAGCAAATTCCACACACAATAGGAACTAAGCTTTATTTCATTTATACATAATTATAGAATATATTTTAATAAACAATATGGAAGGTACTTCTTACCAAATTTTACAATATATCTTCTAATTCTTTAAATCAAATAAATGTTGATTGTTTTAATATAGTTGTGACTACCTTTTTATTCTTACATAAGAAATAGATATTTTATTGGATTATATGTGTTATTAACTGAATTTTTTAAATTGTAAATAAAACTATCATTACAGATTTCTTAGTAACTATAAGACACGAATGTTTAAAATGAGAGAAAAACAGAACATCCAGCAAGTTTAATATAATAATTAAAACTTACAAGAAATTTTCTAATTAACATTTAAAATATGAGTTAATATTCATCTAAGATTTCATGTTTTAATAGTAATTAATTATATAAAGATTCCAAATTATTTACTTTTAAAATCAAATAAAATTAATTGTCCTACTTAAATTATGATAATTATGATTTTGCTTAAATATATATTTATTAAAGACTATATAATTCAATTCGTTAAATCATTCAATTTGTTGTATCCGTAAAAAACAACATATTTGTTGATACAGCATATTCATTAAAAATAATGATATTCATTTTTCTAATTTATATTGTAATACTTTACATCTTATTGATTATTATGTATTCTCATATAAAATTATACATAATCATTTTCAATTATTATAGAGGTAATTGCGAATGATGTGATAATATTATTTTGTCAATAGTCAGTTTTGTCATTATTTTGTTAAAACTTTTGATTTATTATAACTTTACAAGTAAGTATACATTTTGCTTGTAGTTTGTAAATATACTGTAAAATCTTACCTCTCCAACTAGCTTTAATAGGACAAGTAATCGTCTGATTTTGTATAAGATAAGCATTTAAAGTAGTAAGACTAGGGCTTTTTCGCAATGTATCTTCATCATTTTTCCATACATATGTAATTGCTGTCTGCTCGTACGATACTAAAATAAAGAATAAATTAAACAAAAAAATTTTTAATTTTATTTTCTATTATTGCTTTCAAATATAATTTATTAAAAAAAACTAAAATAAAAATATTAAAAAACAAAATAAACAAATATTTTTAATATTTTTATGTGTCGTATTGTAAAAAATATTACAAAAAATTGAGTGGTAGTTACTTAAAAAAGGGGATTAGGCACAGTAATCGATGCCAAAAGGATGGAGTGAAAAAACTCTAAAATTGAGTTTTTAACTAAAATGAGTATATATTATACTTCAATGAGAATTATCTGACGAAAAAGACCTCAAAGCTATATTTATTATATAGTGCTCAAAAAAATAGCAAAAGAGAGTAAAAGAAGTAATGAAGGACTTGTATATATCACTTCACTAAGCCTTTTCATATTGAGAATTGAGAATTTGGGAATGCGCCACCTAGTGGCTGAGATCGGTATTACAGAGCACGCGAGATTTGAATAGCGCGTTGCGTAAGAGTTGTATTAACTCATTACTTTCTCAAACACGTATTTTAAATATAAGAGATCACTATTTAAAAAATTATTAAAATAAAACTTATTTTCTATATATTTTTAATTTGTATGAATGCTATTATTTATATTAATAATATTTACATGGTAGTAAAGAAAAAAATACGCAAATAAAATAGAATTATAGAAAGATTTATATAAATTTTATCTTGAAAGGAATACCCACAAGATTATCAAGATAAAAACAAAATGGAATGAATTTTACTTTATAACGTTCCGTTGTTCTTACATAATAAAATAATATAAATAAACAAATATAATATAAGTTAAAAAAATAAATTTTAACTAAAATAATGTTATAAATATATAATTTTATAACTAATATCAAAATCAACAAGAAAACTAAGTCGAACTCCGGGAAATTTAAAAAATGGAAATCATAGATAAATACAAATAAATAACGATAAATAATATATAAATAAAGAAAGCCGAACGTATGATAAGTCAATGTCATAGAAATTAATCTAATATACGTTCATCTGTAATACGACAAAATACGAAAATCATGAATGGCACAGCCTAATTAGTCTAGTCATGAAGAAGAATCATGCGAGATTTTAAATGATTGTAATACGCGCGAAACCGTGAGCGGCGAAGGTTATTTTTGTGTATTTAGGTAATTAAAGGCAAGATCATGCCAAGTGAGAAGCATTCTAGATATTTACCAAAAATATAAGTAATGCAACACGAAAAGAAAAAGATAATGGTCCTCGTCGGAATTCATAAAACCTATATGACCAGGCCACGTGCACTTCTTATAAATGTAAAAGCAATGCGACTATTCATTGCTCACAATCCCATAAACGTTTCAAAGAATTAATATTATCAAATTATGTGGACCAATAGTAGCCTATTTCACCATTAAGAAGGTGGACAAAGGGCTTATATATTGGGAAGAGTTGATATAATTTAAATTATATAATATAATATAATATAATATAAATAATTAATATAAATAGATACTCCGAACTTAGGTACAGTAATGTTGAAATCGCATTCTTTAAAGTAAGTTATATTTGTAATTTTTCATAATTCATTGGATTGTTAATTTCAATCTAGAATATATTAATCTCTAAACTTAAATTACCAAATTTTTATTTATTTTCGGGAACCAATAATTAATTTAAAAAAAACTTAATAATAATAAATAATAAATAAAAAATAATAAATAAAAGTAATAATAAATAATTAAAAGCAATCATAAATATTAAAAGCAATAATAATAATTAATAATAAATAAAATCAATTGGAAAAATTTTAGTATTTCGGTTTTCAAAACATATATTTTTTAAATAAAAACCAAGGAAGGCTTAATACCGCTATAAAATCAAAAAGTGGTGAAAGCAACCATTGAGCAACCTACCAACTCACTAAGCTCTGAAGGACTAACAACATAAAACCAAATCTAAGTATAGCCTAATTCTAAGCCCAAACATTAATTTAATACATAATATATTATTAACTACAATATTTACAATGGGAATTCATACAAACTCTACAATAATAATTAATTCGAGATAACACAACTTCGAATATTGATAAAAATAAATAATAAACAGAATAGGAAAATTTTTAGAAAAAAAAATATAAAAAAATTTTAAATTAACGCATAAAAGTCTGTTACATTATAGGTTCTAAATAAAACTAAATATTTTCATATATTTAATTTACAAAAAACATTAAACAATATTAAAATTTGTAGCATAAAGCTGATGTCAGGTAGCAAAAAGAAAAAAAACTATTTAAATTTTAGATTTGCAGTTAAGATGTAGAATGGTAAAACCTCGCTTTCGCTATGTGTTTCCTCCAGATACATCGCGAGTCTTCAAAAAATATATATACATATCAATGTAAACATTAATTCGATGTGTACAAGCACGCTTATTCTCAAATTAATTAGTTTATAAACATTTACAGTTGATAATAACATAAAAAATAGTAATATAAAAAGAGGATATGTGTAAATACAATCGAGGAAGCATAAAAACCATTAATAATACTGTAACGCAGATGGAAAGTAGTGAAATTAAAAAGTCAACGGTAAGTGTCGTAAGCTGCTTTTTCTAAAGCAATAAAATAATTTATTTTTTATTTATTGGTCGGCAAAGTATAATATTGCAAATCAATAAAAAAAATAAGGTTATAAAATATAAGGAAAAGAAAATAAAAACTGAACAGAAGAAATTTTTGAGAAAGACAAAATACTGAAGTTTATATTTGCTGTATCTTCTTCGAGATCAAAAGAAGTTGTTGTAAAATTTTTTAAATGTAAACAGGATTATCGTGCTTGCGGCTATATTCCGAATAATCACTTAACATTGTTAAAATTAATTTTGTATTTATATTAAACATGCGTTCAACTTTATAAAAAAGTATATCTCATTTTAATCATAATCACTTAACAGAAAACAAAATTAACATCATATATTAATATAAAGATTTATCGATAATAAATATTGCCGATCGATAATGTAAATTTGAAGAACCCATGATCCAATATAATATATCATGCTTACATATCTATTTAATTTATATATTTTCGGAAAAATTTTCTCTAATATATTTATTATTTCTATATCTAAACTTAATATTTATGAAACACATTAACATAGTTATTTATACAAATATTCAATTTCACAATTTAAATAAAAAAGGTAAAATAATAAAACAACATTTTTAATGGACTAAATAAAAGTAAAGCTTAAACATAATATATGGATAAAAATTTCTTTTTTCAATACTTTAATATAATATTTGTCCAATATATTATTTGATATATTAGTACAGAATAAATTTATAAAAGTATTAATATTATAATACATTTTTTAATATTTATTAAAATTCATTATGTTTCATTAAATATTATACTTACTGCTTTCAATTGCAAAAGAACATAAAGGATCATCAAAAGGAAATATGTTTAATCTGCCTTGACAGGAAAGAATAAGATGACGGCTATAACCGAAAAAATAGCAATTACTAAATAACTTTATTTTTGTATATCTGCATAATAAAATAATGTTAATACAATTAATAATTCTTATTTGTTTTATAACCTTCAATTCTGTTCTCTCTTTTGTTTATATAATAAATTAAAAAACAAATGTATTCAAAATTAAAAATAATTTGAAAAATTTAAACTAGATTATATTAAACTAAAATATAATGTTAATAATTCGAATATTCATATAAATTGAAAAAAAAAATTTTCAAATAACATTAAGCGTACATGTATGTATGTAAATTTTGTTTATTCAAAAACATAATTTAATATTAAAATCACTTAAATATTAGTTAATATGCATTTTATATGTACAAAGTTATCACTCGATCGGATTACTAGTTTCAGAAAAATACTGTTTTTAATAAAATTATCCGATAACTCACGAAATTATTTTAAGCTCATTTTATTATACGATTTTAATTTTTTCAACGGTTTTAAAAAAATATTTGATCAAATCCTGTATCTTATATTTCAATATTAATCACTTTAATGTCCCAAATAAAGTTCCAAATATTAAAAAATGATAAATTTATGGATTTTTTAATTAATCTAAAAATTTTCCGGATATTTGAAAATTTCTAATTTTCCAATCGGCCTATATAAAAATGAATTTTTTTCATAATTTTATTAGGTACAGTTCGTCAATTGACGTTAAAGTGTTAAGATTACGATTTTTATTTTATAAAAAATGAAGTAAAAAATGAATTATTTGTTAAATTTTTTAATAAAAAAAATCCTGTATATTTGTTGTGGGATTTTAAAAAATAAAAGTCGATTAATTTTTTTACGATTATTGATATGTAGTTAGTTGCTTATCGCTAATAACGTAAAAAGTGCTTGGTTTAATAAGAGAAAATATAAATGTTTTATTTGTTTCGATACCGCATAAGATAGTTGACAGTGCCATTACGATAAATCCGCAGAGCAAAATGAACTGGTATAAGAGGATCCTTAAAATCTCCATGCATAATGAAGTAAGTATCTGGAAGCCAGATTTGCTCGTGATGATGAATAGCATTAAGAAATTCATAACGAGACCTATTACTGTAACGTAGACGTGGATCGTACCATTGCTGTTGCAGAAGGAATTCCACTTCGTATTTCTGTGTAGAAAAAATTACTAAAATATGTATCCATTAAGTATAAACTGACTTAAGCGAAAATTATATTTAATGATGAATAATTTGATTTTAATTTATTACATATTAAAATATTAGAATAATATTAAAATCAATTAAATAATATTTATTAAACATGTACCATTATTAATAAACACTGTTCATAATTAACGATATTTTATACTGAGATACAAGTATAAAATATTATGTACAAATGAATATGGAAATAAAAAGCAATAATGAAATGTTTTAATAAACTTTAAATTTGTTCAAATGTAAAATGCATTTTATAATTTCACGTATTTATACAGGTTCCATTCAAGCATATTTTTTATATTTATAAATGTCAATTAAAAGAATCTATAAATAATTAACCTACTGTGAAAACTAATATTTAGTTTGTTTTAAGTACACAAAAAAACATGGATTATGGATGTAGATTTGATTTCGAGGTATATTATGAGTTAATGAATGGGTGAATTGGCACTCTTTTGCAAGTTAAAGTATCGCCATTATTGTAAGATATGGGACACAAAACATAGAATATTGTAACCGCCACATAATCAAGAATAGTCGTCAGAATTTTCTCTCTAAACGAGAAGTTTCCAATTTTGATCATCGATATGTACCACATGTTATCGAAACATTTTTACAATATCTGTGATGATTGCAGTTTTATCGAAACTCTAATGAGAAATAACATGACTTATGTCGAACTGAAATTTCTAATTTAGTAATAAGATATCATTTAAAGAATTTCCAGAATGATGCTTTTAAAACGAAGCGAATTTTGTTAAAATTGAGACAAAATACTCCATGATGTGACAAATAATAATGTAAATCATTAGTAGATCGAGTTTTAACATTCATATGATCTAATTGGAGATATTCCTCCATATATTCTGCATACACATTACTGTAAGATAAATCGCGTTTTATATATTTTTCAGAACATAATGGGTAAGTGACAGATGTTTCATGAATCGAAAAAATTTTCACGTCTTAAAAATGGAAGTAAAATTCTGAAACAACATTAATCATTTTTACTTAATACTGATAAAATCGCAATATTGTTATCAATAGGATGAATATTGGTATGGTATGCAGTAATACTCAATGAATCAATTCTGCGAGTAAGTAATTCCAGATTAAAATCCACCACATACAGTATTTTAAATAATTTGGGAGTATGTTGTACCACGAAGGACTTTTTGTTGTAAAACAATAAAATAAAATCTAAAATTGTATCCACTTTGCTCAGAATGTGGTACTCTGAATCTGTCATTTATAAATTTCGAATGTGTGACCAATTTTTTAAAGATAATTTTGATGTAGGAAGCATATATGTTAATTCAAAAAGTACTAGAGCGAAACATTGGCATTCAAAGTATGAAGCAGTAATACAATCAAACAATGAACAACCTAATACTCATAAAAATCAATAAGGCAATCAAGATCATGAAATCCTCGAACAATTAGTTCAATTATGTCGATTAAGATTTTTAACTCAGAAAGGTTTCGAGTACAAAAAGTTGTGTGGTGCGGGGAATTTATGTGTTCTGTTGTGATCAAAAGATTAGAAGTTTTTTGAGTCGGCAAATACGCAAAATAATCGGACGCTTATTCTCAATTTCGTTATTGATACAAATTAATATCTCAATGTACGCATTTTCCGTGTGATAAAAGCAATTCTTAGAAAAGTACTCATGCGTTTTTAATTTTTCCTCATGTGAAATCAATGCATTATGCCGTGTATATCACTCATCATAATATCGTTGTAGTAATTTAAACCACATTTCAAATAAGGGATACTAAGATCGGTAGCATCTTTTTTATCGCTAAATTTTTTCAATAAGATCAGAATGAATTTAGTGTTAATAATCTGAGCAAATTCATTATTTTGGAAAATACGATAAACGAAACGAAAGAGGAAAAAATTTACGATGAAAATATTAATGAATTAAAGTGTTAAAAGATGCGCAATTCAACACAGTACAATAGTATAAATTTACAAATGAAAATAATAATAATAAAAACGGATAAACGAATTATAAAAATAATTGCATTTAATCAAAAATTGAAAAACTTGAATTCACCAAAATTCTCAGATTTTATATTTAAGAAAAATGTCAAAAAAAATAAAACCAGAAAATGGTATCGTAATGCAAACTGCTTTATATGTTAGTGTGTAGTTTTTGCGGCACGTCTTTCTTATCGCGTGGGACAAGGGTAATATGGACTGAAATAAACAATCACTAATTTTCAGCAAAAAAACAACGTATATTTAAAAATAATGTATATTCTCATATAAGGCAGTAATTCATAACGACAAATGTAACGACCGAAAAAGTAGATGACAACCACCTATAGCGTACTGCTAGAAATTATATTGCTCAGATGAATCGAGAAAAGCTTTTGGATTAAAACTCGTCCGAAAAATAGTGAACAAAGAAATACTTGAGAAAAAATTTCGATGAAGAAACTACTTAAAAGCAATCAAAATTACACAAACATAATGAAACTTACTCGTGATAGAAAAATAGTGCAAATAAATATAAGTGAGAAAAATTATACTCTCATTCTCTCCACCTTTATTGTAACACCCATCTTGTCACAATCAAGATAGGGGCAATGACGAATTTATAAATACACAATAAAAAACAAGGTTAATCATCAATATGATTTTATAAATTAAGTTTAAAATTATCGAACAATTCTAAACAGACGCAGCATCAACATAAACACAGGTAAAAATGCATTAGCCTCGTCGTCAACAAGTAGGAGAACTAATTTGTCAGCCGAACAAACAAGGATTGATTAAGATGTTTTGATAATTATTACGCAAATGACACCATCGTTTTTTGAATGAGTATGATCAATAATTGCAAGGATACCATAAAGTTGATGGTGTAAGCTCATCGGTGAATATATGTATATTTTAATTGAACAATTCTGGTAAAAACAATAAGATTTCTTTTTTTTAATCGTTTCATAATATATAAGAAAGTTGTAATTAATTATTTTTGAAAACCTTAAAATTAGATAGATATAAAATTATTCTTTTTTACACATTATTTATTGCAAAATTTTTTTTAAAAAAAATTTACTCATATAACTTATAATTATTGCAATATTTTTAACAAATAATACAAATTTTAAACAATATTAGAAATATGAAGATTAAAAAATATTAAAATTACCAAACTGGACTCATCCGGAGATGCAAGACTCAACAATAAAACACTCACATTTACAGTCAAGGTTCCTGAAACAAATAATTATACATATCATTTTTTCCTATTTTTATAGTTTAAAATAATTATTATATTAAAAATTGGGTATTAAGCAAGCTGAATTAGGAATTTTACAAACACAAGGTTAATGTTAATACATAAATTACAAATATAAATTATTTTTTATATTTAATTATTAGAATTACATGTTATAACACAAAATTTTATTAATTATTTTTAAATTAAATTAAAAAACAGTATTCCTATAATAAAAAGAAAGTTTATATAGTAAAAGTAATAATATGCGAAAAAAATATACAATATATAAACTTTATAATAAATGATATAATAAATATTTGGCTAATATATATATTTTGTAATTAAACTTAAGAAAATATAACCTTATATATTTTATACAATATGTACGTAGACAATATTTTTTAAATTATATTTCTATTACTTTGACTTGTTAAACCTATTATGAACTATTAAATATTATAATAAAAATAAAAAAAAACTATAAAATGTACTTACATACATATCAAGATATTAGATAGACATAATTATTTTTTTCATTATAAACTTTTACTTTTAAGATATGAAAGTAAAAAACAAATAACGATAAAAATATAAATAAAATGAAAATTCCTCAAATAAATCAGAAGCTAGGATTTTATAAACATTTATTCTGTTAACTTATAATTTATTATTATTATTATGGTTGTTGTTGTTGTTTTTGATATTTTTCTTCTTATTTTTATTATCATCATTATTATTAATAATTAATATAGTTTTTTAAAAAAGTTTCTTTATTAATATCAAGTTGAAATTTTTCATCCATAGAAAATATTTATATATTTAAAACAAAATAATAATTTTTTAATATTTACAATAAATTTTTTATTATACTTTTAATCATTATAATGACTAATATCTATAAGAGATGACATGTGTAGTATTGTCATTATTAAACACTATTGAAATTTATAGACACACCTACATTCTCTCTCATTCTCTCTCTCTCTCTCTCTATCTCTCTTTGTAACTGTAAAGCTTAGTTACTCTATACATCACTAGTGGTTTATATTGTATTATATACCTAACTTTGTGAATTTTTTTGAGTGCAACTTCGAATTATAAAGAAGCTCCAAAATGGCAGTGGAAGGGAAAAGTGTTTTTTGCCAACTAGATACATTACTCTCCGGTTTTTCTCAAAAGAAGTTTTTGATAATTTCATAAAAGTACAAGGTTCTTCTAGCATTTGTATAAACTGCTAACCAATGAACACAACTATTTACATAAGCAATAATCAGTCACAGGTAAGCATCAACGTACTCGAATTTTCCTGCGGATTTGAACTCACTTTTGTATTGTTTATTATTAGAAGGATCCCGAAGTACAAAACAATAGGCTTTCCACTGTTTCAGAAAGGTATGTAAGTGCAGTTGTGAGGTGCACCGGGTCTGAGAATAATTCTTTTATAGATATTTTCTTTTGGAAAATCGGCGTATTTATAACGATCAGTATCCATGGTACACTACCTCTACTTTTCAATTCAGCTCTTATCTGTGCTATCAATTAATTATATTTAATGCGGTTGATAATACAGCTATCTCGTTTTTCCAAATTTTATAGATGATGTTGTTTGAAAAATCGACGTAATTTAAAAGATTCTTATTACGAAGTACATTAGTGTTGTAATTCATAATAGCTCACATCAGAATTATCAATTAATTATATGTATAGCGGTTGATAAAACAGCGTTCTGGTTATTCGTTATTGATGTAATTTGTATTAGTAATTGAGTAATTTATTTAAATATATATATATATATATATATATATATATATATATATTATCCATTCTACTTTTAGTCTACTTTTTAATTAGTTATTAGAGTTATATTATTAGTTATAATAATATTTTAGTGAGCTCTTAAATGTTTTACTATTTATTAGAAAATAATATAATATAATACAATAGAAAACTGTAATTATTATAATTAAAAATAGCCAATTTAAATAAGTAACTTTAATAGAAATTGCTACGCTTAATTTTTATACTAAAATTAAAATTAATCTTTAAATTAAAAATAAGTTTTTAACAACAAAATTAGGCTTCAATATAAATATCTCCAATGTATTATACTCAGTCTGCTATAAAAGCTTTATATCTAATAAAAAAAAACAACAGCGCTGCAAAATATGTAATAAATTTAGTCATTTTAACTGTGGAAAGCTTAAAACAGCGATTAGCAAATATAATTCTAAGGTCAAGAC
Source organism: Eupristina koningsbergeri (assembly GCA_018907245.1). Classification (NCBI taxonomy): domain Eukaryota; kingdom Metazoa; phylum Arthropoda; class Insecta; order Hymenoptera; family Agaonidae; genus Eupristina; species Eupristina koningsbergeri. Next base: position 462,971 of record JACCHV010000109.1, read on the forward strand.
ATATATGATCTATATCAACGAAGCCAATATACATTCTAATATTCTCAACATACACCTTTCCGTCACAATCCCTCCTTAACCCGCTCCCATTTTCTTCGAAGAATTTGAATACGTTAGGTTCGTGTATAACTCACGCATTTTCTATGGTTGAACTATTACAGAAAATAACGTCTTCTATGGATAATATGCGAAAACGATAGCACACAAATCTGATGAATAATATAATGGAGCAGATCGACGCCTGGTTCAATAGTCAGATAACTGAGATTTTAGAACCGATACAGTTTCACATAAAGTCTATAAAAGAAACTTTCCAAAAAGAAATAAATCAAATTAAAATTCAATAAGCTTCTATTCATGAATCTTACATCAAATATTCTAGACAATAGTCAATGTCAATGAAATCCCTAAATCAGACTATTGAAATCTTAACGCAAGAATCAACTCCTTTTCATCCAGCTTACATTCTATTGACCTTAGTTATAGATGGTCTTTGATATAGTGAAGGACTTGATCTATAAAAGTTAGCATATTGCATACTCAAGTAACTCTACAACCAACTAAGTGCTGCAGACATATTGGCTGTTCGATCGCTTGGATAAGCCTAATGTAAATTCAACTATTCGGCAGTATGTATCCTGTCTCACAGACTTAAACTCCAAACATACGACCACTTATCCAAAGACTAAATCACTAGTTGTAACCGTATCCTCTTCTGCAATAGCGCAAAATATTATCAATGCAAAGATCGAGAAGAAGCAATACCACACCTTTATTATAGATACTACTCTTTTAGTTTCAATGTTGAAAGCCAATTTTATTTCTACTTTACTTACTAATATAAATTCCTTGCTTCCTCAAGAACCTATAAGGTTCTTATATTGGCATGATTTAAATCTAAAAATACCAATTTATTGTTTTTACAGGCAATGGATTAAAATTTGTAAAAATAAATTCAGCAGATGTTCCCAAAATAAATTCAGAGGCTGATATTATTAATTTTATAATGCCTCTCCCTTTTAAAGTATACCTTCATATATCAAACGAGCAATAACACTCCTACTTTTATCAACAAAGGATTCCTTAATCTTCTAAAAGGATATCGAACAATAACTAATGCAGATTGTATGCATGAGCACCTCTGAATATGTACTAGATTTAAATACTAGAATGCCTCTCTGTAATACGCTTAGAATATGCTCATTTAATGTTAATTCCATCAGAGCATATATTAAATTGATTAGGATTTTTATCAGTTTTAATCTCATCTACCATGACATTGCAATATCAGAAACTAAACTGAATACTTACATAGAAGACAGTTTTGTAGTGCTGGAAGGCTACAGTTTACTTGTGATCGGAATACATGTGGGGGTGGTGTAGCATTATACATCCATAAATCACTTAAATATAAAGAACTAGCAGTATCGACAAATACTTGGGCTTCTTAACCTGGCCATCCAGAGTATATGTTTTGTGAAATCCTTCTTCCTAATCGTAGTCCAATTTTCATTGCATCCGTATATAGGCCGCCACACGCGACTTTCATTGAGTCTCAAATCCAGAAGATTCATAGTTCCTGCAAAACGTCAATAAAGAATTCTCCCTGTACTGATTACCGTTTGGACCTACTTATCATACACATCTGAAAAATTTGGCTGGATGTTTGCTTTATTCATGAGGAGCATAAAATCATTATTTATAGTTAAAGGTTTCATACCAAAACATGAACTTATTTAAGTTACTCTTAATATTAAATTAAAATCCTTTGCTTCAAATATTTAAATTCTATGCTTATAACGTTATTAACGCAGATGGTCTAAAGAATTATTTTCAATCATATGATTGAAATATGAATGTACAAAGTAATAATTTTGAGGCAGCGCTGGAAAACTTATAGAAACACATTCAGACGCATACTTTTTTGTGCCTTACAAAACGATCTTTCAAGCAACGTAAGGTCGCAAAAAGCCTTTTTAACTAATCGTGACAGACTTTACAAATACTACAATTGAACGAGGACTCGATGTGATTTACTTTCATATAGCAAAGCCCATGTCGTAGAGCACAATCAGATAGAAAAATTAAGATATTTCTATTACCAGAAACAGATATTTAAAATAAATAATACACAACTTCTCTGGAAGGAGCTACGCCATCTAGAAATAGTTAATCTGTCGAATAATATCAACAATATCCTCTCACCTACTAAGCATTATATCAATTTTTACTGGTTATCCTTCAGTCAAACTCCCTTTCTGGTTTCCAATATTATTTCTAACCTTACTGGAGACCTTCCGCCTATTAAACAACTTTACAATTCTTACAGTACATTTAATTTCTCCCTAATTCTATCCTCTAGCGTTAATAGAATCATCCATTCATTTCATTCACAGGTTCATGGTACTGATGGTTTTCCTCAATTATTCTGGGTTGCAGTATTCCCTTTCATTGAAACCTTTATCTGTAAAATATTCAATACACCCCTTTAATTAAGTTAGTTACCCTCCAAATGAAAGCAAGCATTAATTATTTCACTCCCCAAAACCAAATTTCCAAGCAATCTTAACGACTATCGACCCATTTCTATATTCAATTTTCTATCTACAGTTTTCGAAAAATTAATACAGGAACAACTATGACTATAACTCATATATAAATACTTTTAATATCCTATCAAACTTTCAGACTGGTTTTCGTAAAGTTCACAGCACTGAGACCTTGTAATGTGTAGTGGATGATATTAGACATAGTATTGATGAAAAGAAAATTACTATTTTTTTTCTTTTTGATTTACTAAAGCGTTTGATTCTGCTTATCATATTACTCTCTTATCAAAGCTGCTTAATATAGGATATTTTCTTACAGTTTTAAAATGGTTTTCTGCGTATCTTTTCCACAATATCCAAGCTGTATGTATTAATGAGGTTAAAAAAAATTCTTCATTTGTAAAATTACACGTGGTGTGCTGCAATGGTCAATACTCGGTCCTCTGCTATTTAACTTATACTTATAATGATATCAGTCGCAATCTTTATGCTTCAGTAAAATACATTTTTATACCGATTTACAAATATATACATAATTTCCAATACATTAACTAGATCATAATTTAAATTGATTATCATTAGAAGCATCTAAAATATTAGAATGGGCAAAATTAAAAACCCTTTGGCTCTAACTTATTTATGCATAGATTCTTTAATGTACATTAAATCAACATTGAGAATTATATTATTCTTTTTACATCCACGACCAAGAGCTTGAGAGTAGTCTTGGGCTCGAAGCTTTCCCGGAAACACCATAACACCAAAATCTCAAGGAACATTAACCCCATCCTTTATAAGTTATGTTATTTATACTTAAATACCACATATTTTCTACACATATATCTCATTCAAACTCTACTTCTTCCCCATATCAACTATTGCTGCTTATTTCTTACTGATAAACAGGAACTTTAACTCTTAAGAATTTGAAACTCTGCAATTCGTTACATATATAGACTTCAATGTCATATAAATATTACTCCCTATCGTCTTGAGTTGCGATGGTTGACTAAAAAAAGTGTAGGAAGTACTTAATGCTCAACCTATTGTAATGTACCAATATTTTAAATAATACTAACTCGTCTAATTCCGAGATCTTTACGTTATAACATTATTTAAGTTCATAACCTCGAATTATAAACGAAAATTAAAAAATATAATAAAGATGAAATACTACTTCATCACGATCCAAGAATAATCATTGCCAAAACGTCAGTTTTAGGAATAATACGTGGGTATGAACCATAATTTAGACAAAATAATAGGAAATAAATATTCTAATTAATCATGAAGTAACACGGAAGTCTATGAAAGAACACGATCATATCTAAAATCATATGATCGGCTCAGGTTATATATCTATGAACCAATGTTAATAATTGAGAAGTAACATAGAAGGGATAAAATTACAAACAATATAAAAGACAGAGTAAATATGAAAAAAGTGCTTTTTTAATTTTGGAACTAATGAATTTTAAATTCAAGTATTAAGGACTCTCCAACCCTGAAAATATGGAGTGATAACAGACTGCTGCCCCTACAAAACTGCCCACATCGTTCTTTCAGACTAAATATCTCTAAGCTACACTTACTGCGAATAACTATCACGCAAGTAATATTAAGAAGTTATCGATAAACTATTGTAATCATTTTGTAACAACTTTATTTTACAATATTATTCTTACTGGAAATATTAAATAAAATACAAAAAAATTGTAAACTAACAATAATACTAAATAAATAAATAATAATGAAATAAATAAATATCTTAAATATTCATTTATTTATTTATTACATTCTGAGACGTAACACTATTATACAAGATACTCAAAAATAACTACTCTACGTATTTACTTAAGTATTTCTTCGACAATGACTCTACACATTCCTTACGTTCTACAAATGCTCCTCTTCTAATACAATTCAGGGTAGAGACTGAAAAATCCTTACTTTATATATGCTTCTCTATTCTTTGGGATTCTCTACTCTCTGATATCTGAGACTGAGCCTTGATTTTATCATTTAAATATTACCTACTGCAGCGCTTTCTCATGCCTATCGTGTAATTACACTCTCGATCTCTTTTACTCTTTTCCTCGTTCCCTCTGTCATACACTCCCTCATAATTCCCTCTCAATTGAACAACTTACGTATTGTAATATAAATAGACTAACAATTATTATTATTATTATACTGTTCCGCTCAAAATATGTAAAATTATTATCATATTATATTATATTATATTATATCCATATAATATACACTGTATCAATTATATAACCTCCTGCATATTAATAAAAAAATATCTATCTATCTATCTATCTATTTTTGAATACTGGCACATGGAGTGCATCTCACCACTCTATCTAAGGTTGATAGAGTTAAGAAAGGCCAAGATAACGCGGGAAAAACTCAATAAAGATATGGTCATGCAGTCAGTGCTTTTAGATATCAGATATTAAAGTTGCTTGCAACAACTATGGTAAAGATAAAAACTCAAACTCATAATCAGCAAGTGAGATGTTTAGTTGACTCAGGGTCAGAATTATCCTTTATTGATGAAAGCCTAGTCAAACAACTCAAACTCAAGAGGCAGCACTCAAGAATAGATATCGCAGGTGTAGGAGGTCAAAGAGTAACACAAACTCGAGGAACAGTAAGAGTCATTCTCAAATCCATTTATCAACCCACAGTAATAGCGCACATTCTCAATGAGATGTCATCAATTTTACCATCCTTTAGAACCAATCAAACATATGATTGGCCTCATCTCAAAAAATTAAATTTAGCAGATCCTCAATTTCTAAGAGCTAGATTAGTTGATATGATTCTAGGAGCTGATGTATATGGCGATATTATCAAGTCTAATATCATCACATATAATCAGCTGTTCCCAATTTGTCAGTTATTAATATTCGGATGTCTTGTACTAGGTCCAGTTTTATCTCAAGAGGACTCGTCAAGAAGAGCGTATCACGTGCTCTCAACTCAATCTGATATGATACTTGACGAAATTTTAACTAAGTTCTAGATTCAAGAGGAAGTCGTTGAAGTTTCATCAAATTTGTTAACAATTAAAGAAAAAAAGTGTGAGGATCATTTTAAAAATACACACTCAAAAGAAGACAAGAGATGATACGTTGTTCGGTTACCGCTCAAATTGACATCTGATATATTATTTTTGCAAAATACTGCTCAAGTTTGTTTAAAATGAACGTAAAGAAAACTTGAGAGAAACCAGAAGTATAAACTACTCTATAAACAGTTTATGCTTGAATATAATAAACTCAAGCATATGATTCAGTTAAAAAAAGAATCAAATGAATGAATGAACAACACTCAATACTTTTTATCTCATCATGGAGTTCTCAAGAAGCAAGGCTTGAAAACCAAAATTAGGGTTGTTTTCAATGGATCAAGCTCTACTGATACTGGTTATGACTCAATAAAGTAGGATGAGATGAATCTCTACTCTATCATCTTATATCAAAATGGTTTTCCACAAGGAAAGATCTTATTAGCTTGGCCAAGCTTTCCATTCCCAGATGGTTCAATACTATGAGTGATTCAAGTATTGAATGCTTTTTTGATGCATCTCAATTTGCCATGGCAGCCGTAGTTTATCTCGTTATTCGCCAAGCTCAGGTACCAAAATCTCTTTAACGATATCATAAACAAAGATCGTACCTTTGAAGAAGAAATTGTCAATCTCTAGACTAGAACTCTCAGCAGCTCTGCTTCTAGAAAAACTCAATGAGCATGTTCTCGAAATCCTGACTGTGAACGTGAAAGAAACATTTCTCTGGACAGATTCGCAAGTCTCTTTAGCATGGATCAAAACTCACCCTTCGAAATGAAAACATTACGTGAGAAATAGAGTCACCAAGATTCAAGAGTTAACAACGAATTCACATTGAAGATATATTCCAGGCAAAAAAAATCCAGCAGATTTTGCTTCAAGAGAAACATTACTAAATATTTGAGAAATTATCCTCTTTGGTGGACAGGACCATCATGGCTACAACTATCCAAAAATTCATAGCCTTCTCTACTACATAAGAACCCAGATGAACTCTGCGCGCAGGAGTTTCATCCTCAAGTTTGCATTTATGTTTCACAATCTTCGAGAATACAGCAATGGGATTTAATTGATAGATATTCTTCACTGAAGAAACTGTTGAGAGTACATCATTATGCCTTAGATATATCTCAAAATTAAGAAAAAAGGTGAGAAGAATTAAAAACGATGAAACTGATGAATTATCAGCAGAGGAGATTGAGCAATCCAATCAATTTTGGATAAAGGACACTCAATCGATATATTTTCAAGAAGAGATCAAGATACTCAAGAAGAACAACCAGTTACCATCAAATCATTCAATGAGCAGACTCACAGCATTTATTGATAAAGAAGGAATACTCAGGAAGATTTGAGAACTCGACATTAACATATGAGAACAAACACCCAGCCATCATGCCACGCCACTCAAGACTTTCAGACTTGATAATAGATCACAGTCATAGAGAAATCATGCATGGTGGCACTCAACTAACTTTTGCATTAATCTGGCAATACTATTGGATTATAAGATTAAGAGCTTCGGTAAGATCTAAGATATTACATTGTGTAATATGCGCTCGACAGAGAGGTGTGAAAGCATAGCAATTAATGGGTCAATTACCCACCGCTAAAGTTGACTCATTTATACCATTTACTCATACTGGAATAGATTATGCCGGTCCTATAATTATCAATACGTGGAAGGGTAGAGGTGCAAAAACTCATAAAGGCTAGCTATGCATAATTATGTTTGACCACTTTCGCAGTACATCATGAGGTTGTGTCAGATTATACAACTGACAGTTTCATCGCAACATACAGAAGATTCATATCCAGAAGAGGCATCCCAAATACAGTGTATTCTGACTATGGAACCAATTTCATAGGAGCTAATACTCAAATAAAGACCCTGTTCACTCAAGCAACGAGAAAATTCTCAACTTTAGCTCTCTTATTCTCTTGTGACAAGACTGATTGGAACTTCAATCCACCAGCTGCTCCTCATATGGAGGGAGGAATGGGAATCTGTCGTTAAGTCCATCAAATATCATTTAAAAAGAACAGTTAAGGATACATTACTCACCTTTGAGGAATTAACAACCTTTTTATGCCGGATACTTAATTTTTTTCTATATAATATATATAGCTTTGAGATTTGTCTCGTTAGCAGATATTTACTCAGTGAGATTACATTAGTATAATAACTACTAATTATTGAGAAATACCATCTCTGAACCTTTCTCACATTGATATTTCGTAACGATGACTACCCTCCTTATTTTTGAGTAACACCCTCTCATTTTGTATTTTATATAGTATATATTACTTTAATTTATATAAAGTTTTCTTTTATGAAATCTATTTGAAATTGAAAGTACTTAGGTACATAAAATTATAATAATGCAATGGATTTTTAATTGATAGTAAAATTCCACGTCTACTTTATTTATTTTTCTGCATTAGAGTAAATATTTTTACTTATTCAAACTGCTACATAAAATTTGAATTGTAATATATTGGTAAATATCAACATATATATTTAATTTATTTTATGATGTATTTTCTACTTTATATATTAAACAATCATCAAAATTCACCTGTAATTTTCTTACATGTTATCATGTAAAGAATATCAACGCAATATAGATTGATACAATGTTTTAATTTCCACAAAAATACTAATTATAGGAAAAGAATTTTATCAAAAATACTACATATTCAAATTCACAATAATAAACTTGATCGTTAAAAAGATGCATGTAATATTAATAATCGATATCAGTCGATTCTAAATATTATAACTTAGAATAATAACTTAACCTGATGTATATGGATCGCTTATTTACTTGCTATAATCTGATATTGCGAAGATCAAACTCCGAAGATCCTAAGCGTTTTCTATGTATATTTATTAATAATTAATTTTCACTTTATTTCCATATATACGTAAATTCAGTATTGTAGTATTTATAAGTCATTATTTTTTTAATAAAAAATCAATTAGTAATAATTATCTTTTAATATTAATAATAATTTGATAAAAATAAAAATTTCCTTGTCAAAAAGTTGAGAATTCAATTTAAGAATAAGTACTTGTATTTTTTTTAGAATCAGACCTTTTTAAATATATATAAAATTCTTAAATTTACAAAATGGAATGTACTTCAAATCAATATTTACAATAAACGAGACTTTTTAATAATTGAACCAAGTTCAAATCATAATTAACTAAACCTAAGACCAGAATACTGTTTCTTATCAAATTCAACTACTATTTCAAAAGACATATTTAACCAATGTAGAAATCTATAATTAATAATATTTTTTTTAATTCATGACAATAAAAATGCACATTTAGAGAAAAAAATAATTTTTCAATAATGCAGATAAAAGTAATATCACTTTTTGTATATATATTGTCGAGTATAAATCGACTAAAAATATAATAAGAATATAAATTTGATAAAAATTGATATTTAAATTTGATTTTTATAATTTTTTTTGTAAAAAATTTCATAGATTTTGTAGTAAATTATTTTTTTTTTATAAATTACAAGACATAGTATTTTAGAACATTTATACATTCATATTATTCAATGTTGTATTACCAATTTTATTTAATTTTTTTTTAATTATATAATTATTATATTGAATTTGTAATTGATTCAGTTATTCAATAATTTTTTATACATATATGCTTGTATAATTATACATATATAGTATTAATTGTGGTGGTAACGATAATGTTGAAAATAACAATAACAATAATAACTACAACAATAATAATAATAACGATAATAGTACGATGATGATAGTAATAGTGACGATGACAATGATTATTATTATTATTATTATGTTTGAGATAATAATAAAAATAGTCTCAGTCGAATTGATGTATGAAAAATACCCTTTCGACGGGAAGTGAGCAGTGAACTGTAGTTGTGTAGTGCTGTTTTGTGATGGTCGTGCCGATGATGATTATTATTGTGTTTGTCGAAGTGCTCAGGATACTCAGTTTCATTTGGTGGTTGTAGTGGTTGTGATGATATATCAAGATCAGGTATGTTGTCATCTAATTGGCGGGTGTGGGGTGGGGGCCTCAGTGTACCTTGAACCGGAGGTAGAAGCCGCCTATCATAACGTGTTGCTCCTAACAAATTATCCAAGATTTCTTTGTCGGACTTTCCTTCCTCAAAGCTATAACATAATTTTTAATCTTAATACACAAATATTTTTAAAGTTTTCATTTATAATATATCTATATTTATTTAATTATTAACATTATTATCTTTAATTCTATGTTATTAAATTTTAACCTTAAATAAAAAACCTTAAGAAAAATATTTTTTATAATAATATTTATAAAATAAAACGCAAATAATACTTTAGTACATATAGTAATAATTGTTGAGAAATATGGAAAAATAAAAAAAAATTTTAATTCCTATTTAAACAGTTATAAAGATATTTTAGATTTGAACATTTCATTTATTGATTTATATTAAAAATATCTATAATAAATTTTTTTATATTATATATATATATATATATATATTATCTATTATCATTTACGTAATAAAATAAAATAAAATTAAATTTGTAAAATTTACTCTCAAATTTAAAGAATGTCCCTTACTTATTAAGTTTAAAATCGAACTAGACATTTTTAAGGAAATATTGTAAAAGCCCGGTTCAATTCATTTTTAATTTATTTAAAATTAAATTGCATATATTCTTTAAAGTTGTTAGAAGCTAATACATTATTTGTATACAAAATATATTTGGAATAAGTAAATATTATTCTTACAATCTATAATTTATACATTAACATATGTCTAAATTTAAAATCTTGTAAAGCTCACCTAAATTCAACGTAAAACATATACATGAAAACCCTTTACAAAATATACGCTTAAAACTATGTAACGGAGCAGCCTTCTTGCTGCTCCGTTAGGCTCCCGATCGGAGGTGGCTCGCCGGAGCCAGGGTGTTGGTAGTCCTCCTGAAAGTATTAAAAGAGGAGTGGAGCCGCAAAATAAATAACACATGGCTATAAAGATCCTCGTTTATTCATACGTCTTTTTACATAAATATAGATGTATGAGGTGGAAACCTGGTTTTGTTCCTGAAAAAGAAAAAAGATGGCATTCATCAAGCGAGTCGTCTTGAAAAAGAGAGGTTACAGGCTTGATACTCTTCTATTGAGCTAAGTTCGCTAGTTCAAAGCGCCCCGAGTTGGCTTTGACTTGCTCTTTATACTCTGCTCGCGAGCCGGTGGCGACTCGTATTTTAATTAGAGCGAGTCGGCCTGACCGAGCCGCGCGTAGGAATGACGAAGCAGCGGATATCCTCCGTCCTTGCCGGTGCGAGTAACGGAGCGCACTAGGGCGCTGCCGAGCGCCCGAAAGAGAGCGTCGCTCTCCCACTCAGGCGATTTTATCACAGCACCTGCGCCAACGCGTCGCTGCGCGTGCGAGGTGGTGAGCACTAGGAAAAGGGGACCGGGCCGCCCTTCCGGAAGAGAGGGCACAATTTGCTTTTCTCTCTCTCTTTCCCGTGACGTCGCAGCTTCTTGGAAGTCGCGCGTAATGAGGCTTTCCCTCGCAACTATAATACAAAGTATTATAAAATCTTAAGAAAACATTTAAAAAGGCATATTTAGCTTTGATAACAACATAGGAAGAGAAAGAATAAAGAGGATGACACGGATGAAAAGGTATATCGGTAGTGAAGGAGAAGACAACGATCTTCAGTCTCCGGTGCCTCAATTCTGCAAATAATCGATCGAAATGAATGGGTGGGTAAGAATTTCTGCTAGCTGATCCTTGATGGAATCAAGCACAAGGTAGATAAGCACTTGGAGCAGTCAAGTAACTAAGTAGATGGAAACTAATGGTACAGCTGGTGTTACTTAGAATGAAAATCTTTAACACTCAGTTTTCGGTTGAATGTTTTAATCCTCAATTTTTCGATGATTCTTAATCTTCAAATAAGGGAAAGAAAATGCTCTGAATATTCAATGAACATCTTGGTATGTGAATAATCAAGTTCCTATCAGGTGTGAGAAGAAATAAAATATTTATGTTTGTTGAAAAATAGATAATGAAGGATGTACTTTTTAGTTCTGAAAAACATCTTACATTCCTTATTCTGAATGACAATAACGGTCAATTCATTGTTCAATCAACGTGACTTGAACTCATATCGTGTTTGGTATGATACCTCAAAATAACTCAAGTTAAACAATGATTGCTCTTTATATTCTTCTATTTTACTTGGCTATGCAGTTTGGTAGAAGGGAGGAAGTTAACATAATGATGACAACATTATGTACTTCACTTTATTTTTAGTCAATTCTTTAAAGATAATCATTAAAACATGAATTTTTGGAAATATTTTCCAGGCGTCTTTGTGAATCGAATCGAAAATGGTGTAGAGTTCATCATTCAATATGATGTGAACTCCTAGTTGTCCCAATGCTATTGTTTTTCTAGGATGATAATCTCTCGTAGAAATAACTTATTTTATTCATCTTTTCTTTGGCTTTTTTTATGTCTTTTTGTGTGATAATTACACTTTTTTTATTTTTCTTCTATTTTGTATATCTTTTTTTAAAGTAATATCGTGTTGGTTTTTTAGAATTCATGTTAAAATCAAACAAATTATCTAAATGCATAGTTTTTTTCAAACTAATATTTGGTCTGGAAAATATCTTCCTCAAGCATTCTTTCGATAATCCTCATTATTTTCTCTTACAAGGTACCTTGCTATTCTTTTTCCTTGATCGTGTTATATAGTTAAGATATGTTGATGATGTTTAAGATCGTTTGATTTGTACGCGGTCACTATAATTATATAGTGGTTTTTGAAACGAGGTTTTATGTCAGAAATGTACCTTTTTATATTTTTTCTTCTGATGTGAGTCAAAAGAATCGAGAACCTTTTATTCTTATTTCTCAAATTTTTTCATCAGAGAAAATCGGAAAATTATCACAAGCAGTATTTATTTAAAAAAGCTAGAAATTACAGTCTTCATTTTTATGTTATTTTTGCATATTATGCAATCACAATTTTTACCATTTGATATATTCTTTCTACTGATTTGAATTACAGGGTGCCGTATATCAGAGTTGTATTTCATATTCATTTCAGAATTCCTTTTGCTTAGAACATAGATTGAGGTTAACGTGTTTACACGTACACCTGATTTAATTCTAACTAGCACCGAACACTGCAATACGTTTATTTAGTTTTATTCTATGTAATTGCATGGAGATAATTCTAAAAGTTATAAAAACCATTCACTGTTCTTTGTATGATAACAGCAAAGAACAGCTGTATCGAGAAATAAAATACGACGTTACTCTGGATCATAACAACAGAGGCGTCGTATATTAGTTAATGCCTAGTGTCAACAAAGACGTGTATTTTGTCATAACTGCATATATCACATTCGTCTGTTAACATTTATTATCGAAGTAGTGAATAAACCTTCGATATTTTGATTTGTTTCAGACGGCTGTTGAGGAGCTACAGTTAGACGCTAACGCAGAAAACACCGCGGAAATTTAAATAGTGTATAAAGTACAATAAACCGGAAAAAAAATTAAGTATTGAATCTAATTTTATTTGTTGTGCCCATCCTCCTTCTCAGTAATTCCTGGCCCTGATCTAGAGAAAGAGATCGTGGCGTTGAATTGCATTTAGAAAATTTATAAATTTTTTGTTCATGAACTACTTTTTATTATCGAATACCACGGTTTGAGAACGCTAATGTCGTAATATGATCTATTCGCAATTCTTCAATTTATGATACTGCTGATAGTATTTTTAAAAGAGGTAAGTCAACCCGTTTTCTAAAGTGATTTCGCGTAAGAATAATTCTTATATTTTGATGATGAAAACGAGGTTATAGTTCGACTAAATTGATCGAGATCATTTGCCATGGTTTTTGTACATTTGTTGCGAGATTTTTCATACTGTTGGATATTATTATTTTTGATAAATATGGTAGATTCTAACATATCTAGTAGATAAACATCATATGTATAGTTCCTAAATAAAAATAATTTTGTATAAATCAGTATTTTGTTTTAAAGATACCTAATTATTCCGCAAATAATTAATTATGTATCTCTTTTAATACATTAATTAGGTTTTAATTGAAATACATCTTTTGAACTCTTTTAAAGAAACCAATATTTTTCTAGTCATCTTTGAACAATCAAGAATTAAAAAAGTCAATTGTTGTGAACTTTTGTTAAAATCTGGCGTTTAGCGCCTGAGTAATACTTATAATATCAATTTTCGTCATCGGTAATTATATTGTTAAAAAAATATGAGTTTTCTTGCACACAATTTAAAATATAAGAATAAACAAGATATTTATTATGTGAGATTATAATTCCTTATTTCTACAAATATAATATTTATATTTTTATCAATTTAATAATATATATTTGATAAAATTCATTTATATAATCTACAACAAAATTCCGGTTTAATATGCATCTGATACGTTTCATAAAGTATTAAAATATGAACAATTTTTATTCACTTACTTTTAAAAAAATTATCTATAAATATATTTTGAAAAATATAAATTTTATTTATCTACGCATTAGCAATATACATAGTTTAGTTAAAATTATATATTTAAATTTTTGAATATTTAAAAAAGACCTACATATCATCAGCCCTTGCAGTTGTACCAAGTATTAACATGAGAAAGAGAATACATAGAATTTTAAATAAGAAAGAATTTTGAAAGGAAGCATCTGGCACTGAAAAAATTGATAAAATGTGGTCACTACAGCTTGTACGTCGTTCTACGTCCGCTAAACCCATTTTGTCATCTGAAAAAAAAACTCAGATGAATTTTACAAAATAATAATTAAAGGTATAGTTTAAAAACAACATATGTAAATTCAGTTACATTTTTTATTACGTAATGAGAAAATAATGATTACATTAATATATGTAAATATTATTTATTATCTTATAAATTTTATAATACGATAAAGAGATGAATTTTCGATTATAAAAAATAATTTATTGATGAAAATAATATTAATATGTATCAATAAAAATTATATAAATAGTAATTATATATATATATATATGTAAATTACCACGTCATATACAAGATTTATTTAAGAATTAAGAAAACAAAATTGCAAATTACAATTTACAAATCACTTTAAAAACTTATTTATTTTCATGTATATTTATGTTTGAGCTTCAGACCTGTCACGTATGTAAAATTGCAAACGCATACGCGACGAATTAAATTGTACTCGCATCAGTAAACGAAGACTAAACATTAGGAAAGTGACATTGAGGGAATCGAACGGAGTCGCAAGTAACGTGAAACCCGCGAGTAATAAGAACTTTCGAGTTCGCCAAATTGCGAAAATTTAAGATCAGAGGCAACAATGAATACACAGAGATTAATCGAAAGGCAATACCGGAGAAAGCTGACAGAACGATAATTAAACAGAGGCACCCGGAGCGAGAATTCGCGGATTTTGCAATTTCTCCACACAGCGGAGGTAATGAGTCAAATCGAAAAATACGTAGGGACACTTCAAATTGGACTTTGACTTCAAATTCGACTTCGATTCGGTCTTGATCCGGGATTCGGTTCGGGTTCTTAAAACTTATTACATTCTTTTTTTATACAATCGGGACTTAGTTTTCTTGACACGAAACATTGTATTACACATTACATTACTCTTTCTCTCTCGTTCATTAAGAGAGATATAATAAAAAGTACCATATTAATTAACGGGCGTTTTCTTTATTAACAAACTCCGAACCTCACAAAGGCCAAAACGCTTTGACCGTTTTGGCTAGGGCAGAACGAAACCTGGAGAAAATTTCGCGATTCAGTTATCAAAGAATAAATATAGTCGTGACATCTTAGATACGTAACCGACCCTAACAAAGATAATATTAACACAAACATAAAAGCTATCAAAAAATTTAGACATCACACACATTAATCTCAAATTAACTAACAAAAGTAGATTATCACTTATTAAAATATAAATTTAAATAAAAAATAAACACAAAATATTAAATACAATAATATAATCTTTACAGATATTATTTTACCTAAGTTTTTGAGAATTATATTTTAACGCCTCGATCTCTCTATAGATCGAGGCCGGGATGTACTTAGTCGGAGGATGGGTACTCCAAAAAGAAATAATAAAATTTAATTTAATATTTTCAATTTCTTTATTGTACTTCGATACAATGACTTCGACTTTTAAATTTTGGCGACTTTATTTACTTCGCTTCTCGCCGGTGACTCCTCAGTTGCAGTCTAAAACAAGGTTTATTCACCTTACTAATATGTAAATATTAAATAAACGATCGTGCTTGCAGTTATGACACAAGACACGTCGTTATTTACATTCAATCTTAATCAATATACGGCGTCCTTGTTGTTATGACGCAAGTGACGTCGTATATTACTTTTCAATACGATTGCTTCTGCTGTTACGACGCAGAAAACAGAGTATGATGAGGTATTTATTTATTATTATTGTATTTTGGAATTATCTCGGTATAATCACAGAGAATAAACCAAAAATACAATAATTCTTTTTTTTATTCTATTAGATCTGTACGAGACACTCGTGTAAACACGATCGCCTTGTTCAATTATCTAAAATAAAAGGTCCCCTTCGGTCTCAATTCACCCGTTTATATATCCGCGATTTACCGCGGTTTCGTCTTTTCTCCTTCCTGTGGAGGGGTAATCGGTGTTAGTTTCCGTGGGGAAGGCATGCCGTACGCGTGTGATTTGCGCGATTTTGAATAACTCGTTAGAAAAATCGTTTCATGTTTAAATCGGCAAATCGCGTGTTAGCTGCTGTTTGTTTCGTCCCACTGTAAACCGAAACTTCCATCATCTGTGAGGTGAGTGAACCGGCCGGTCATGAGGTTAATAAACCTTTAACCTCAAAGTGATGTCGCGATAAGGTGCAACATCGTCGGAATATAAAAATTTAATTTTACTCAAATTAACCTGTTATGATATATCCAAATACAAATATATAAAATATTATCATTACATTCCTACTAATTTATGAGGCCATATTTTTGGGCTACAAAAGTAAATTCAAGATAAATTCCGTTTTATTAAATAGGACGTAGAAATAAATCCTGACAAGCATGATAAGATCCATGAAAACTATACCGGTAATTTCGATTACCAATTTGATACAGTACTTCGTGTAAAATAACAATTGCTCGGGATTATTGCTGGTATCTACAAATAAAGGAAAATTTAAGAGAAATGCATTCTATAATAAAAATACCATTTTGTCTAGTTCTGATAGTTTATTTGTAGCTCAAATAATATGTTCCGAGGAAATTCATAACAAACCTATGTATTCATCATCAAAAGATTATCATAAAAAATGAAGAATAATAGAAGAACATAATCCAATTTTTCCTAAACACAGGCATAATTTTATATATGGATGGATATACGAATGAGCATGGAACCGGTACGGAAATATGGGAGGCAGGAATCTGTAGCATGTTTGCCTATACCTTTTACAACAATCTCTCTTTACTTTTAGTAGAAATAAGAGCTATAACTGAAAGCATTAAGATAATTTTAAAAGAAATATATCAAGAAACCTGTCCTCATCATCTACTTTGCTTACCCTAAACAGTATAAACTCTTCTTATGAGAGATCTTGTATTATACACAACACTTAAATATATTGACAAAAGATAACAACGTCACATAGAAAATTAGAAAGACAATACAATGACTAACAGAGGCATCAAAGACATCAGGAAGACGAACCTCAAGGTGAACATACCTAAGCAGGTATTAAAAAAAGCTATGTCTTCTTGATTACAAGGGAAAACAAATAAAGGTTGAATAACATTGAGGGACTCAGGATATCCAAAGCTTAGTAGATACTAATCTAATTCATATGGCAGCCAAAACTCAGTTGTAGACTTAGAAGACAGAAAATAAGAACGATGATTGTCTACTTTAAGTATTAAGTTCAAGAAATTCTAAACGTAAAAGATCATTCTCAAAAGGTACAAAAAAAATATTGTATGAAATATATAATTTACATTTAGATACTATAATAAATAAAAAGGAAAATACTTTAAATAAATAATAGAATAAAACTATTCATACTTAATAAGAACGATTTTGAATATATAAATAAAATGGGACATATACTTTTCTTTAAGATTCTCAAGTCTTTAAACATATTATGAACGTATTAGGTATATTTCATTACACGTTATTTTAATCTAATGAATAAAAAGCAAAAGGTTAAAACTAGTCAATATTATTAAAACTAAGCTTAATTATTGCAAACAATTTTAAATATAAAAATATCATAAAAAAAATACTATCATTGATATGATACCATCACACAAGATAATTGAATATTGTGCATATGACTTCTAATCTCCAAAATAATCAAATTTTAAAATAGCTACTCAAAATTTAAGATTTAAAATGAAAAAATGCATCTAGGAAAGCATAAATGACTTGTATAAAATATAAAAATAAATGACATATTCACTATGTAATAACATAGGAATAAATACATACTCTTAAGAGAAGAGTAAATGTATCCATTATCTGAAATGGTCTATAAAGCCTTATTATTCGAACAAAAACTATTATATATCTTACATCCGTAATAGATGGACATTTCATATTTGTTTACATCCAATTGTAGAATAGCTCATTGGGTACATCCTCTATCTGTTCAATAAACAAGGGAATAATGGTAATACTCTTCTCGCAATCTACTTCGTTGTCAATGTTACAATTTACATTTTGCTCTTAAAAAAAAAATAATTATTGACTTCTTAGAGATTGAGCCATGATGATCATAATTCGAATTGTCTTTCACTAACTTTCGAACAATCACTAGTAATTACCTAACCTACTGTATTGATTATTCCTCTTCTTTTATAGTAATATTCTAATTCATTAACCACCCTCCCCTATAAAAATTTGATATATCTTATGTATCATTTCATATTATTATAAATTTTTAAATTGAATATTGAACTTTATTAATTTTATTGCCAATATTATTATTGTAATTGGTATAATTTATTAATACAATAAACTAATAATACAGAAAATCAACGTACAAAATATTGTTACAATACTTATAGAAAATCAGGAAAAATTAAATGTATTCAATAATGCTTCAATTATACCACCATTTAAGACACTCGAAATGTTTTTCTCCCAAATATTTTTCATACTTAAATACAGTAAAAGATATCGAAACTTTAAAAGGTGTAATTAATGTACAATAAATTAATGTATTAAAAGCTTCGTAAGTACGATTCTAAATTTGAAGCAAAGCTGTTACTTATTCAATATTTTTTCGTTAATTATTATTTCATATATTTTTCATTTTAAATGAGCATTTTGTCTCCGTACTTAATGAAACAATGTCTATGTACAATGGAAGACTTTTGTTTGTCGTCAAAGATCATCAGATATATCACAATTCAAAGATATCATTCTAATCACAATCAATACTTAATGAATTTTAAATTTTAAATGTCTGTAAACTTAAGAGTTCACCATATAAATATACATTAAATAATTATGAAACATAAAGAAATAATGATAACAGAAAAAAAAAATGTAATGCAGTAACCATTTGACATAATAAATAATACTCTAATGTATTAATATAAGATGAAAATTTATAACCCTTATTATTAAATAAAATAATCTCTTTTCTATTGAACAATGAAATGAAAGTTTTGCTAAAATATTTTTTTCAATTCAAAAACACAATCAAATGAAATTATCATGTAAAGTTTACATGATAAATGCAATTTGTAAATCAAAATTTTGTATAAAAATTTATATTTAAATGACAGATAAGTTCAAAAGAATATAAAAAAAAAATGTCTTACAAAAGACAATAAATACAAAATATTGTTAAAAATCAAATTAGTTTAAGATTTGTAACTCGATAATAAAGTTAAAAATACAGAAGGTCTAATTTTTAATATAAAACGGAATATAAATATATTAATTCAATTATTATAAATTACTATCATTTAAATGGATTAAATAAATATAAAATTTTGATAAAATTGGTAAATTTCTTTATTTCGAATTTATATGTATTTATTTAACGAAATATTAGTGAATTCATTAGAGTACAGTTGTGTGTCCTATGAAGATAAAATTTCATCGACACTTTGAGACTCTTCGATAATCAACTCTCAAGTCTTCAAGTGGCGACACTACAATCCAAGAGAAGAAAGTACATCGATCTTTTATGTTTTTTTCAGAGAAATAGAATAATAGAATAGTTTTTTTTTTATATTATATAAAAATTACTAGACTTTCTTCTATACTTTTTGAAATATGACAATATGTATATAGCAATAATTGTATTGATCTTTATAATAATACATACAATACAATTACAAAATTAAAATTTTAAAAATATATCATTTAATATTATATTTAATAACTATCGTAATTATTTCAATATCCTATTAACGTATCAAGATAGTAATAATAGAAACAAAGACGTAGAAATAACAAAACAATATACTAAAAACAATTTTTGCTCTTAAAATTGTCTTTCTATCTAATGTCATTATAAGTATAAGATTTGAATCAGTTACCATGTTTACAATTTTATAAGTACGGAAAATTAATATAATTAGATTAAATCGTATATGGAATCATCAACAATTACACATAAATATTTTGATAGAAGTTGATATTTAATAATATATTTATATTATATATGTATATATTTATATTATATTATATTTATATTAAGTTAAGCATATAATTAATAATATTATTTATAATATAAGCTGTTACAGTTATTCGACGCATATAGATGTTATGAGTTTAAATTTATTATATATTCAAAAAGTTAATAATATAAGAATGTCTCGTATAAGGTTTAAAATAGCTTAAAGAAAGAAAAAATTATTACTGTCTATATATAATTATAAGGTTTAAATATATCAATAAATACATACAATTTATTTTAATATAAATAAAGTTACAAAACTTTTTTATTTAAATTAACTTAGAAAATAATTAACCTCTGATTAGAGTAACTACTACTTTTTATTTTAATTAATTATTAAAGAGAGTACTCAGAACTTCGATTTATAAATTCAAATACAATTATAATTATATTTATTGCCACAACTTTCTGCCAAAGATTTTTATT
Organism: Eupristina koningsbergeri; assembly: GCA_018907245.1. Classification (NCBI taxonomy): domain Eukaryota; kingdom Metazoa; phylum Arthropoda; class Insecta; order Hymenoptera; family Agaonidae; genus Eupristina; species Eupristina koningsbergeri. The sequence goes on from JACCHV010000109.1 coordinate 483,817, forward strand.
TGTTTATTTAATATACTTCTGTAATTTAATAAACTTTATAAGTACATTTTGTGAAAAAATTTAGTAAGGATAAATATAGTACGATATGCTTCCATTATCATTTACATCAATTTATTCTTATAAATTATCAAATTATGGCATAAATTTTAGGGAAACTTTGAATAAAAGGAAAGAATTTAAGTTTTAGTAGAATAATTATAAAATATCTATAATGTTAATGACAAAAATACAGTATGTTATGTGATACTATATATAATCGACAGCCTTGGCCGCTTAGCCTCGTTCACGCGAGAATCTAACGATGTGAAGGTTTCCTTTACCATCTGTTCAATTAAGTATATGGTTATTAAAAAATCCATATTTGGACAATATTAGCATTTAGTAATTTTTCATAAAAAAATACTTTGATTTTTTTGGGAAAACTATATCAAATTTTAATTTTAACAAAATAAATGGTAAAATTTCAAACAATATTCAATAGAATAAATATCAAAAAATTATCTTAAAAGTTGAAACTCAACAATAAAAAAGTATCATTTATAATTTGTAAATAATATAAAAAAAATTATATTTTATATGTATGTTGATAATTTCAATTTAATTATATTAGTTATATATATAAATAAATATAATGTAATTCTTAAATTTTTTTAAAAAAATAAAATTATGGTACATATTGTTCTGTTTAAGAATTTTACATGAATTAATTTATATTATTTTTCATTAATATATAATGTATAATTTAATACATATATATATATTGTAACAGGTTATTTTAGAAGTAACAAAATATAAAATTAAAAAAAATTGATAAGTAATTATGACATTAAAATTTAATATTAATATACATTTTATATAAAAGTGATTAATCAACTGAAAAATTCAAAGTAATATTATCGCAGAAAGTGGGGGAGTTAAAGAAAAAATTTGAATATTAATGTTTGTTATAAAATAAAATATATAATACTATAAAATAAAAACATTTGTTAATTTTTTTATTATGATAGCCGAAATAAAGAATCTAAAGCGTATTTTAAAAGATTAAAAACAAATTTAGAATATAAAACCTTATAACACAAATATATATGATACAAAAATAATAATACTTATTTGATTATAAACAATAATAATGATAATATTTTATTACTTTACCAATAAATAACAATAATTAATATTAAATAATAATATTAATAAACATATTAATAATTATCTTAATAACAATAATTTAATAATAACACCTATTAAGTAATAAGCAAGAATAATATTAAATAATAATAATTGTAATCTTATAAACTTGCTAATATTAATAATAAAAACTATAAAAATAATCAAAACTAATATGATAATTAAAATATTAATAATAATGTATATTAACTATAAATAATAATGAAAGGATTGAATGGCGATAATCGTAATATATAAAATAAATTAGCTAATTATAATAATTATAAATAGATAATCAGACAATAATAGTAATATTAGAATTTGATTAAGATTAAACCTGATAATACAACAGCAAAAAACATACTTTATTTAAATAATAAAAATAAATCTAATAAAATAAAATACGTGAAGAAAGCTAAAAGTAATAATATTATTTGTTTTCTCTTTTACATTAATTTTGAACATTTTAGAGCGCTAAAAAGTTGTTAAGGTAACAAAGTACAGTATTGACCTCTATGAAACGTATGCCTGAAACTAGTAAAAAAAGGCGACAAAAAAATTTGAAAGTAAAAAAAAGTTAGAAAGCTAAACAAAGGAAATTCTTAAACAAAAAAACTTAGATAAGGAATCTTATGTTTATATAAAGAAAGTATTATAAAAAAATAATATGTAATTTATCCAACTCGTTCCAAACGTAACCAAAGTATTCGCGCATCATTTACATAAGCCAAATGATGCAATAATAACTCAAACCCTTATTTAAACACCTTTTTATTAAAAAACATTAATTATTACAGTTTAAATTAATTAAAACGAATTGCACTTATTTCATAATTATTAAAGATAAAAATCTAATTCATAAGCGATACAAAAATGTGTTTATACAATAGAAAACTCACAAAATTGTTCGTTGGAAATAAATTCATAATTTTATTAATAAACACATTAAATTTGTAAATAAAAATTATAATTTACTGAGCCAAAGCAATTTCATAAACTATATCAAATTAAAAAATAACATTACTATTGAATTTATTATAAATAAATAAATATTATTAATTTACTCGGTAAATATTAAGATATTTGAATGCGACAAAAAATAGAATTTTAAACGAAGTTATGGGCGAGAGAACTTAGCAAAGAGAATTCGGATTAACTAATAAATTTTTGCCCTCTTTGCCCATACACTCTGTACTTAAAAAATACTATAAGAAGGGCGGATATTTGAGGTACAAGGGCAGTTTTTTGGTGACTTTAAAAGGCTAATAAGGTCCTGAAACTTCTCGAAGTTTCATTCTCTGCAAAATCTATCCATCACAACTCCACCTTAAGTTTAGTAAAATGAGATCACCCCGTATGTCCCTTTTGTGTGCCGGCACTGTTAAGCCCGTGCATATGTTTACTTTATTGTTTTTCAAAGAATACTAGCCACAGAACACATTTTTAGCTTATAGCAATTTTAAAAACTCTTTAGAGAAGAATATGAATAATTCATTTATACACGTATATTATAAATGAATTGCTAAGGGACTTTTAATATAAATGTATATATTGTTAATTAGTGTTAAAGTAACTGTGAGAAAATTCAAAATTAACTTTTATTTTTAGAAATAAAAATAAAAAATGGTGCAAATAATACATATAAGGAAGAGATTATTGGGAGATCAACAACATTGTACATCGTAATGGTCAAATTTAATAAAAGTATTTTCATGGTGAGAGAATTATTCTCTTTCTCTCTCGCACTTATAACTTCTTTGACAACCTCACAAGCGTCCGTGGCCCGAACTCTTAAGAGGTCGCTAGTGTTTCTATATGTGTGAGAGAGAAAATGCATATTTCTCCCACCATGTTTGTTTCCAGAATTTAACATGGACCTTATCGTTCTCTTAGTATCTGTTCTGTGGATAGCATACTCGTTCCCATAACGCTCTCTTCGTCAACCTTAAACTTACACATTTACATATAAATATACACACACAATTACTCCTCACAAACAAAAATTTTAACTTTTTTTTCCATATATATTTTACATTACAAATATATATATAATATATATATATATATATATAATATATAATATTATTATATTTAAATATTATAATAATTATTTATATAATGTAATTTATATATTTTCATTGAGAAAAGTTTCTATACATGATATTATATCTTAACCTAACTTCACAATAATTAATCAGTGTTTCGACTGAACCACATCCCCATTCCGGGCTAGTGCGTAAAAGTGTAAGTCAAAAAGGAAAGATATAAAAATTTCATTTTAGTAAATGTGAAAATTTAATAAATAAAATAAATTAACAAAATATAATGCACGTATAAGTTCGCGATGTTGTAATTTCATAAAATTTCTTTATTCTAATATCCTAAATTCTTAACATTAATTTAACGCAAACGATTACAATTAAATTTTAGATATTATAATATACATTCCTTACCTAATATTTATTGAGTGCATTAAAAAATATATATAATTTAATTTTGAATACAATTCACTAAAATAATAAGGTATTTTAAGATTATATATTTATTAATTATTTATTTCCATAAAACACGATTTTCTTATTTTTTAAATAAGAGTATGATAATTTTTCTCTAAAATTCAGCAATCGATTAATAATATTTCTGAGAATTAAAAATTCTCGAAACTTCTTTATTTTTAGAAATACCGTTACAATATGAATTTATAATATTTGTAAATTACCGATACATGCTCAAACATAATCACAAAGCCATATGCTGAATGATATCTCTTTTTATGAAACTCATATAATTTGAATTATATATTTTAAATGGTAATATGTATTTGAAATTTCGAACCATAAATTTGTTCGAAAGTAGAATTAAAAAATAAAATATGTTTTTTTTATTTTTTATATTTTTTAGTTTTGAATAAGAGTTATTTTGCCAATTAAAAAGTAGTCAGAATTTCCTACTTCAATGATAATTCATAAATTAATTTTAAAGTTCAATCATTGCTTTATTAAAAATATTATAAACATTAATATGCATAAAAAAATGAATATTAAAAAATGATAATTAAATTACAGTTATAAATCGAATTCATAAGTAAATATGGTCAGGGATCTAGTTCTAATATAAAATAATAAATCCTAGATTTAAGGCTCTCATTAAAGTTCTTCTATCACCTAGTATTAATATTTATAATGTATGTATTTAAAGGGCATATACATATATGAGCATAGGCCAAACCGTTGAGGAAAGCCCGAGTGATAGATGAAATGGATTACTGAAGTAGGTTTCACAATTACCGAATAGATGGTTGTAGTTGAGTTCTAAATAGATAGTCTTGCTGAAAGTATGTAGAATATTAGTAACTAAGATATAAATTAAAGTATTGTTTAATGAATTTGAAAAATTGAAACTCGTTTGTGTCTGTTCAACCCCATCTTATAATAATAAGCTTTCTTTTAATCCAATCTTTAGCTTACTTTTACATATAAGTCAAAATTTTTAGAGTTACCAATATGGTCAATATGCTAACGGTTAATTAATGCATTAATTTTTTTAATTTTCTCAAGTTGTTTCGATTTGTCTCTGCATTTGATGAGATTCTTTTATGAACAGCTCCTCAAGGATCTTCTCATCATGCTATAAAACATATCTCCAATAATATCGCAATTGTTATATCTACTTCTCATCCAACTGTAGTGTATAATTAAGTACATTAAAAGATACTATAAGCAATATATTTGACAATGTGATCATGTCGCACGAGCGCTTAAGGAATAAATAGCAGCAAATAATGAATAAGAACGACTAAAATTGAACATGATCACAAGGTTAAAAATAGTATGATAAATGAAGAAATATATTTGTAGCATCGAAGAAGGTTATTTACGAGTAAATTTTTAATATAGTGTGAATAAATACTACTACATGAGAATTATCGAAAGATTTAAAGGTATGTGAGGTGAAATAGACATAAAAAAATAAAGATGATGTAGGTACAAACTACTATCAAAGTTTAGCCCACGCAAAAAAAATATGGAGAAATATATTATTACCTCACTCAGTTTCTGTCAAGTCACTGATACTTCCATATATACCAAAGTAGCAGAATCATGTTTCTTGAGTGTAAGTATTGCAGCTGATGTTATGTCGATATGGAACACATGTTCTTCGCTTGCAACTACTGAACTGAAAAAAGATTAATACTAGAAACAAAGATAGGTGTGATTATAACAAAAACATGAAAATAATAATAAAAAATGTATACTATTGGCATAGATTGTTACATACACTACACATATATTAGAGACTAATAAAATTGATGTCTACCTGAAAAATTAAATACACAAGGATGACAAAATACAGTGAATAAATGTAAAAAAAGAATATAAGCTGTGACCATGAAAAGATTGCCACTGAGGTTTAAGTATTGTAAATAATATTTGTGTCAGAAAATATTATAAGATATTTATTTAATGCATAGAAATGAGCGTTATTATCGAGTTTCACGCTCTGCTTAAGAAGGATCGTAAAATAAAAAAATTTTATGTTATTCAATTTAAAACAAATTAATTTAGTTATAAAAAATTAAAATAAATTATACACTATTTTACAGTATATATACATGGTGTGTAATAAAAAGAATGAGTTTTTTTACATGACTATTTGTTGTAGCGATTTTAGACAAGTCGGAAAATTTACGAACGATTTTTTTTTATTTATCCCTTTTTTATGATCATTAGGAACAATAAGATTTGTCATCGCGTAAAGGGTGATTTTCAGTTGTTTAACATGGCATATGGAAATAATAGTGGAATAGTTTTAGAAGGTTAAGTTTTGTTTTGGAATTGATAAAAACACTGTGAAGGCTTTTAAATGTTAAGAAAAGGTCTTTGAGGATCTCTGTATACAAGTATTGATAAATTCATGGCGTCATTGATTGCCCTACTACTTAAATGACGGTTTGAACTCACAATGTTTTGTGCTGAGCGTTTGTATCGGTTCGGACTGTTTTTGAGAGTTCAGAGCGGGACTCATTGGCGGCCTCCTCCTGCCCTGTGTTAAAAACTTTGTGTCAATTTTTTAATATACTTATCCTTGAAGACTTTTTTTTAAGATTTAAATCTCTTTACAGTGTTTTCCCAAGATGCATACAAAATTTTAGCGTATAGAGCTATTCCACTAACCAGTCCACCGCGTCGTGATACAAGATAAAAAACGCTTGAAGATAAATTCTGCCACTCCTACTGATCTTAAATGAAAAACAAAAAAAAAAAGAAAAGAAAGATAGGGAAAATAAAGAGAGATAGGCAGAAAAAAATAATTAAGCAGAGATGTTTGCAAAATTCTTATGCATTAAATGGCGAAAAGACGAGTGCAGATTTTGATTTATCATTCATCGTATATAAAGATTAATTATTAACATATTTTTTCTGTTTAGTATCGGTAATCACAATTTTACTACCAGAATACATTTGTGATATTAACGCGTATATAAGTATGAATACAAATTAGTAAATAGAAGAACAATCAACAAAGGATGTTGCAGACATTATTGAGGAACTGTTAATGATTTCTGAAGAGTTTGATGTTTTCTGGTTGGTTTTTTACTTGTAATCGAGGTAATGTATTGCAGTGTTTCTAAAAAGACTTTAAGTATATTTCATTTTATCTCTATTATATCAATTGTGAATCTTCCGATATAATCATTATTATTTTATACATATATATTAAGATGTTTTATATTTTATTCGAATTGTATAAACTATTTATAAATAGTCAAAATATTCATTAGATATTAATGCCATTTTTAACATTAATTAATATAAAATAAATAAACTGTTATATTATGTATATACTTCAAATAATTTGTATATCTTACTTTATCTTTGTTATCTAAAATATTGTAATTCATTAATTTCATATTTTCAATTATTAAGTCCACTGATAATTCAAATGTGTTTCAATTTTCTTTTTTATTTAATATTTATTGATTTATATAGCTTTAATTAATAAATCCGCATAATTAAATATTATACTATTTTTTAATTCATATAATTTTGTATATTTAAAAAACTATATTAATTATAAACTATATTAAAATTTCATAATCATCTTATATATTCATATTAAATATAATGATTAAATTAATGTAATTATTTATTCAATATCATTAATTTTAATACTTTTTTATCACATTTATATTAATAATAACCTTATTATCAATTATTATTAATATTATTCCTTTAATAAATGTTTATATTACCATTAAACATTGTTCAATAAATAACAAAAATATCTAAAATTATTATATATTAATAAAATGTGACAGAATAATTTCATTACTTATATGAATAAATAATCTAATATAAAAATCTATCTAAATTTTTAAGGAATAACTAAAAATATTTTAAGTTTTTTTTCAGAATACTCAGTATAATTATTGAATAAAATGTTGTTCTTAAAATGTTGAACTGTTTAAGAAATTCATGAAATTACAGTTAAATATATTAGATATATAAGAATCTTAACTTAAATTTATAGAATAATATTAACATATTAAATAATTACATTTCAATGAAAGTTGGAGAGTACATATGAATGGAAATAAATACAAAATGTGTGTTATATTCAGAATAATAAATATATCATCCCTCAGTACAGCTATATGAATATAAAATATAATAAACAAGACGAAATAAAAGAAAGAAATGGTTTCTCTTTAGAATCAGTGGGTAAAAAAGGAAGAAGCAATAAATATAAAGTAAATATCGAACGCCCGAATTATAGCTTTATAAGTGAGAAAGAAAGATATGGGAAATGATTTTACGAAATTAAAAAACACGACGTGATATAAATCGTAACATAGTTTATATTCTACAATTTTTATGTATTTATACATATAGATAAAAAGAGAAAATGTGTTGCCAAATCCACTTTTTCGGTATTCATTTTTCTTTTGTACTTCAGTAAAAAAAATTGTTCCTTTTTTTAAATATTTTTTAAAAATTTTTTAATAATTTGTTTAAAATTTAATATTAATTTTGTTTAATAGATTTATTATTAATTAATAAAAAATTGAGAAATAATACTACCAGTCATCATTGATTACAAAAAAATTAAATGAGTTCATTAATAAATTTCAAGGTCATTCTAAAGAGCTTGTTATCTTATTCTGTATATAAAGATAATGAAATTGCGTTTCTTTTCTTTGAAACTAATTATAATTATATAAATACAACATAAAAAAAAATCTTAAATCATATAACATAAGACCAATACTTATAAAACCATAATTTATATGTGTTGTCTTACATAACTGTTCTTTCTATATAAATTTTTGTTACACATATAAGAACCTTTCTAAGTAAATAAACTTAATTATTAAACAATAGATAATAAAAAATAATATTTTATAATATATATAAATAACGTAATTTCTAAATTTTTATTAATTTGAATATACATATAAAATAGAAATAGAATATTATATCTCTGATAAATATTAAATACAAGTTCAATAAATAAGCTGAAAATGTTATTTCATATTGCTTAAAAAATTTATTATATAATATTAAAAATGTTATTGCACTGCAACTTTTTTTTTAATTTATTCTTTTTCTTTATGAATATTTTTAATATTAATCTATAAGTGGAACAAGTATACGTTAAAAATATTTTATGTTTTCATAATTTGTAAATTTATTTTAAATTTAAATCATTATAAAGTATATTTATATAGATATTTAAAAATGTCTTAATTGATCTTAATTGAAAGAAAAGCATATTCAAAATTTTTAAACGATTCACCTTATTAAAAAAAAGATTTAATAACTTTTATTTTACTACGAAAATTAATGTAAAATATATTTGAAACGTTGTAAATCGAGTCAAATTATGTTTATCAGATCTATCATGAAAACTATGCATGAAAAAAAAATCGATTTTTTGTATAGTTTTCATGATAGATCTGATAAACAAAATTTAAAAAACTAAAATTCTAAATAGAATTTAAATGAAAAAATAAAATAATAATAATAACCAATTGATTAATTATTACCACATGATTAATAAAATTATATCATTGATAATACTATGTACAATATTACTGACATTAATAATAGAATTCACATAATAATAATAAAAGAATAAAATAAAATAAGAATTGCTTAAGGTAAATTTTTATTTTGTACACAAAAAAAAAATTATTCACCAATCATAATTTAACATTAAAAAAACTCTTTAATAAAATATTTAATAAATATGAATATTATAATAGCATCTAAAATTAAAAATTAATAAAAATATTTTTTATGTATACAAAATTTTAATGTAAATCAAATTGAGATTCATTAAAAATGTCAAATATAAATAATATAAATTAATTTTCTATATTTTTAATAATACTATAGAATATAAAACGATTAATTTTGTTTACTTGAAATTTGATCATAATTGTCATTTGGTTTGCCACATATCTGATTATCAATATTTTTAGCAAGAATGACGATTATATTCTATAAATTTTTTATTAATAAATTAATAAATATTTGGTTTTACATATTTTACTTATTTTTATCATTTATTTAACATTTTTTATTATAATTTGAGTAAATAAATTTCTTTTTTAAGAAAAATATATTAATAATATTATTGTTATCTATTTTTAGTTTCAATCAGAATTATAATAATGATGATAAAAATAACAAAAATGATTTTTTGATCTATTATTTTTAATTTTTATCTTCTTTAAATTGAATTAATGTTTATTGGAATGAAACGTAATTTAAACACATTTTACAAAACATAAAATATACTATAACAATATTTCGATTATATTCAAACATTCGAAAGATTAAAAAATACTATCTACTGCACTGTTTTTAGACAGAGACCATAAATGTAAAAAAAGACAAATTTTAAAAATGATATACGTTTAATTAAAAAATAATATGATAAGAAGTCAAACATTTATTATCATTGATGGCCAAAGTCCAAGATTATATAAACAGATAATATTTAATTTCTTCAATGAATTTAAATTTTGACACCACGACAGTTAGAAAACATTGCGTGTTAATTATAAAATTTGAAAACTCTGTACTTGGGTAATTTGTTACACTGTAAATTATAGTCATTTTATGAAAAAAATGATAACCAATTTTATTTATTTTCTATAAAAGGTCTGATGAAGTAAAAAAAAAAATCTTGTTGAAACGTTACCGATTAACAAATAATATAAATTAGTCTTTGCGTTATAAAATCTACAAGGAACTTCTATTTCATAGTAAATCTGTAATCAAATTATTTGTTTTTACAATCAATAGTATAATATTATTATTAAAAAATTAGAATAATTAATAATATATCTAGCATCACTAGTAATTTTATACAATCATATTAATAAAATATTATTTTAATTAATGTAAATAAAATTCAATAAGCAACTTTAATCTCATCTTCTTTTTTAATTATAAAATTTATTTTAAAAAAATTTATAAATTTAAATATAAACATCTTGGTATAAAAAATTGTCAATGGTTGATTAAATATATCAATATATATGAAACTACTCATTCACTTACATTGTACCACATATTAAAATAAATATACACACTATGAAATTTCAAAATGATCTAATTCTAAGCGTATGTAAATCTAGATGTAGTAGTATGTATTTTAGACAAATAAAATTAATATTATAAATTAATAAGTACTCTAATACTCTATTTGCATGTTGATAATAAATAAAACGAAAAAACAATCTCTATCGTGGATAAAGTCTTTAAAAATATTTGAATTTAGATTCATTGAAAATCTCAAAACATTAACAAAAAATTCTTAAAAATTAATTAAGTCTAATATATAAGAAAAATTAAATTAAAGTAATAAATGAAAAAGAAATGTTAAAAAAAAACATTTGCACTTTTGATGTAGCCGCCCGTGTCACGTACGTTTTTCATTTTTATGAGTAACCTTTCATTATTTGTTGTATTATATACGTAAGAAATAAATTGAATTAATTATATACACATTGTGAATTGCTTATAAGAAAACCAATCAATTGCATTCCTGAAAAAGGAAAAACGAAAATTGTGCGAGAAACACACAACGAGAATTGAGCTTGCAGATATGAATTTGCAGCAACGATCGATGATAAGCCTACGTACCGTATCATCGTTGAAACAAGGCGCTCATTTGATCGTTATATTGATGAGTTTTTACAATATATAATACAATAAACAGATATAGTCACTGAATCAATGAGTATAGGTCCAAGGTATTAAAAATATTTTGTAAAATTAAAAACAGTATCCAAAGTTGATTTATAGAAATTTTGTAAAAAAAAAAAAATTGGGAAGAAGGAACTTTCATAAGGTAACCTTTGACAGAAGCTCTACTCATCTTCTCAGATGACTATACATCCGAAAACATGCTAAAATGTAGCAGACTTTTAATTTATTACAAATTCAACGAAATACAGTTGCATCTGAAAAATAATCCATTAGTACACGTACAGGCATCCAAAGCGCTTGTGAAGTAAGCTTAACTAACATCAAACAAAAAGCTATAAAGTTTATTAAAAACTCTGTGAAGGAGTAATAAAATAATAATCATCATCGATATCGATGCTTTCTACAAATATTGGCAATGAAAGAAATAGTACAGAAATAAGGGCTCACAATAGCTCAAAAAATACAATAAATTGGATCAAACCTGAAACAAACAAAAATCATACTCGAAACAATGAAATTTAACCAAATCAATCTCCACAGGTGCAAAACTACAATGTGTATCCTTGAAAAAATGTTGATATAAAGATAGATATTAGCCTATTTGAAAAACCGAACTTAATAGAAGATAATAGACTCTCCTAATTTTACAGAAAAATTGTTACATTAAAATAAAAAAGAGAAAGAACTAGAGTAATCATTGTTCTAGGCAAGAATATCAATATTATTCCAGTAACTCAATTTATTGATATGAAATATAACAGCGGTCTTGTTGAACTGGTCAGAAGAATGGATAGTATGGTAGCCTCAGACAAAATAGATCAAAGCCTTAGACAAAAAAATCATAAAATTAAAATGAATATCAAATTGTATAAATTTGTTAGAGCAATAAGCATTAAGTAATGAAAAAGCTATCGAATTGGCCAAAAGGAACTTAAAAATAAATCTTATCGGATCAAAATCATTTTGCAAAATAAATTAAAACAAATTAGAGGAATAACCATAAGTTAAGAATTAAAAAAAAGAATCTAACTGAAAAAATTTTTTACAGCCTAAACACCTACTGAACTGACAATGCAGTAAAAAAAATTAAATATCACCATTCATCAGGAAAGACGTAATAATTTTAACAAGAATTATTACAGATCACCATCCTCTTTAAAATATCCTCTTAAAAAGAGGTAAAAGGTTAAAAAGGATAATTGCAGATTCTGTAAAGAAGAGAAAAAAGTCACTTATCACCTTTTCAGAGTGTAATATTTAATGTTAATGTTACGTCAGAACTTAGATTTCAAATTTTTAAAAAGGAATAATTGTCCTATAAAATCCGAAAGAGTAGTAAGCAAACTAATTACTTCAAGTAGTTGGAGATATACTAAAATCCTCACTGAAGATATGTAAAACCTCTATAATTAATGATTTGTAGTAAGGACCTCAGATCATAGTGCCCAAAGCAATACTATCCCCAATCCAATTTTTACATAATAAATAAATAATAATAATAATATAGATATGTATTCAAATTAATCTATATATATGTATATTAAATAAATTTTTCAAAAAAAAAGTGGCATATTTGCAATAAACACCTTATTGTTGCTTAAAATTCATATTTTGAATCTTAATTTTACATTTATATGCATTTTTTGTAATTAACTTCAGTATATAAACATCAATTTATAAACAATTACTACTTGGTCTACTAACAATGTGAAAAAATGATTTTACTGATATTTTTTAATTAACTTAATTAACGGATAAGTCGTCTATAATTGATAGCACAGAGATAATAAATTTATAAAAGACATAAAAACGAATTGGATTTTGTTGAATAGTATATTTTGACATGCTTCCTTATAATTTTTATACTTATAATTCCTAATATATGCTCAATTAAATATTGTACTTTTTTTAAATTTGAAATAAAAGTTATAATTAAGGTAATTGTAATAATCAAGTTATTGTTATTTGGAACTAATTATAATTAAAATTAATTACTCAAAATTTTTAATTTTAATCAAGTGCTCATTCAATTAAAAATAAATTATATTTACATTTAAAAATAGTCCATCTTCAAGTATTTTGTGATTTCTTTGTAAACTTATAAATTTTTTACTTATAAAACATAATTTTATTATTAATCAAACCTGACTGAGATTTTTTAAGTATTCTCTTTTAAGACTTATCTAATTAAATGAGAAAATGAAAAAATTAAATGGTAATATTGATATCGATTAAGTTTTAAGATTATAAAGATAATATTTTAATTAATTTAAAAAAATAATCGAAATAACTTATCTTTAAGCATAATAAAGTTTATTAAAATTTATTCTCCTTAACTTTCATTGAATTATTTACTTCTATACTAGCACATGATAAATGGATAAGATTCTGAGGATTGAGATTCAATAACTAAATAATAATTCAATAATCTAAGTCTTCATGGACCAGAAGATATAAAAAAAAAACAAACCGAAAATCAACAACAACGTATACGTGTCGATTAGAGGTGATTAAAAATAGGTAAAATAATGCTTATAAACAATTATCCATAATGAATATACAAAAAATTTATAATTCATACTCATTCCCTCAACTTATTGCTCAGACCCTACCAGCATCACCGAACCTCGTGCTGCCCTAATAAAATCATACCGTCAAATCTTGTCTTACGAGATTAAAAATTCACTATCTGCAATACACAGGGTAGTCATGGACCGGACACTATTGACGAAAACAAGAGCACCTAGATCAGAGGATCCTAAGTAAGTTTTCTCTATATTCGTTTTTCTTTTACTTCTTAAGGAAGTAATTCTAATATGAAAACTATATAAGAAAATAAGTATGCTCACGCATCTACAGAATATTATATCTAGTCAGTGTAGTATAAAAGTCATTACAGTATGATGAAAAGAAATTTTCATTTTGCTTCACCCTATTATCAGGGACCCTGGCAAGAATTCTAATCTGGCATTGAACGAAGCTAGCTAATGGCAACATTTCGTGATACTTTTTTATAAACAAACTTTAATTTTACAAAGATTTAAATTCCAAATTAAATATTAATTAATTTACAATGTTAATTTCTAAAAATAAAAAAAAACGTTCTTAACTATAACAATTTTCTGTGACAATTATTAATTTTTGACTTTGTATATTTCTTTATATTTCGTATATAAGTATTTAAAAAATGTTAATACATTAAATATTTTTATGTAAACAAAGAATATAGTTATAAAAAAATAATGTAATAATACTAAATTATTAAACGTGTATTCTAATAAAAATTGCTTTTAAAAATGTTGCAAAAGTAAAATAATAATTAAATTTCAATTTAAAAAAAATTAATTATAAAAAATCTGTTTATACAAAATAGATTAAATATAATAATTATTTATTAAATATCACGAATATTTAAATTACTTTTACCGTACGTCAGTTGTACATTTTCAAATATTATTCACAAATATTACTCAATTATAGAAAATAAACTTTAAATAAAATATAAACTATAATAAACTTTAAATTAAAATAAACTAAAGAAATTAGTATTCGAGTAAAAATAATTCAAATTATTTTTTAAGTGAATATGAACATTACACACATTGATAGTACAGATCCACATATATGTGTGTACTGATAAAAAATAAATTTTTGTGTAAATGAATTTTGTAAAAAATATTGATACACGAATTTCATATTTAATTTTTAATTCATATCTTAACGTTTTTAACTTATTAGGAATTATTAATTATGAAACAATATATTCCAAAGAATTGATTAATATTTAATAAAAATTAGTAATGTCTATTATGTTTAAAGAAAACTTTTATGTTATTAAAAAAACAAATATAAATCAAGTTTTTGAAATTATCACAGATGATTTATATAAGAAATAATTTTATGTACACATGTAATTATAAATTTTATGTATTAGCGTTATAAAGCAAAGTTTTTAATATTTATGTCCATAAATATTATTTATAATAGTTCATTTATCTGACAAAATAATTACAATAAATTTTAAGCTAATTTTAATATTACACTTTTCCATATTTTTATATATTATACATTAATATTAACTTCTAATCTATATGAAAATGATTTATAATTCCTTATAATATATAATACAAATAATTATGAAAAATTTTTATTGAAAAGGATGGCCACTTTTGACAATTAACATTCGAGGAATGTTATTTCAAAAATATAAAGTTCAATGAAATTATTTAATAATTTAATTATTACTATATCATTTTATCATATAACATAAAGTTTATTTGATATTTAATGTTTTTGCATTTTATATTGTGAATTTAATTTTAATTATCGACAGTAAAAAAAAAAAAATTATTTAAAAGTTTTCATTTAAATTTTCTTTTCTTCATAATTATTTTATTATTTCTCCAAATTATTTATATCCTAAAATTTCGTAATAGCGAGTAAAGTTTAAAATTTAAATAAAGAAAAATATATATTAAATATGTAATATATAATACATATTTAATATATATAGTTTGGAAAAAATAATGGTTTTTTAATGTTTTTTTTTAAACAAAAATACGTAATATTTATAAATAGAAATAACAGAAATGTAAATTACTATATACATATATATATATAGTAATTTATTAATATATATAAATTGTAGTATTGTATTATTGTAGAATAAAGTTTTAATAACTGCTCAACTTAGAATATTATAAATTACATTATCAAATTCTTTAAAAACTTTATTAAACCAAATTATTGTTTTGCATTTATTTTTTATTATAGTATAACGATTATATGTATTATTTATACGTATATGATATTTATTTAATGCGATTTTCTTTTTTTAAGTTTTATAACTACATATTTCAAATAAATTTTAATATAATTTATTATTATACTAAACAAATTGACTTTATAAAGTAGTTGAAGATAAAAATTTTATTTTATCAATTAATTTATATTTTCATTTAATTTCTTGTGTGTTATTTATTATTATTTACCAACACTTAATATGCTACTAAAATTCTACACAATTTGTGGAATTAAGGTTTATTATGATAAAAATAAAGACATAAAACACTGTTCGATTTCAATCGTTATCAATCATATCAATAGGTAGTTTTATCAACATATAAAAATGAACTAGAGATAGAGCTGAGTATATATGTCATACTTACTTGTAAATGAAAACTCTTGTCCATAGTATAAATATGCTCATGAATAATGAGATTCATAACCAATCAAGCTATTATCCAATCAAGATGCTTCCTTTTGTGATGACGGTTAGTTTACTATCTGCTGTTAATGGTAAGAAATCAGTAATGATTTGCATAATTATTATTATTACAATTATGTAGTTATAATTATATTTTTTTTGTAAATTTTTTTTTTTTTTGAAATATAGATTTATTTTTTAAATACATTATTCATTGTATATTATTAATTATAAATATTTTATTCATTTTATATTACATATAATAATAAATATAATAGTAGTAGAAAATACAAATTAATTTAAATCAATTTAAATACTCAAATTAATATTTATAAAAGTAAAGAGCTTGTATTTACTTATTAATTTAGAAATTAAATAAAAAGTATTAAAGTATTTATTAAAATTAAAAAAATAATTCCTAAAAGAAATTAATCTTTTATAATGAATTAAAACTGTACAATAAATAATAAAAAAACGATATTGTTGAATACTTAGAATTTATTATTATATCAGAAACATAATTTTATTTTATTATTTTATTTAATGCCATAAAAAATTGGGATATTATTAATTTTTGTCATTTTTAACAAATTATCAGCGGGCCTTATTCCTTTTGAAATGAATTCAATGTTTCCAAATGGTCGCATAATTGGTGGCGAAAATGCTGTTATCGAAACGTATCCATACCAAATATCTTTGGAATATTTGGGTCGTCACAATTGTGGTGGCTCCATTATTTCTCGCTACAATATTATCACTGCAGGCCATTGCGTTGGTGCACTACATTCGTATTTAACAGTCCGTGCTGGATCATCTTTAAAAGGTCAAGGTGGCAGTATACATCACGTAGATAAGATTATACGTCACGAAAATTACTATACCAATGAATTTGGTGTGCCAAATTTTGATGTAGCTATACTACGTGTAAAAGAACCTTTCGATTTTAATGACAGTCGTCAACCCATTAAGCTTTTTGAATCTAAAGAAGAATCTGAACCTGGATGTAAGTCAATTATTACCGGATGGGGAACTACTGAAAAAGGTTCAACTGTTCAGCTACAAACTGTTTCCATACCTATTGTTAATAAAACTATCTGCAATAAAGCTTATATTCAATTTGGTGGATTACCAGAAGGTCAAATTTGCGCTGCGTATTATGGTGAAGGTGGCAAGGATGCTTGCCAAGGTGATTCTGGTGGTCCGCTTGCTATCGATGGACGTCTTGCTGGTATTGTCTCTTGGGGAAATGGTTGTGCACTAGCAAAATACCCCGGTGTATACACAGAAATATCGTATTATCGTGAATGGATCAATGAGCATGCTGAGTTTTAAAAAAAAAACTATTAAAACAAGACTATAAATTCAGAAAATTATAAATTTGAAAAAATATTAACTAATAATTTTTATAATAACTTGAATTGTAATCTATGATCAAAATAAAACTTTAATTCATACACGCGTGTAAGTAACAGTATACAATAGTACCAAAAAATAAATATGTAAATAATGTATTTTTATAAAAAATTTCTTTTTTAAGTTTTAATTTGTTTATTTCCTATTAAAATTCATATAAATTAAAATATTAATTATAATGACAATTTATTGTCGTTCAATCAAATTTACATTAAATTCATAAAAATAAAATAAAATAATAATAAGTACAGTAAAAGTTGTATTGATAAATAACAAAATATTTAAAAAATTAATTTTACACCTATAAATATTGTATTAAATATAACAATACATTTTACAATGATAATTCAGATTTAATTAAAACATAATTAATCTCCTGTTGATTAAAAAAATACCAAATAATAATTTTAACTCATTTGATAACATACACAAAAATTACACCGTGATCGCTAATTATGCCACTGGTGTCGTTAATTTCACTTAAAATCCCAACCGACGACAAAGATAGCTTATGAAAGATACGAGTTTTCATTTACTTGTCTATTTGCTAAATGTGATAGTACCGGTTTTCTATTGATTAACTAAACGCCTTGATTTAAAAAGATATCTTGGTTCAAAAAGATCAGACCGCGAACTCCAGCGGATGTTTCGGAAAAGTATAAAAGATTCGTGTAGGTCACAAATGGTCCCTTCCTTTTAATAGTACTCCAAAGCTTGTTTAAGACATGTATCTCTGTTTGATTTTCCGAAATCAATCTCCCAAGATCTATGATTGTGACAACTCTATTACTTTTTCTCTCCATTTTAGCGCCTGATTGACCCTCCCGATACCATCATTATCGATATATTGGGCACACGTAAAACGCTTGTGTTGAGATAGTAATAATACTCATAACATCCGTCGTAATATATATATAAATTCAAAAAAAGTATATTGAATGAACTAATTTTTAAAAATTATTTATATAAATTAAATTCTTAGTACTAGATATTACAATATAAGAAAACAATGATTGAAGTGAGTTAATATATATATTCGAAATAAAATGTTACATTAATAACTTTTTTTATATGCTGAATTTGTTATTTAAAAAATTAGATATTATTTAAATGAGATATTAATTAATGTTTATAACAATAGCAATAAACATAATTCGATATTATATTATAATTAATGAAACTATTAATTGTTTTTAATTTATTTTACTCAATTGGATTAAAGAATTTTAAAAATGAATTTTTTAATCATAAATAAAAAAGTAATTTTTATTTTGACTAGGACTATGTTAATTTCTCATACATAAATTTTGTGTTTATTCGGTTGATTTGTTCATCAAAAGATTTATTGGTTTATACAAGTTTTTTTATCATATTCGTAGAATGGCCTAAGTTGATTATTATTAATTTAAATTATATTGAACAATAAAAAGTATAAAATTTAAAAAAAAAATACAAAAATAAAAAGGTAAAATATTACCTTACGGTTTTTAGAGTTCTGAATATTCATAATATTATATAAATAAATAAATGAATAAAACTTTTCATTAGACTATTTTTTCATTTTTGATCGATAATATAAGCAATTGAATGAAACCAATAAGTACATACCATTAAAAAGAAATGAAAATAATCCTTTAAGATATAACTTGATTAAACAAAATAATTTTATTAAATATGTGAATATTTAAACAAATAGCTTCTAATAAATTATTACGTATTTAATTTATTGCGATATATATATTTTTAATTATTAATCCATGTTAACATAAGTTATACCAGGTTCAACTCTGCCCTAATCAAAGTGGTCAAAGTGCTTCGACCCTTTTAAGACTCGGTAAATGAAATAAATATAACAACAATACTTAAGAAGACAGAATATTATTTATTCTAATCAAAAAATAGTAAAAGAGAGTGCGATTTTATGAATAATGTAATCGATTGAGTAAGTCGTGGCTTTAAATGCAACCAAGTACGAAGTAACGTTTTGTCAAAGAAATATCAAAGTTCCGATTCTATCCCGCTCACGATTTTCTTCCGACAGAAGTCTGAATCGGAATATCCTCAAGATGCTAACTCACTCAAGATTCGGAATCGAAGTACCCATGCATTTTTCTCGAATTTACTCATTACTTCCGCTGGATAGAGAATTGCAAATCGGCGAGTTCTCCCTCCGGGGGTCCGTGGTATCTTCCAGACTATTAATTAGCGCCCGGTTATATGTCTCCGCTATTGTCTATCAGCTGATCCCTCGTGTATTCGTTTTTAACTCTGTTGCGGAATTTTCATGAAATGAAGGGTTCGGAAGTTCTTATTAGTCGCGATTTTGATGCTACTCGTCTTTTAATTAAATTCCTTCAGCATCGATTCCTGAATGCTTTAACTTTTTTTGCCGACGCAAGTACTACTTTTCCATCCTTTAGGGTTTAGTCACGTATGCGATTGTCGGCATTAAGATCAATAATAATATTACATACGTGCCAAAATAAACAAAATTATAATAAACTTATAAAAGCAATAAAATTAAAAAATAAAGGATTCATTGATACATTAAATTATTATACTGTATCAAATTGTATATGTTAAATTATCAATTAACTAGATTGTTTTATTTGTTTATTTATTTTCATTTATTTATTTGTAACTATATATAGTTACATGTATATTTATTTGTTATTAAATTATGTATGACTATTAATTTCATTAATTGATACATTAAATTGACTAGTTTCTAAATGTAGTACAAATATCTATTTAAAATATATTTTTTTTTGTTGTATAACAATTTTAATATATAACACTATATTACTATACTGTTATTATAAACTATAAAATTACAGTTTTATTGACATAATGTTAATATAAATTAAGCACAATTATTTACAGAATTTCCTAGTCGGTAGTAGTGAAGACTCAGAATAAGATGTATGAATGACTTTTATCTTATAAAAAATAACATAATATTTCAATTCTAAATAAAAAATAATGAATAAAACATCTATTGATTTGAACAAATAGATACAGTATATACTGAGGCGTAGTATATAGTACAGATAAAAATATATTCGTTTAGACATCAGATATATGTATAAACTTATTTCTGATAAGATCATCTAATCATGAAGACTCTTCCCCTATGACAACTGTATCTGGTGTCTGTATTATTTCCGGAATCATCTGCTATTTGTTAATGCACACGCTTAAAATATGAAAATTATTCATTAAAGATTTTGAATCATTAATAATTTACATAAAACATATTACTATTAAAATTAACAGTTTTTCTTACATACCCGTCACTCTTGTATACTTTCTCCATCCAATAATGCTTGTGTATAAAAATTGAATTATTATACGCCCAAAATGACGTACATCATCTTTTCATTACACTTAAGCATGAACATTCAGTTAGAGAATACAAGGTCAGTTAATACAATTGAGTACAGTAATCTTTTTATCATTAAAAATTCAGAAAGAGATAAAATAAAACTTTAATTTTAAAACATTATTTATAATAATAAGAAAAATTCATATAAAGTGAGGTATATATACACAAACAAAAACTAAAGATTTAATAAGCTAGTACAAACAAGTATAAAATATTTCTTCAGAATACTTTTAAATACAATTCGATCAGTTTTATAGTTCATGTAGAAAATATATAAAAAATGCAACAAAATCGTTCAAATTTTTCATAATCGTAGAGGAATATATACAAAATATACAAAATTTTGCATCAAAAATTTCTTTATTAGTAGTAAAATAATTTTTAATGTAATTTCTAATATTATATACAGATATTTTTATAATATTATCTTAAATTTACAATTATCAATATTGTATAAATTGAAATTTATCGAAACTCTCTTGAAATATTTGATAAGTAATGCATTAAATCATATTAATTTTTTCTTGAAATAAAATACTTAGTCTATTTTAATAATATTATCTTATTTGAGAATTTTCATATTGTTAATTCTTAGATTATCTTGAAATTGGAATTTTTCTGAATGAGATATGATAAATCAAATTAATCATTATCTAATTTGAACTAAAACTTTGTTGTAAAATTAAGAAAAATTTTTATTGAAAACATTTTGCAATAAAATTTTATTTTTAGTTGAATACTTTCTTTTTATAAAAATAAATATTACACTAGAATTTTTAAACTTAATTGAAATATATGAATTTACATCTTAGTAATCGTAATTATCTATAATAATATGAAAACTAAGTTTATAAAAAAATTAAAAAAAATTTTAAAACTTAAAATTAATAATCTGATAAATAATTTAATATGAAATTGTTGATTATATTTTTGTATTACCACATATACAATACTTTTATGTTTTACCGAAATATCAATATAATATTTGCTATCAATATAAATTTCCTTATTAGCAATTTTTTATTGGATTTTATTTTATATCAACTAATTTTTTAATATAATAATTAAAAATATGGATCATATTGGGTATTTGTTTTTTATTGTAGCATACTGTTATAGTCATTTATAACATATAATGATTTACACTATCAGATTGTTATGAAAGTAGTATATCAAGATATGTTACTTTAATAACAATCCCCTCAATAAAATTTCAATGTGCACTCTCAAACAAAAAAAGTAACACAAAAATAACATATATAATTTTAAACTCTTATGTTTTCGGATTTTTAATTTAACAATTAAATTAACTCATTAAATAGAATTGCGTCAACCGTCCAGCGACTGCACTTCCTATGGACTTTCAACAAGTCGGGAATTTTCAAATATGCTCCGTTCATATTTTTTTTTAGTATCGAGTTATTTTTTGATAGAATTTATATTTGCTCTAATTCCATCAAAAGTAATTTAAATGATTAGAAAAATTAAAATTTAGAATATTTTTTAATCATCAAGATTTATATTAAATTAAATAATAGAAAGGGTGTAAGTACATGAAATCACTACATATATAAAATCAAAAATATGAATAGTAAAAGTCATAAATATGTTAATTAAAAGGAATTGATAAAAAAAATTTGTATATTATTTTATTATCTTTAAAATTCGAATCTTGTTAACAACATTTTTATACTACTTTATGAGAAAAAAAAAATAATAATAATAATTGTTTTGATTTTCCATATTAAAAAATTATAAAATTGTTCACCGATAATTTTAGTAATTGTGAAAACATTTGTATATACATATTTAAATATATACATGGCCTGTCCCTAAGTATCGATTTTTTTTTTTCATTTTGTGACTATTGATCGAAACGATTTTGGAGGGGTCTTAAAAAAAGCTTTTTCTATTTGTTTTCTATTTTATTTTTTCGATAATTTGAAGCGGCAGGATTTTATTTCGCGCGAAGGATATTTTTCATTTTTTGGACACGGCGCGATAAAGTGACTAATGGAACAGTGTTACGCGATAAAGTTTTGTTTGCAATTAACAAATAACAGTGCCTAAACATGTAAAATGTTACAAGAAGCTTATGAAGATATTTGCATGTCAAAATCGTAAAGTGGGATATGGCACAGAACTTCTAAAAAGGGCCGAGACAGAATCATCGACGAGCCTCGTCTGGGCGTCCAAAAAGTTTTCGAATGGTTAGAAACTCTCGGCGTGTGTTAGAAAATTTAGATTCAAACCACCGATTAACAATTAGAAAAACTGAGTTTAACGTGATCTACAGTACACAAAAGAATACAAAAAAATTTAGAAATGCAAAAAGTTTGTGCGAAAATATCATAGCTGATGAGTTTCAGACTGCTGTTGAGACCTGCATAACTCACCTTCATAAATGCATTGATTCAGGAGAAAATTATTTTGAAGAATTTAAAATTTTTATTTCATTCTGTTTCTAAGTTCACCAATATATCATATTTCATAAAAAAGGTAAGTGTTTTCTTTTGTTTTTTATAATCTTTAAGCGAAACATTCTCGCGTTACAATTTTTCAACTAATCGGTTCAGCGCGCCGTGTCCAAAAAATGAAAAACATCCTTCGCTCGAAATAAAATCCTGCCGCTTCAAATTATCGAAAAAATAAAAAATAGGGGACAAATGTAAAAAGCTTTCCTCTACATTTTAAGACTCTTCCCAAATTGCTGCGACCAGTATTCGCCAAATGAAAAAAAAAACTTGATACTTTGGGGGCAAACCACGTATATTAATAATTAAAATATGTATTTTTAAACAATGCATACTTTGTAAAATGTATACATTAGATATACATGTATATATATAAAATTGTACATATAAAACGTCTTATATTCAATCATATAATTCAATTTACACATATCAAATATATTGAGCATAAAACAAATAAGAAATTTTATTTTAATTAATCTTGTTTTGTATCAATTTTTATTTTAAAAATTACTTTAAAAATATTCGAATTGAAATTTACAATGACAGTATTTTGTGCAAAAATATTTTGTTGATTTGTTAGATTTTGTAATAGTTTCGAAAAACAATTGTTAATCGAAACAATGAATTTCGATTACCGAATAAAATATTTGAAAGCCAATTAAATATTGTACTCTGACCGATATATTCATTAGACTTATTGAGATAAGTAGAACACACGTGGTATAGCACATTTTAATCAAAGATTTAGAAAAAATAATAATCCCTACGCACATCGTATCATATTATCTTATAAAGAAGTGAAAGAGCATTATAGTAACTTATTAAAAAGACATGTAATTTGCTTAAAATAATCTAGAAACTTGCTAACAAAATAATCGAATAAAGAGAATATCGTGGGTCTGTCGAATCCTAGGCAATTATTCATAATGGATTTATTCCATTAATTTAAACTCTAAATCCTCAATATTGTTTTAGTATTATATACAATGTTAACAATATCGAAAAAAAGAGTTTATTGTATTCTATCAGAATACAAGAAATGTAGCATTTTGTTATTATTGCAGAATAAGATATCATGGTACAAATTTCTAATTTTATGCAAGTTTTTTTACCAAAAAACTATTATTACGCTCAACCATCGATACTCGCTTAACAAGTATCATCCAAATTCTGAGTATTTCCTAAACATAAATGTAGGTTGAAGAGAAACTATTCCTATGGTTCACAAAATCTCGACCTACAACTTCAAAACTATTCTAAAATTTTAATTTATTGTATAAGCCATTAAAAGAGATATTGTGTCTACAGATGATTATTTTAAATAAATATACTGAAAAAATTAATTCCAAAACGTCTTTTTTTCTATTTAAATCTATTTGAATTTATTTAAAATCATGTGAAATAAACAGATTGTGACAAATAGACATATACAAATACATTATTCTGTAATTTATTTAATTTATTGAGCAATTTTAAAGTAGAATTTAAAAACTGAGTGAAAAATTTAACAATGTAACTGAAATAAATTATGCGCTTCGTTGTATCTAAATTTTTCGTAATGTACGTAAAAACTATATGGATAGGATATTTGAAAGAGAACACCATAGTGCTTCTCTTTATTCATTTGGCGTTGCAACATCTTAACAATCATTCTTATTGTTTAATATTCGTTATTAAGTCATCAATATTAAGTCGCGGTGAATCCTATATAGAGATGGCATCACTAGGATACGAAAAAGTTACAATAGCAGACAAATAAAAAGAGTTTAAGAGTATTCTGGACAAACCACTATACATGCATAATTAATTAACGTGTTGAAGATGTGTGTTAAAGGCCATTATCCAGGCCCTATTTATCCACTGTCTCTTATTTTCTATAACGAGTATACCGATTTGCTTTCTTTTCTTATTTTAATATTATATTAATTTCTTTATAACTTAATTTTTTTAATTATTTTTTCATTCTTTATTGAAAAAATATTGAATTTTTTAAATCTTTACACTTTTACTGTATATTATATATATAAGAGCATATTTAAAATTTAAATTGAAGCGATATAGATTTATTGAACAGAAAGAAGCAGTAAATAATTTATATTAGTAGCAGATGTAATTCTATAATTAATTTATTTTAAAAAAAACATAAATATTTATATAATTGCACGATAAATATAGGTTTATTTTTGTGTTTTTTTTATCAATTTTTAATAAAATTTTATAAAAAATAATATTGAATACATTTAAAAAATTTATTGATACCTATAATAATTTAAAAAAAGAAAATTGCTGTTTTCCATGTATGAAAAACTATGTATATTTATTAAATTGTTATTTAAAAAAAAAAAATTAAAATGAGAAACCTACTTTCGAAAAGTACAATATAATTTAATTATATAATATTCCTCATATACATAAAGATGAAAATAGTTATATCCTAAATTTTGAATTAAATTTTGAAATATTTAACATGAAACCTTAAGTCCAATATAAAGCTTTTAACTGTAAAATACTATTAAAATTATTATTTCTATTTGTATTTATATTTGCAAAAAAATGAATTTCTAAAAATATTATTTAAAATAAAAGGTTCAAGTAAAAATTAAAGACTCTCTAACTATTAATACTAATTAATAATATTTGCTAAGTATATTAAAAACATTTATCAAATTATACGATTATTTTTAGTAAAAATATTAGTAATACTAATTAGTCAGATGTATACTAATTAGTTAATTTAATTGTTCAAATTTCTATTGGTTCTTCACAAAACAGTTCCTACTGTTTTCAAAAAATAATACTTAACTTTATTTTATTTGAATAATATAATTTGTACCTTTATTAATCTTCTAGAATTATTTAACAATACCTAATAGATTCTTTTATATTTCAAATAGAAATGTATTAGTTACTTTTTTTTATTACTAAAAGAGAAAATTAAATATTTTTTTAAACGCATACAATAAAAAAAAATTTAAAAAGAACCATTTTTTTTTAATGCAAAGTAATTTTTTTTATTATTACTATATATCAATTTCTAGAAATATTATTAATTTATAATTTTTATATTAATGTTTAAAAAAATTAAAATAAAGCTAGTAAAATTTACTTTATATATCAAATATTTGTTTTTTTAATTATTCACTTTTAAGTTATTATAAAGTATCAATTAACATTCATTATTTTTTTCTTGTGATTACATTATATAAGAAAATGATTTATAAATTTTTATTAAATTTATTAATAAAAATGAAAGTAGTGAACACTTGAATTTTTATTATATTATTCACAATATATAATGATGATACTTTTATTTATTTTATAGGATTATAATTATCATTCTATCTTATATTCTGTGATACGTACTTTTCTCTATTAACAATCGATACAAAACTATTATTATTACTTTTTATTGTAATGTTACGCAAACTTCAATTTAATAAAATCACAATGATAGCTAATGATTACATATTTTTAACCACTTTATTAGTACTTACGGATTTAAGTAGGGGTTTAGTGGTTGTAGTTTCGAAATAAAATAATTATTAATATAAAAATGTATTGTTTATTAGTTTTTCATCAATTAATTAAATTACTTAATGATTGACTAAACTTAACTGGTAGATTATCGAGATTTGAACATACCACGCGTCAAATTTATTTATACGTATACTTTTGATTATATGCGTATGTATGTATTTATGATTTTTATGATTATTTATTATTATATTTTTTGTATTTTTTTTATATATTTTACATAGATAATATTATTTGAATAGTTTAATAAAATTGTGATAAACTTTCTGTATAAACAAAGTACTTCTACAATATACATTAATGACAAAATAATTTCTGATTAGAATAAACGACGCTACACACAAATATTGAAAATTGTTTTGATTATTAATTACAAATAAGTCAAAAAAAGTTTGTTCATATTCTCAAAACAGAAACAACAATAGAAATATTGTAAATAATTTTTAATAAGTCCCTCATTTTTTCTTAAAACAATCAAGTTTAAATTTAAATGATATGATTTAAATGATATTTTAAAAAATCTATATCAATATAATTAGAAAAAATTGTTTTTTTTTTAATCTAAATTAATGCATCTTTATTTAATATGATATATTTTTTTATTTATACGTTAAAATCTACATGTAAATTTTCGTTTTTAACTGTAAACTATTTTTGAGTTTTGCTTAAAATTTTATTATTATAAGAAAATATTTTCTCTTAATTGCCTTAAAATAATTATACAATTATGCTAAAAAGTATATTTTAGTTATTACAAATAATTTTTAATTAGATATTTTAATTAAAAAAAAATTATAAATTAATATTTTTTGTTTGTTATAGAATATATATATTCATAGAATAATAAAAAAAACATACTAGAATATTTTTGTGATTTAAGAACTTTATTCATTTTTCATTAATTGTATTAATGAAAATTATTTTTTACTATGTTCCATAAATAACATTTGTTGCAGAATCATCAATTGCACAATTATGTAATATGATTATAATTTCATTTTTTTCTATTTTGTTAAAATAATTACTCATACATCAAATAATTTAATGGAATTTCAAATGCTAATTAAATACCGACATTATTAACAATCCATTTCCGAATAAAAGCAACCTCAGTATAAACCCCTGGATAACCTCTTCTAGCGCATCCATTACCCCAAGAAACTATTCCAGCTAAACGTCCATTAATAACAAGAGGGCCACCAGAATCACCTTGACAAGCATCCTTGCCACCAGCAGGATAGGCAGCACAAATTTGTCCAATAGGAACTCCTCCCCATGATTCATAAGCCTTATTACATTCGGTTTTACTGACGATAGGCACATCAACACTTCGCAACGTCTCAGGAGCAGAACCACCTTCTTTAAGTGCTCCCCAGCCTGTAATTGTCGATAGAACACCCTCAGAGGCTTCTTCATTTGTGTCGAATAATGGAATTGGCTGTTTTTTCAAATTTAGTACTATAGGTGTTTCAAGTTTCAATGCAGCTACATCGTTTTCAGGTATACCATATAAATTTGTTCTGTATTCCTCATGACGGACGACTTGACTAACTTTGTGCAAAGATCCACCACTGTTAGATGTAGAGCTACCTACTCGTACACTTAAAAATGAGGCGGGATAACTGGTAGTGCAATGTCCTGCAGTTAAGATAATATTTTCGGAAATGATACTGCCACCACAATAATGAAACCCATAAACTTGCAAGGACACCTGCCAAGGATGCTCTTCGATAGAAGTTTCTTTACCTCCAACAATACGGCCATGAGGAGTAAATGGATTTAAACCTTCAATTTCCGACGAATAAATCCAAATTGGATCACCTAAAAAATGTGTAAAAATTTTATACGAAAATATCTAAATATTATCGAAGTTAATATCAAAATCATTAATACACATCATTAAATGGAAACAATTGCTTTTTTATTATTATTTTCAGTAATTAAAATTTCTTTAGAATATTTGTTATTCAAATGAAATAAAAAAAAATCATAATTTAAAAATTTTATTATATTTATGAATTTTATATCTTTATAAACTTATTAATATCTATAAATACATTTTTAATTCATCAAAAAACATGAATATTATTTAAGAATAGAATTAAAAATTAACTTACCAGATGCTAAACTCAAAACAGCAGATGTAATTATAATTCCAAACATTTTTTTTTTGCTGTATATTGAAATACTTGGTTCAAATGGAAAATGCACCAATATTTATATGCAAGTAAAACTTAAAAAGCATGATAAACCTTTTTAAAAATTAATCGGTCAAAATCGTTATTTCACTCCTAATTAACCGATAATAAAGTCAATCTTACATTGATAATAGCTTTAATTAAATGATTTCTGATATTATTTTCATTAAAAATTGTTAATAATTTCATATTTTATTAAAATCGTTTAACATGAAAATTGAAAAATTTATTTATAATTGGATTAATATTTTTGCAATACATATGTCGTATTTATTATACGTAAATTTTTCGAAAAATGTAAATAAATATTTTATATTTTTACATCATTATAATAAATACTTTTTACTATAATATAAATTATCTAAACATATTGTTTTATTTTATCATTTATTTACCCTATTAAATATTTTAAACGAGGAAATGTTATTAGTGGAGTATTTAAACAATTTATTATTAATATTAAAACTATTGACATAAATTGAAAAATTAATTTAAATAAAAATTCTAACCATATAAATTGAAGTATTTATATTTTTTGTAAATTAAAAGAATAATAAAAGTTTTTATTTAAATACAATTTACTAACTAAAAGTGTAAAATAAAAATTTTATAAATAACTTTGTTAGCTGAAATTTGATGAATAATATTTTATACATGCATATATTTACGGATCTTAAACAAAAGAAATTATTGATGTGTATTATCGTTACTATTTTTTATTTTTATTGTCTAATTATTATAATAATTATTTTGGATAATTATGCAATAACAATACTAAAAGAGTCTATAAATAAATTCACAAAAAATGAATATTGCATATAACTTTTTGTAAATATATTTTTATTAATAAATTAAAGAATTAAAAAATTTTTTTTTTCTTTTAACATCTTTATCTTAATTTAATTTAATTTAATTTAATTTTATCTGAAATTTAAGACTATTCTTTTTAATTTAAATAATTATTTTTATAATTTCTATTATATGAAATCTTATTAACAAACATTCATTTAAAGCATTTTAATTTTTAATTTGTATTAAAACGCGTTTAAATTGCACGTATTTAATATCAGGAAGTTTTTGCCTGCATTCGTATACCTTTAGGTTTATAGGTATCATAAATATCGATATAAAAGCCTTAAAAGTAGATTTAACCATAGAGAATGTTTTACTGTTAACTTAATAGGTATTACTGACACTTACTTATTGTTTATTTAATGTAGTATTGTTAGTATAATAGTAATATTGTTCTATTCAAGAATAATCTAAATGTTTTCCATTTATTTTTTTTTAGTAAAAATGAGATAAAGCTTAAGAAATATTATAACGTCTCGAATGCTGCATTACAATACCCTTAAGTTCTTTATTTTTTTATATTACTTTTCTTTAATTCATTACCTACTTTCCAGTGACTTATGAACCAGTCTTTTCTCAACTTGAGGATTAACTTATTTAATACAAACTTACTTTAATCATAGAATTCATTTTCAATCACATTATCAAGCTAACTTATTATCTTATTTTTTTCCTATCTTTAAATAGTCCAGGAGGGTAACGGTCAACGTGCCTTTTTCTTGACGTATTTTAAAGTTTCATTAAAATCACCAAGAAATAAAATTTGTAATAAAAATGCATAAGCAAAAAAAATTTGTACTATTTGTCCAAAAAATTATTATGCATAAAAAAGAAAAATAAGTGAAAAATGACGTATTTTGTTTCATATTTTCCAACTGAATATATACGTTTTAAAAATAAAATTAATATAAAAATTATTTGTTATCAAATTTTGTATGTATATTGGTATTCTTTAAAAATTTGTTAATCTCATATTTTCGTAGTCAAAATATAATAAATTTAATATGAAATGGAAAAATGTAGATAATTTTGAATTATTAAAAAAATAATAATAAAATATTACACGATCCATTTATTAATTAATTTTCATATAAAAATTCATTCCTTTTCTAATTTATTACTGAACCGTGAATTTATTTATATACATCTGAACTGATTTTTTTTATATCCCCTAATAATCTTTAATTAACATCTTCAATCGAAATTATTAATTTTTTATTATTTAAATTTTTTAAAGTGATTTTATTTGCTAAAAATACTTTGACCTCATAAAAAATTATTTCTTAAAGTCTAAAATATGTAAAATGACTAATTCATAGTTCTTGAAAGACTATTTGATTTAAAAAAAATTGGTTCACAAAATTTATATAGTTTCTGTGATATTGATTGACAAAATTGATATACACTAGCTTTAAAACTGTAAATGAAGTAACAATGAAAAAAATTGTTTTTTTTTCAATTATGTTTAAGAACTTTCGTCATTTTATAATTATAATTATATGCGTGCTTTTTGTAATATATTTCAATGAACATCACATGATCTACTTTAGATTTGGCAAACATTTGAAAAATCAGACAATTTACTTTAAAATTTAGTGGGGATGAAATTTAAATTTTAAAATCACATGTTTAAAAAGAGCTCGCGTGCTAAAGTAAATCATATTTCGGCTTTTATAACTTTTATACTTTTGAACAATGAAATTTTTGTAACTTTCACAATTAATGAGTAAGGTTTTTGTTCATGTTTTATTTTTTGTTTTAATTAACTTTTATTTTGTATTAATAATTTTATTATTATTTTAATATTTTAATATTAATTAATAATTTTCTGATTATAAATATTAATAACGAATTATGAATAATAAAGTATTCCTTCAATTAAATATTAAAAGTAATTCATAAAGTTGCGTTTATAAAAGAAGTTTTGTAAGTATTGTAAACTTAAATTAGTAGTATTGTAAGTTTAACATTTCAACAAATCTGTATATTGTAAAGCAAAAATTGAAATCAAATATAAAATCTGTAATTAATATTTGTTAATTTTATATCTATGTACTTACGAAAATTATCAAATAATAATACATACTCAGATTTCCACCCAATGCATTTAATACAATTTACTTGTCTAAATTTAGTTCAGAACAAACTATAGTTTATATGAATTGAATTTAAAATATTTTAATAAATAATTATTTTATTAGAAATTTATAAGATGAAACTGTTATACATTTTGTATTGAACGCATGTATAAATTAAATAATGCAATAACTTAGAAACTTTTTGTAAAATAAACATTTACATATTACTGTGGTCATTTTCTATTTATTTAACCAACGTCTTTTTCGATTAAAATAATATGTACAAAAGATGAAAAAATTATGAATGAGTTTTAATATAAATATAACTGCAATTATCTATTTTGCCTTGTTTCAAAGTTGAGCCGAAATAAGGTAGTTTTTTCCGTTGCAGAAACGAATACAGAGAAAAAATTACTTGTATATTATTACTATTTTGCCATGCAATAAAGCACTTTTTAGGTCATTAGTGAGAAGCAATTAACCACATATATCAAAAATTGTAAACAAATTAGTAGATTCTTATTTTTTAATGCCACTAAAAATATTTTTTTTAGTAACAATTTTAATGATAAGAATTTGAAGACACTATTTGTTGTAGCGATTTTAGGAAGATCGGATGTGCAAGGGAGTTTTTCCTATTTGTCTCTTTTTTTTTCATTTTCCGATCATTAGAAGCGGTGGATTTGCATTCGCGAGAAGGATATTTTCCAGTTTTATAACAATAGATATTATTTTACTATTAGTTTTTGTAATATCAAATTAAAAATTTATTATTTCTTGACACTAGGATCAACGAAACCTATTATAACATACTCGTAGTTGAGCGAACCAACAAGCAGAGATTATATGGTTTCTAAATTCTACCTATCCACGTGTTCCTTATGTTACCACACGCTATAGCATTACAGATGATTCTATTAAAAAAACCTTAACGATAACTAGGATCATAACTTAATTTATGTAGATAAATAATTAAAATTATCAAGATGATGCATACCATGATACTTCTATAAATGTTTGCAACTGATCTTGGAACTATAGACTTTGACCATGTAAAATGAACTTAAGTAATTAAAGTATAAATTAAAATATTACATTTTTTGGTGCTTTGATTACATCATCAATTTGAAAACAATTTTTTGACGTCGAGTAGAAGAAAATTTGATATGTACACTTACTATTAAGCAAACATATTCTTGTTGATGAGTGTTTCTGAAATAAATTCTTCGCATGATTAACAGTCTGTTCTTGAAATTTTCTATAAAGAATTTTATTTATAATACCGAGAATCAGCAGATTTCAGTATAGAAAGCTGAAATGCACCTTCTAAGAGCTATCCTATTTTTTATAAACTGCGTTAATTGCTCAAAATTTAAAAAGATTTTCATTTTCTTGTTAGCCTCATTCAATTGTTTGTTATGTCAATATCCAACTTATCGCAAATAAGT
The DNA here is from genome assembly GCA_018907245.1 of Eupristina koningsbergeri. Lineage (NCBI taxonomy): Eukaryota > Metazoa > Arthropoda > Insecta > Hymenoptera > Agaonidae > Eupristina > Eupristina koningsbergeri. Next base: position 517,792 of record JACCHV010000109.1, read on the forward strand.
ATAATTAACATTAACCAATCATTCTCAAAATTAAATATGTCAATTTGCCGAATACCTGAAAATAGCCATGTACTATATTTAAATAAAAATCTTTCGTAATTTGATCATGAATGGGAGGAGTATACAAGATTTATCTAAAGTAAATACTTATTTCCAAATTCTCATTAATGTTGTTTAAAACAAGAGTTTCAGGTAATATTATCACCGATAAATGAAAATTCCTCTGTTAACGAAACGAGAAAAGCTTATAAAATAAATAAATAATTAAAGATGTGAACCAAGAATGATTAAAGGGAAAGAAGAATATAAAAAAACAATACGCAACCGTTAAAAATCGGATTGCGGATTAAATTTAACCACAATCATGAACGATGGTCAAAAGTTAAGTCACCATAAAACAATAAATAACAGGGACAGTGGCCAGATATCTCTTATTATTATTATAACATTTGATACATATACCGAAAAGAATGACGGACTTGCTTATATAAAAAATTCGACTTATTGAATATGTATGTTTTGCATATATGAGTATATAAGTGCCTAGTGAAAAACCCTTGCATTTTTTCATGTTCATTTACTTTATTTTAGTTGACAAAATAACAATCGGATTTGTCAGGAAATTAATACAAAGTTAACTTTTAATGTAAATAGTTATTCTTAAGTAAATTTTATATTTAAATTTAAATTATTTTAATTTATCGTTGCACAAATTACATAAGCCATTTTAACTAATATACAAATTTTAATCATACATATAAATTATAATTTAAATTTTGGATATTAATTTATAATATATAATTGCAGAGTTTTGTCTATTCGGTTTCCAATTTACAGCAGAATTTCCAATCTTCATTGTATTTGCACTGCACAGTATACACATCGCTAAGCTGTGAAGTTATTTGTTTTTTTTTTATAAATCTTGGATTCGTCGAACACGTGAAGTTTTATTAACGATAGTTAGATTGAGAGTAACTGAAACAAAGGGCAGTTTACGGTTCTAGTTACCTGAATTTTGATCTGATCATTACGTCCATTACTTGCGACGATCGATTATACACTTTTATTCTTTTCTCTTTTTTATTTATTTTTTATTTATTTATTTATTCTCATTTATTCTTGACAAATTCTCGGGAAAAATCGTTTTTTCAGCAAATATGCGATCACCTAACCTGCATATTTTAGACAGTAATTAAAGATTTGAGTTTTATATAATTTTTTGATAAACAAATGAATTTGACATATTTTTCATTTTGATTATTTTTTACATAAAAACAAAATCGCTTGGGCGATTGAAGTAGGAGGAGCAACATAAAGAAAAACTTCTCCAGAAACTTCCACGAATTAAGAGCAGATGATGTTCTTAAGTAAAAGTGAATACAATTAACACCTACAGCTGGATTATTTTGACATTAAACCAGGTCAAATACATCAGGACTAAATAAGCAAGGTCACCAATATATAATCTTTTGTTGAAAGGATCACAGATGGCGAATAAAAATGCTCAATTATTTTTTTAGTAAATCGACAATAAAATATATTTAACTCTTACGTATTTACGATAAAATACAAATAATATTGATGAGAAAAGACATTTGACAAAATAAGATAGGTGTGAACGATTATGGTGCCAAGAGTAATCTCAATAAGTGCGACTACTACGGAATTTTTGTACAGTGCGTAACTCGCCAGTTTTCCTTTTGAATTTTGTAGCGCGTAAGAAAAATGTCATCGAAAATTTGTATGATTGATACGGGAGAGGTTAAAGCGACAGAATGTTTCCCGCGTATATCGTTTTTAGTGCATTTAAATAATTCGCGTATCTGATGATTAAACAACACCATAATTGGTATAAGATTTGAATTTTCTTGATGGTGGTATAATTGTTAATTATGCAGCCAGTGATCGGACAAATGAAGGATTACGGTGAGAGGTCACTACGACATTAAGCTACCGCATGAAGCAACACGTGCTTAGACTGTCTAGTGACAATATTTTCACATCTCGTTGAATTTTAATAAATTTTTTACAATTTAATAAATATAAATTTTTTATTAAAAAATAATATAATATATAATTGTAAGATTCATATTTAAAAAAGAAAAATATAATATGAAGTTATATTTATTATAAATTGGGCAATTTTTAATCATTCCTATTTAGTTGCCCTAATGTATTCTTTATTCATTAAAAGTTAAAAACTTAAAGACAATGCATACTTTAAATTTAATCGAAATTATATAAATACTGTTATCTGCCTATCTATTCGTGTTAATAATTCGTGTCAATCTATTAACAATTAAAATATTTTTTTATTTAAATTATTAGTTTAAAAATAAATTAATTATGTTAAACCATTAAATATTTTTTACTATACTATTAAAAAAAAGGGAAAAGTTCGTGTTTAATTACGTATGATAAATAAAGTTGCACTTATAATAATGACAACAATAACAGCAATATCAACTTATAAATAAACTTATATAATAACAAATAATATAATAGTATGTATAATAATAGCAACAATTTTTTAGAAAACTATAATTATTATATAACATAATTACGATAATTTCTTAAGACAATCTTCTTAATTCAAAATCCAAAATACCAAATGCAAAAATAAAATGACAAAAATATTGATTTAACTTTTTATAAAAAATGTATAAAAATTAGACAAATTTCATAACAAAACCAATAATAATTAATTTAAAAAATTGTTAAATATTTTATAAATAAACTATTATTATTTTTTAATTTTATTTCAATATGTTTTAAGATTTTTAATATTAACATAGTTAAATATTACAACACTACATTATATTATATGCATACAAATAGTTATTTAAAAAGTTACTTTTTCAAATTTAATTAAAAGACGTAATTTAAAAATTAGATTTCTAGAATATAAAAAAAGTTGAAATGAAAATTTTATATGAAAATTGAAATTATAGTATAAATTTAGATAACACCACTCTAATACTGGACAGAGAAATTAATTATAAAGTATAATAGTTATAGAAATGCTGTACATACAATCATTAAGAAGAAAAAAAGATATAAGTAGTAATTGAACAAATCTATTTATAAATATCATTTTAAATATTTGTAAAACTAATGCAATAGTTATAAAGTCTCGTGTAAGATAACAAATTAGGTTATAATCAAACAATAAACTGCGTGCGGCTTGAATAACAACCGTAACGCAGCAACCCAGTAAACTATATTTATAATTGCTATAATAAAATATATGAAAATGATTGTTCGTTTAATTGAAAATTGGCAATTTGATTTTAGCGATAATTCTCCTTTAACATGTGGTAGTAAGGTTATGAATGAATTAGAACACCAATAATTTAAAAGCATACTAGATACATTTACACAAAAATATTGTTTTTTTACAAATAACATTGTACAAAGAATGTATGATAAGAACGAAACGAGACAATAAAATAATGAGAATCGTTTCGCATGCTATCAAGTGGGACGTTAAAAATATATGTGTCTGAGGATTTAACTACTAAAAATCAAACTCCTCGAAAAATAAGGAACAATCAAATGTTTGAGACGGAATTTTGGGAACATAGAGCACATTAAAAATTATTGAGAAAATTATACAACGTCGCGTAAATAAACGAACACGCGTAAGTAAAGATGGGCGGGCTCCTCTTCATGATCAAACATTCCATTGTACTAAAGATTGTCAGTGAGAACATGTACATTGTTTTCACTGACACTACTGAACTATTATATTTAATATAAAATGAATAATTTTATTCATATTTTTAATTTAAAGAATTATAAAAAATAAATGATTTTTATTATCTTAGACTAAAATTTGGTTAATTTCATCTAAAAGTTTAGGACAATACATCATATTATACAAATAAATATAATAATAAAATGAATTTAATCGTAAAAATGCTAATTTTACCATACTTTACATATGAATGATTATAAATTTATCTTTCATTAACTAAACATTTTGTTAAATATGTACTTCCATATTTACATTACTGCAAAAGTACCAAATTTTTAAGTTAAGGTAGTAAAGTTCTGCTTACTACTAGTTTATTTTCAAAGACTACTCACCGTTGAAATTATCTGACGATCCCGAATTTCTCTTTTTCACCTTCTTCAAATTTCTATATATTTTGTATATTATTAACAAATATATAACGATCACAAACCAATAATTTTAACGAAATATAGAAAAGAAATAATTCGTTACTAATAACAATAATGTTTACATTAATATTGTAGGATAAATTGTGAGCACCAATTGTCCTTGACATGGTGCATGAACAACATTTAAGCAATCAAAATACTGAATGATGAAAGAAAATGAAATGATAATTTTTTATTATGATAAAAAATTATTCTAAAAGTTTAGATATTTGTATTATTCTATCGATGTTTTTCTATTGCAAAAAATATTAATTTTTATTTTATTGTGATTTTAAACAATTCTGCAGATTAATTAAATTTATTTTACTGTAAATTTATTATATTTTCATTAGACCTAATTTTTAGAATTAGACTTAAATTTAATACTTCTTTAAAATATTTACAAAAAAAATTAATATTTACAAATTCAATATTAATTTTATTTTCATATAATCACAAGTTTAAGTATTAACATATTCTAATAAAAAGTGTTAAAACTAATGGATTTTAATTGTACAAGAATATACAATTTTTAAAGTAAATCAATACAAGAATTCGTTCATCAATGACTAGTAAATTTTTTTTTACTATTTTTGGACGTAATATTATATTATAATTATCAACAAAATTAATTAACTTAATAAATTAAAAAGTTTATTGTATATCTTCGTATTTATTTTATTTTTTTATATATTTAATTATTTTACTTTTGATAAATAATAATTTTTGATCCTTACATTCAAAAAAAAAATTGAATATATAGGTCATACTGTATACTAAAAAATTTAATTAGAGTTTTATTCATAATTTTATTAAAAATAAACTTAAATCATTAATTCACTTAACAAGTAAGAAACTTTTCTTTTTTATAAAATAATAAATGTCAATGCATGATACACCCTATTATTAGCAATACTTATTTATATACGTATACGTAGATATATTTTTATAAATCTTTACGTTTTTCTATAAATAACACATAAATATCACCACCAATTTTTGTAGGATTACACTTCAATAAAATTTTTGTAGGTTTACACTTCAAGAAAATTTTTATAAATTTAATTATAGTTAAACTTTAAAAAAAAAACACACACAACCCGCACGAGAATTGCATGATATTCTGTGACTAAGTCGTAACCTCATTATAAATTATAAGCTTTTGCTTCAATTAATAATAATTAAAACCTTTACCTTCTAATTTATTAGATAACGATAGAACACTGCATTAATTATATGTGTATTGTCACAGAAAAGAAAGAGAAATAAATCGTTTTTTAACCGGTTACCGTAAGGGCTGATGTCAGTTTCACACAGCTGCAAAAATTACCGTTTCAAAAGGGTTGACGACAAATCGTGCACTGAGGGATGATTACAAATGATTTGCAAGCTGGTAATACGCCACTCTCTGACGAGATTACCGTCTAGTGAATAAAGTTGTAATGCGCGCGCAACCGTTATCAAGTTATTGCGACCCATGTTCCTTTTTTCGTCATTATTCTTAATAGTTCTTCAGTATTTTTTATAAATTATAAATTACTAAATAAGCAAAATGTTACTGTTAATTCATAATAATATTTTTAAGTTCTCTTTATTAAAAAAATAACTATTAGAAATTAATTATTTGTGAGTAATAAAATTTTAAATTCATAAATTTAAATAATTTTTTAATGAGTAAAATTACCTTCAAAAATATATTATAAAAAATATATTACAAATCAATTCATTTTTTAAAATATACTACAATATAATATAATCATTGCATTATTTTAAATAATGTTGTTATGTATAATTCTAAATGTTTAAACTTATAAGTATCTTGCATAAAATTATAAAAATTTAGTATTAAAATGGCACCAACTAAAATATATAATTTATATGTGATAAAAGGGGTTCGTTTTTTGAAAATTGTACTCAAAGGGTAATTAAAATGAGACAAGCTGGGAATGGGGTAACCTACAGACAATTAGTCGCCACCGACCTAAACATAACACTTGCCCCTGTGGCGTAAACCAAAACAAAACTCACGTTCGAGCCAGATGTAAATATCAAAGCAGCGATCAAAAAGAGCATTAAGAATATCTAGGATCTCCAGAATGCATCCAATTTTCGCGACAGTTAGTTGGTTCCTTCATTGTATAGTGCTGTCGTTGACAGGACGACTGACTTGGAACTGGTCTGCTTCCGTAGACACCAATCTCAAATGCATTGAGGTAGTGAAATTTGTAAAATACGTACAAGTCCTTATCTATTTCACGGAGAAAACCGGTGAAACTCTATATTTGATGGGGATTCTGAACCTATCGTTTGATATCTTATCGTAGCACTGTATCAATGAGATGGTTATCAATGCGAGTACGGAAGTTAAAAAAAAAAAGCCAAAAACTGTCCTCATCGTATAGTTGGATAGCCTACACATTGAGGCTTTCGAAAATGTCAACTTTAGACTATTTTATAACTTTAACAGGGAGCACTGATTGTAACTGGTAAAACAAAGAGCAATTTGCAAAAAAAGAGGCTAAGTTAGCGGCCAACAAGATAATGGGAACAACTTCTAATGAAGCCTAAAATATACTAGATAAGAATAGTACCAAAGTGGTGTCTGATTCCATATATGTAACAGATACCTTGTTCTCAGATTTACTTACAACCCAGCAAATTTTCCTCCAATTTTCTTTTCAAATACATGAATATAGTAAACAGGAATTTCCTTAATCCAAAATGTTTGATTATACAGGAAAAGGATCTAGTAATCATAAACTTAGCATTAGTTTTAGGTAACACTGACTTTGATAGGGCATGCTTCATTATTATAAGACTTTAGTCGGAGTCAAAACACAACTAATATAGCTGATACATGGACTTGGACACTGCACTTGTTCACTCCGTGTATCAGTCAGATATTAATACATTGATAACAGTAGCTAGTATACACTTTCCTTGCAAAAATGAAAATTGTCCTTCAAAGGAAGTAACTGTCCGAAAAGAATACTCTGAAGGCAGAAACCTGGAATTTCTGTTGAACTGTGATACTAACACCCTTCTGTTGAACTGTGATACTAACATCATGAGATCTAAGACAGCTCAAACATTAACCTTAGGTAGAAAACTAATGAAATATCTGATAATAAAATATAAATATTAAACATAGGTAATTCCACAATCTTTCAAACCTTAATAAAGGAAGCTATTTATTTAACTTTCGCATCAACACAAATTAGCAGACGACACGCTCAGACTGTTAATTCTTCGATTTGTCGTCTGATCACAAGTATATCACTTTTACTATTCTTGAAAAAAGGAAGGAAAGGGTACCGACTAGAACCTTAAAAAAGAATAAATACTAAGAACATAACGCCAAATTAAGTAGCTTTATCTCTTCATACACTTGTATATTCTCGATTAAACAAATGAACACACGTTTTTAAAACCCTCAGTAAAAAAAAAGTAGGAATCGAATTATACTACATACAATAAACCTCATTAAAAAGGAACCCCTTTAATGGACTTCAGGATATTACGAAGAAAAGTAACAGAGTATTTATGTACAATTTGCATTGAATTATTAAAAGCACAAAGTAAAGAAATAAATAAGACCAGAACGAGTTCACGATCAGACTCAAGAACTCCACGAATTACGCCACGTACAGCCACCGTTCTATTTTTAATAATTCTGCTAGTATTTCATTGCTAAGTTCTTCACTCTTTCCTTTATCACCCTAAGTCCTTAGCGAGTGACTCCGTCAGTGTATATTTTCATTAAGAGTTCACATTCAAATAAGATACACTTTGTTTTTATAAATTTATATAAACATATTCATGGATAGACTTCCTTTTTTTTATATGTATATAAAAACTTGTAAATAATTAATCGTTGTACTGATGTCCAATTTTTATTAGGTTACAGATGTTGCTTCAAATTCTTGAGTTTTAAAAAATTTCTTAATGTTATATTTGTTCTTAATTTTTATTAATAAGTGTTTTTAAAGAATATTAGGTTTATTAATTACTATTTTATTCATATAAAAAATTTAAAAAAAAAAATTCATTATCAAATTCATATAATTTTTAATTTTTATTTAATATGGTAGTTACCCAAAAAATATGGTAAATTATTCTTTTCTGTTATCATATCCATAGAAAAATACAAACTCTTAGACATATCCTATTTCACCTTCAATTTCTGCAAACTTTGAATTTATTTTAAAATAAATTATGTAAATTGAAAAAACTTTTTATTTACAAAAAATATTGAAACAAGATTTTGTTACTTAAAAAACAATTTATTATATTTTAAAGTTTACTATACATACATAAGATATATATTTGAATACAATGATACTTTAAGAAACAAAATTTTTACCGCAGTCTACAGTGGCAAGCTTATTTAATTTTAATTAATATTTTTGATTGGTGTTATTTTTTATTTTTTTTAATTATACTGTCCAATGATAAAGTTTTTAATCAAAATCTGCAACTTACTTTAAGTTCACATTATTATAAAAAAAAGAATGTTTACAAGCAGATATCTATATAAACAAATAAGTCCATTTTCCACTGATAATCTTAGGATAATCAAAAATCAAAATTTAACTATTATTTAGATAAACCTTTATTATCTACTTCTTCTACCTAAACTTTAGCATACAAGAAACAAAACTAGTGGTTCATGGTTAAATGACTTAAAAAAAGTTTATTACCTGAACTGTTCATTCAATCTTTAATAATTCATTAATCTATTTTTTAGAAGAGTGTCTAGTGTGTGTATTTTTGTGAATTTTTTAAAATTCAAAATCGTCATATTCAATTCAAAAGAATCGAATCTTTTATCGATGAGATACACGTGAGCACATTTCCTTCTGTTTTCTTCCATAGGAGAAAATGTATTCGGCTTCTTTTTGTAATAAGAACATTGAGAATCAACCTGAATAATCGTTATTATCATACAGAGCTTGATCATAAAGTTCGCCCTTAACTAGACGACCACCAAAATAGCGACCATTCAACGAATCCCTCGCCCTTTCAGCTTCTAAAAAATAAAATACTGTTCGTGAAAAATTTATTTTTATTATATATTGATAAAGTTATAAAATATACATATTTTTATATAAAATATTAAATATCGATAAATGATATTAAAAATTTTATTGAAAAATTTCTGACGACCTCGCCATCACTAGGACTCAACATTCCAAGAAGCATGCTGCAGTAGAGACCGCGGATTCTTGATCCAATACTGACGTTGACTTTCTCATATTTCTTCCATGTATCAGAATCGTGGATCCACAGTCTGATACAAAGGAAAGACTCCCGTCTCCTCACCGAGATGTTACATACGGTTTCACACAAAGACAAGGTTTTCCCCCACCCGACCGAGCAGTGGCCATTAGTGTTAAGTGATGTATAAGTGTTTGAACATATTAATGCGAAAGATGTGTATATACTCCCGTGAATATTTTAAAACACTTGTTTTTTTGAATGTATAAAAAAGTAGATGTGTATGAAATAATTAGATTTTATTCATCTATATTTTTGAATACGTAATTTTATAACGACTATTTAGAGTTAAGATTCCTGCGCCATGATCCGCGAATCATGTAGACCCCTACTTTGCGTATTATACCTATTTTTTATATCCACGATAGATTAATTTTGTTTTTAACTGGATGTGTGTGTGTATGTGTGTGTGTTACTTTCAATATATCATTTATGTTTTTATTTCTATACATATTTTATATTATACTTAAATAAATGTTTAATACGCGGCATTAATATTTAAATATACACCGTAATATTACTCAAAGTTCCTCATCCTATAGTACAGATTCCTCCCGAACTTTGCTGCTACAAACCTAACTCAGTCAAATGGTATAGAAAGGATAACCCCCCCCCCATATTCTAACCATTACAAATAAAAATTTTTTAATAAATGTTCGCAATGTTTAACAATGTTCAGATCCTGGGTTTTTTTTTAAAGTTTATATTTATATTGCTATTGATATATAAATTAATAAACTAAAATGATATGGCGAATGTCTTATAACTTAATGTTAATAACAATACATGTTGTTTGATAAACTGAGAATACGTACTATATTGTTTATTTAGAAATGAATGTTTTTTTTACATAACATGGGTTTTTCTGAAAATCTTATTAGGTCTTACTGTGTAAAATCGTTCATTAATTTAATTATTATATTTATAAAATATATTTGTTTATAACTTTTAAGTCTTTTAAGTATTAACGTATGAATCGTCAACCTTGTCTTATAAGTTGTTTATTTATATGAATAATTACATAATTATAAATTTTTTTTTAAAAAAAAGTCAAACAATTGTTTTAATTTTTATTTCCTCCATAATATAAAGCTTCTCTATTATTTTTTTTCGACGTGTAATACGTAATCACTTAATACACCTTTGCCATTCTTATTTGCGACTTTTTCTTTAATTTACTTAATGTAGCCAATGAATAAAAAAATAAACTGTTTTTAGAACAGGCTAAATTTTTCTCATTCATTACATATTATCAATTATTTCATTCTAATTTCGATTCAAAACTAAGGAGTTAAAATGTTTATTATTTACACCTTATTAAATAAAATCAACTCCTTCATTTCAACAATATAAAAAGTGCTTCAAATAAAAAATTACAATTATTGTTTACATTAACAATTATTGATTTCAAAAATCAAAAACAAATACAAAATTTTTAGATTTTATTTTAAAGCAATTCATACTTACCACTCATTTGCGAAAATTCAACAAATATTTTTACAATAATTTCAGGATCCTCATCATCCTCTGATTGCCTTTCATTATAAATAATCACTCGCTCAACAACACCAAATTTTGAACACTCATCTTGTATCTCTTCCTGCAAACTTTGGTCTACATCTTCTGGAGCAACCATATTGCGCAGGATAACTATACGTGATTCAACTTTGCGCATAAGTTTCTGCATTACAAGATGACGAGCACTTTGTCCTTTAATCGACATATTTTCTTGTTGTTGAAGTGTTTGTGGTTCCGCTTCTTCAAGCAACTTTTTTTGAAGTTCTTCCTGTTGCTTTTGATGTGCAGCTTGTTCTTGTGCACGTCTTAATGCTTCAGAACCGACTGAAGTTGGTATCGGATTTACTGTTGGTATCTTTAAAAGAAATACAAATTTTTTTATTTTTTCCATTAAATTCTTCATTAAATATTCTTTTTTTTCTAAATTTTTAATTTATTAAAATTGATTTTATTATTTTTGAATACAATTAAAAATCATCTTTAATTTAATATCTCCAATACTTATAATGTATAAAATTTTAATTTATTAATTTAATATATATTTCATGAAATGAAAAATTCAAAGTTTTAATTTTTCATCATTTAAATATACACTTTAAAAATATTATAAAAGTATTATTTAATTTTAATTGCAATACGATTTTCTACTGATTATAATATAACAATGAAAGATAACATTTAAAAAAAAAAAAAATTCCTATACATTTCGGAATTAATAACCTACCCCTGGGGCTCCAACCACTGTTGGTGTAACTACAGTAGGAGGAGGTATAACAACTGGTTGTCCTGGCATGGGTTGAATAATAGCTGGTGGCCGATTCAATGTTTGTGGTATAGCTATACCAGGAGGAGGAATTATTGGGGCGACATTGGCTATCGTTGATGGTGTTAACAATGCAGGAGATGCAAGTGTTGGACGAACGATCCCTGAAATAGCTATTTAAATTTTTATTTATTAATAAACTTTACATTTAGAGTTATTTAATTTTTTATCTTAATATTGCAATGCATAGATAATTTTATTATAAAAACTACAGAGTTCTATCAAAGTGTTAAAAAAATTAAGGACATACTAACCTGTATTAAGCATTGGCTGCGCAGTGGCAGCTAACTTTGTGAGACCTAAAGCAACAGCATTACTCGCAACTGCATCCATAGCTTGAATTTTTGCTGTTGCTGCAGCAGCAGCTACAGCCGCGGCTGTAGGCATCATACTGGTACCACTAGGAGGACCCATCAATGCATTTGGCGGTGTTATTGCTCTTCCCACCCTTAAATATTGACCACCTAAATCGAATAAATTCATCGAAGCTATGGCTTCAAGAGCCGATTGCATTGATTCGTACTCAATAAAACCATATCCTTTATGCCGATGGGGTGAACTACCTTGTGCAAGCTTACAATATGTTATAGGTCCAAAAGCTTCAAATACGGATTTTATGTCATCTTCTGTTAAGTCTTGATGAATCGAAGCGATGTAGATGCGATTGTAATGTTTACTCTCTTCCGTTATCTCATCAATTACCGATTGTGCTTGAGGCATATTTGATGGGCGTCCTACCACCTGTTTTAATACATCTTTTTTGTAGTCAAATTGAAATAGTTGGATAACTTAATAACACGAGTATCTAACGTCAATAAAACAATTTAATTAAAAAGGTAATTTTAAGTATTATAAATCGCATAATTATTATATACGTAAAATGATTTTGCTACATATACATGGTTTGATTATTTCAATGAGCAATAATTAAATTTAAGAGAATTTTTCCTTAGATCATTAAAGTTTTTTTACATGTATTAATTTTATTATAATATTACTTTATATATTGAAATAAACAATATAAATGTTATAATACAGTATTAAGATCAATTTTTCTGTACTTAGTTATGTATATAATAACCAGTTATTTTTGTATAATATTTAATTTTCTATTTAGAATAAAAATTTGTATTGATTTTTTTATTTCAATTAAATGTAAATACAAATTTTTTAATTGAAAAAATATACGATCCAAGATTAAAAAATCTTTAAAAATGATTCTTATGAAAATAATAAATAACATAATAATCTATGATAAAAAAATATTTGTATAAAAAACTACACTACTACTATAATAAACTAGTGTTTGAATAAAGAACTAGTTTTAAAACATAACTTAATCTTGAATCCTACATTTTTTTAATTAAAAATTTTTCTTTGGGTTATATTAAAAAAAATATTTTTACAGATATCTCGCATAAAATTTTAAATTTAATATAAAACAGTACCAATTAAAATATATCATTTATATGTAATAATTTAGAGATGTATTTAAATATCTTTAGACAATTCAAATTTATATATAAAATTATATTTACATCTAAACCGTTTTAATTTCAATAAATATTGTTTATAAATTGATTTTTAATAAAATTGAAATGTTAATTTAAAAAAAAAAAATTATATTGAACCAATAAAATAATTGTTACAATTATACATAATAAACATTATTATTTTTATAATTCCTTTATTTGACAATTGATTATGTAGATATATCTTTAACCACATGCGTTATTTCAAAGAATGTAAATTTCTGGATAATACCTTACCAATACTAATTATAATAAAATTGAAAATGAAATTTGAAAATTAAATGGAACAATTGAAAAGGTTTAAATAAAAGAATAGTAGACATTTATTAACAAAATTATGATATAAAAAAAATGAAAAGAAAATTTTAATTAATTTATAATATCAAATATCTAATATATAACTAAATTATTATCTCAATTATTTAATCTCTATCATATAAATGATACTTTAAATATGCATATACATAAATTTATTTTGCAGAATATCAAATTATAAAAAAATGTTACAGGTAAAGTAGATAGGATGGAGATATTCAAAGGAACAAAATAAATTACATCGGACCTCCAAGGAGTTGTAAGGATTGCGCAGGGACAGGAAATTCGTTATATAGGTACGTCCCGCTACCTTGATATTACGGCCACCAATCATGACCCCATTCATTTGTTCCAGCGCAAGTTGCGCTGCTTCTGGTATCTCGTATTCCACGAATGCGAAGCCCTTATGCTTCTGCGTTAATGGATCCCATGACATATTGATGGATTTTATGGCACCAAAGGGTAGGAAAGCTTGTCTTATGGTATCCTCCTTCAACTCAAAACTAATACTGCCTACATAAAGCCTGTTTATACAAAATAATTATATATTAAATTATAAACTTTTTATTTTTAATGCATTTGTTTAAACACCATTAAAAAGAAATTTTATTTCATTAGAATATAACTTTATTAAATTATTCAACTAATAAATCTATTTTTTTAGGTTATTTAAAGACTCACATTAAAAAATCAATTATGTCTAGCATAATTGTTTCTAATAATGAAAAAAATTTTTTGTAGAAAATAAAATAAATTTTACTTGACAGTATAATATAATTTATGCTTTTTCTAAATTTTTTTAAAGTGAATTTATTATTAAAAATTTTAATACATATATTTTTTAATCAATCATTTATATTGCTAAACATCACGGTTATTAATATACTTATATATTAAACGAATAAAAATACTATAGAAACAAGCTAATGAAATTGTAAATTTCACAATCAATAATATTTTAATAATAATTTCAAAAAATTTATATTATATTTAATGTTGTATTAATGTATGCATGTGTATGTGCAAGCAGGTAACTAAGGAACTAGATGGATTGGTAGGTAAACGCGTGTAAACTACTTTCTCATGATTTCTCATTTTGAAACACTATCCTAAATAATTAATATAATAAAAATATCATATAGATTATATACATATGTATATATGTATATATGTTTGTATATTATATATATATATATATATATATATATATGTACGTATGTATAAATTATAGTATGATAATGTGTATTTCACATTTTTAATTATTAAAAAAGTTTTTAAAATTTGTATGTAAAAAGTAAATTAACAAAAAAACAAAAATGAAAAATAGTTTAAAATATTTTATTAATACAGTAATTTATTAATTGTATTAATAGTAAATTTAAATTAAAAAACTAAAATTATTTAAAGGACATAGTGAAATTTTTATTATTCAATAATTAATTTTCCATTAATTAGATTATACTAAACTTAAAACTATAATTATCTTTAATTAATGATTTCAAAATAATTTTTAATATCATAAAATTAGTTTATATATACAAAACATATAATATATTATTATTGTTTTAAAAATTGATAACCATCATAAATTTTATAATAATTATTCATTCACTTAAATATGATAATTACATAATATGATACATATACACACATATAGTATAATTTTTATTTCAATTTTTTTTTATATATATATTTTTGATTTACTCATTTTAGTTAAAAAAAATATTGATTACAATAAATTAAAAAAATTAATTATTATAATCAATTAATTATATTTGTAAGTAAAGTCATATTAAATATCGAAAATTGTTTATATTTTGAAATCATCAAGTCAGTTCAATTTCATTAGTCATTATTACAATGTTTAATAGTAACATGTAGATAAATTGTGACTGGAGATGATAAGGACATTGGATTAAAATACATAGAAGGATGTTTTTTTCTTAGGAACTAAATTTGAGGAAATATTTTTTTTATGGCATGGATCAAACAAACCTGCACATGAGAGCCAGAGTCTGTTGTCTCTGCACTTGATTCCGCTGACTAGCCATTTGCTGTAACACAAAGGACCATCGGCCTTCTATTGATATCCCTCCCCCTTCTGCTTTGTTCTTATTAAGCAATTCATACAAATCTATCTTCTTTGCAATTTGTATATTTTGTTTGAAATAATATGATAAGCTCTTTTACCATTTTACTTTTTTCTATACTCAACTGATTTTACAAAATATTATTTAAATTAAATTTGTAAATAATGTAAATGTAACATTTTTCTATTTAAATGAATTAAAAAACCATATATTAACAAAAAAATAAGTTGAGTTTAGAAAATTAATTTAGAAATTATATTTATCTACTATTTCAAAATTTCCTAACAATATATTAATAACTTGGTTGTCCTCTTCATATCATATAGTAGTACAGCTCTGCTTCCGCCGACTATATAAAATCGCAATGAGTCTAAACCATCTTAAAATTATGTATAACTCGAGGCAACACATTTTAAGGAATAAAAAATAGGCGCAAAATCGCTTTTAATTTTGATTTTAAAATATTTTTAATATTTTTTTTTTTAATTTCATGACTTGATTAATTAACACTAACCTGCACATTAGCAATAAAACTTGCTGCCACAGGACCAACTTATTTTTCTGCAGGGAGAAAAAATCATTCAATCAGATTTTTATTTTTCTGCAAATTTATGCCAATTATCTCAATGTGCATTTACTTTATTTTAATTGAATTCAGAACATGAAATATAATTTTGAAAAACTTTAAAGTTAATGGCAGGACAATTTTTATATATGAGGACTTATAAAATTCTGTATCAGTTTCTCAAATTTTAAATTGAGATTTAAATAGATGTAAAAAAGTTCTAATATAAAGTAAATTTTAAATAAAATTAATTTTGGTAAAGAGCTGAGAACAAAATTTTAAAATTGTAAATTCAAGGTAATCCTTGGTTAGATGTTTACTAATAGAAACCTATTTCAAAACAGTAACAGTAGATAAATTTGAAAAATTGATTAAGAAACAATATTTTTCTTTTTTTAATACAATATATTTATTACATTTATTATTATTTATTTATTTATTACAATATATTATTTTGGAATTTATATAATTATTAAATGAAATTTCTTATTTAAATAAATACTATGAATAAAAAATGAATTTAAAAAAACTGTTCAATATATTATTTCATTATATTAAACATTATTAAATGGTTCTATGAAAATTAATTTACTTTGGATCAAAATTAAATGAATGAATGATTTATATATTTAGTTTTAAAATTAAATAAATGAATGATTCATATAATATTTAGTTTTAAAATTTACTATTTAAACACTGAAATAAAAATTGTAAATCTCTAATGGTCAACTTCTTTCAAGGATTATCTTAATAAAATAAAATGAAATTGGTTCCAAAATTATTATTTATGTTTTATTATATTCTTCTACTTTTTTCATTATAATATAAAGAATATATCATTAAGATGTACAAAAAATTACATAAAAATATAAAATAACAATTTTGGGACACCATTTTCTTCGAAATCTATATTGTGAAAATTTAAATCTAAAAAATTCAAATTTACTATTCTTCAAGATTTATAGTATAATCTTTGAGATATACAATTTTAAATAATACATTTATAATTTATATGCATTTATTCTTTTAATGTTTTATTTTTAAAATTAATAGAAAAAAAGTATACAAAACAATTAAAAATTTAGAAACTTCTTTAAATTATAAAAATTTATCAAAGAATGAGCAAAAATAATTTTTTTTAATTTACCCAGTATAAAATTTTTTCATTGAGTTTTTCATAAATATTGATGAATAAATCGATTAAAATAAAAATAACACTCAAAATGAATATAAAATAACTCATGTATATTCTTCATTTATAGAAGAAAAAAAAATAAATAAATGGACTTCAACTAAAATTTTCTATTATTATTGTTTATAATAATAGAAAATTGTTACCTGCTGTTGATAGGCTAAGGTTTGTTTCATTAAGACCATCTTGATACTCTGTTCCATTGCATATTTTTTTGCTCGATTTACTGTATCTTGTTGATCAGATGAAATTTTTGGTAAACCAACTCCAAGTATTCCAGGTAATGTTAAATATTTCGCTCCAGGACCTATTATAAATAAATATATATTACAAACAATTTTTTAAATCAATAATAAATTAAAAATGTAGAAAAAAAAATCAGATCTTATCAGCAAAAGCTCATTCAATTAAGAAATCAACTTTTGAAATAATTTGATCAAAAGGACTACATTTTAAAGTCACAATTAATTTTTACATCATAATGAACAAAACAGAATTGAATATTATATATATATGTGTGTGTGAATGTTTATTTAAGTTTATTAATATCAATAACAAATTTTCTAAAAAAAACTAAACATGTAATAGAAAATAGTACATACCTGCAACTACTTGCCCTGTTTGATTAAGATCATAAATTGGTGCTGCCAAGAATTCTGAAGCATTCCCTGTAACAGTAAGAAATTAGACAATTTCAAATATATTAATGTCATTGATACTTCAAACGTCACTTATAAAATTAAAAAAATATTTTTAAAGATAACTTTGTGACGGTTGAAGTATTATTGATGCTTTTTTAACAGAAAATTAAAGCATCATTTAGCAATCAATAAAATATTGCAATAAATATTTTTGGGACTAAAATAATGCATTCGTTCTATAAAATTAAAAAATAAATTATTGTAAGTTCGATTGTGAAAATAATAAAATAGTTTTAAAAAATCATAACTTAAAAAGATGTTTCTAATATTAAATAATGAAGGAAATATCAGGCGTCGAAAACTAAAAAGTTATGGTGTCGCTCAGTGATTCCATGACGAAGTACCTCCATGAAACTGAAAGCTCAAAGACATTAAAACAATCAAGAAACGAATTTGTCTCCTCGTGTCTAACTAATAATTTGAAGTTCATTCATACACATACATACATACGAACTGTATATATATGTATTCTTGAAGACGATAATACATTCACTGAAATTGGATAAAATAGAATAACTATCAAATTCTTCGGATTATATTAAAAATTAATTGTTTAAAAAAAAAAACTGATTCTTTACTTGAGTTTCCGATAATACAGATTACTCTAATAAAAATTTTAAACTTAATACTCAGTGTATATATATATTTATACACTATTCTAAAATTTTTAGTCTAAACAATATTTTTTTAGAAAAATGGCATATTTTATAAAAAATAAATTACTTTTAATTAATTTATAATTTTTAATCTATAATGCCAACATAACATATTTGTCAATCAAACAAAAAGCTAATCGATTGATCAACAACTTAATCATTGCCAAATTTATTTTTTACATTCTCCCTTTCAATTATATCTTTTTATAATCATCCTCAGTTTAGAACAAAAATTCTGGTTCTTAAGTTTTAAATAATCATTTAGCTACACATAGGACGCGAAGCTACAATCTTACAACCGAAAGCAAGATAGAAATATTCTTTAATCTCTACCAATTTGGCTGGGCTAGTCTTTCTGAAACAGAAATAAAAAACGTGACGCATTGATAAGGTACTTCTCTCTAAAAATGTTTTACTTAAAAAAACAAATAAAAAAAAGCTATTTTTTTTATTTCATGAAAATGTTACATGTGCATCATGTATAATTATTAAATACACATTATGTATAATTAATATAATACATAAATAGTATGTATATATAAGTACATTTAGATTTATCAACACAATCAAATAACATATTTACATATAAATATAGTTATATATAGGTATACATAAATAATACATGAAACAATTAATTTCAAATTAATTTCTGTTAAAATATATATTAAATTTAAACTAAAAAAATTTGAATAAATTTTAAATTGATCCATAGTGATTGTGAAAATAAATGACAATTATAGATATATACATTATATTTATACATAATTACATGTAATTTTTCAGTTTTCTTATTTTCATTCAAACACGTGAGCTTTTAATTGTGCCTCATTTAATTATTTGGCTAACCGTGTTCAGGGTCAAGCAATGAAGGTTGCGCGTACGAACTATCCGAGACTTGTGAGGCGACGAAGAAATCTGTAAGCACAAAACAAAGGAGAATACTCTCAGTGCAATTGCTCTGCGCCAGTTTCATAAACTGTCTTTTCATACCTGACCAAACGGCTAATTCCTATTAATTTCATTTATATATTAATTTTTTAGAACAATGGCGATCTAAATCACTGAATTCTTGTCTTTTTATACTTACCTAGATTAATTTTTATTAATTTAGAATCGATTAATTTATAACAAAAGTTTTCTTATATGTATATCGCCACTGTCCCATCTAAATACTAGTCAATTCCTCTGGATAGAAAATATAAACAAAATAAAATAAATTTTAAATAATTATTAACGGTTAAATATTAAAATAAACAATATTAAAATTAATAATAATATAATATACGTTATTGATAATTAAAATAATCTTAGTGATTTCTAAGTTAATTATAATGCCAATTATATTGTAAAAGTAAATAAATAAGAAAAAAATTAATTCAGACAGAAATAAATAATAGAGCAAGTGAATCATCATTATTTTTAAAAATTAAACCAATAAAAACCAAAAAATATTTTTAATAATAATTGAATAAAAAATGAGAAAAGTAATAATATAAAAATAAAAGTAAGTATATATTAAATTCATGAATAAGAAGAAATAAAAAAAATAATATAGAACACAAAATAAATAAAAATTGATAAAAATATTTAAATGGAAAACATAAAATTATGTAAATTGTATAAATCAATTCAAAATGAAAAAAAAAATAAAAAAAAAACACTTAAGTAATAAATTCCAAAGTAAAAGACTAAAAAAAAAATTAAGAATTAATTTTTAATACAATAGATTTAATGGTATTGTTAAAAATGGTTACAAATATAATAATAAATATTAAAAAAAAATTAAAGAAATTATTTATTATAAAAAAATAATTATTTATAGTATAAAACAAATTATACTACAGAAAATTAACAGCATGTTTATCAATAAAAAATAATGATACAAACTGAAAGTACAATATATAATATCAATTAATAGAATATATCAAGAAAATTTTTTTAAATTAGATATATAAAGAAATAAAATATGTATTTTTAAATACTGATGTAAAACTTGCATTCATATAAAAAGTATACAAAAAATGATACATAAGTACAATAGTATATAAAATAAATGCTTAATCATAAATAAAAAAAAGAAAATTCTAAATAAAACGAAATAAAAAATTAATATTGAATATTTTAAATATTCAGAAAGCAAAGTACTGTCATGAATCAATTAAAACTTCTAAATAATGTAAACTATTTCTATGTATTCTGATAATGTAAAGTATTGCATACTCTTTAATCAAATCAGTTACTATAAGTATTTCCAGAGAATGACTTGTAATTAGAAGATCAAAATTTAAGCTAGCCTAGAATGCTGACCTATCTAAAATTCGTGAATGTTTTATACTCGATATTTAGTTGCCGTGAGTCAGTGGGAGAGTTCGTATAAAACTCAGATTCGTTCTCTTTCTTTCTTTGGTGCGCGCTCATGATCACAGCTGAGTCGAAGGCCACAGATTCTGTACTGTCTTCCTGCTGTAACATCTCAGAACAGAAGGACAACCATACATTAGTTTTTAACTTTCAGGGAACCGACGCAGGCCTAATAAACACCCTATCCTATCGCGCATTCTCTGAAATAAATTTTTTTTTTCAACGAAACCATGAGTGGCCAGTAACCAAAATGCGCTATTGTAACAAAGGGATATTTTGAGTTTTATGGGTTTATCCTGTTTTTCTTCTTTTACGCAATCTAGTTACAGCTGATGCTTCTGTGATTTTATTACAATTTTTAAGGAATACAAAATCGTTATTTTTATTTATTTATGATTTAACATGGGATATTGGTACCTGAAAATTTAGCAATATACCTTCTAATCTCAGCTTCTTTCCTGGTGGTTCCATGTTGTTTTGCTGCATTAATGGTACCTAATGGAATAAAAAATTGAATTGAGTTTTTTTTCTCTATAATATAATTATTCATTATATTATAATCAATATATTTAACTGATTATTGTACCTAATCAATTATAATTTATATTAATTTTTTTTAAAAAATAGAAGTTTAAAATTCAAACTTATTAATGAAATTAACAATTTTAATTTTAAAAAATATTATATTTTAAAAATTTTATAAATAGTCATGCATTCTTTACCACATATGTGCCTATAAACACACACACCCATACAGAGTAAAATAAATTAAAATACAATAAAATAAAATAAAAGTAAATTAAACTCCCAGTTTAATTTTTTTATAAATTCTTTTAATTCAGAAATTTTATTATACCATAAACTTTATATACTCTATTAAAATACTTATATTGTTTACTCAAGGTAGAAGATCCGTAGATATAGCATAACAGTATTTACGAAAATGCATTATATCAAAAATTAATATTTTATCCAATTAAAATATAATTAATAAGTAGCAGTAATTTCAGTTCAATACTAAAATTAGATAAAATGTAATAAAAATCTTTACTTAATGTCAATTGTTTAAATAATGAAATAATTTTAAAACTTTTAATTATCATAATACAAAGTAATAAATAAATATAATTTAATTGTCATAAATAATCAAAAAAATTTTGTGACACAAATAAACATTAATATTTCTAAAAAATGATAAACTATCATAAAATATATCTATATACTGTATATAAATTTACATATATATTTCTACAAATTATGAAACAATTATATTTCAACACTTATAAAAAAATTTTTAATTTAATAATTATAAAACTCAAACTATACTTTAGAATAATTAAAAAAATAAAGTTTTTATGTTTATTAAATAAACAATAAAATGGAATACAAAAACTTATAAAAAAAAAAATATACTAAAACAACACATTATAAAAATTCAATCTTCAAAATCAAATATTGAATGACCTATAAACTATTTGTTTCTTAACTATGTATATGTATATAAACCATAAAATCATAATTTATAACAATTATTTAATTTACTTATTCAATTATTAAAATTTTAATAAAATAATAATAACCAACATATTGATTTATACTTATACCATAGATTATACAAATTCACATACATTTTTAAAAATAATTTTTACTTAACATGTTATTGAAAACGTATTAATATTTTTAAATTTCTATGACTTTTATGTTTTTAAACAAAATATTAAAAATAAATTGAAATTTATATTCATATCAAAATATTAACTCATATAATATCAATAATTACTTACATTTTTGAAAATTTTAATAAATAAAACAACTTATTTTTTCCAATTAATTGTCAACACTAATATATCAAATAAGTGATTTCTCTGAACATAATTTATTTTCAAATATGTAATTATATTAAATAAATTTCTAAAAAATATTAATATATAATAAAAATTTTAATAGCTTTATATATTTTTTATTTTGTAAAATGTATCTATGCAACCATTCATTCATGCACCAATAACAAGCTTAAATTGTAAGGTTATAACATATTTAATACATTTAACAAGATAAATGAAATATGTATAGTTATATAAAAGTACACAATCGATTTTTATCTATAAAATTAAAAATTTATTTTTTACAAAATTTGAAAGACAATATTTTCTATAATTGAAATAGTTAGCGTTTAATATATACATGATTATTGAATACCTTATGCATAATATAACGTAAAAAGTAATTTCGAATCGTCTTAATTTAATGTTGAGGCATATCAGCAAAGGTAACCATAATATGGCTACCATGCGTGTACAACCGAAAATTTAAGAGAGTGAAAGATTTTCATGCAGTACTTACCATAATTCCGTTCATCGTTGTTTCTTAAGTACGTATTATCGATTATAATTTCAGTAGTATTGTAAAAAAAATTTGTTTATTATGTACGCAATTAGAAATAATTAAAACGGGTAGTAGAAAAAGGAAAAATATATTAATGTAATTAGTAAAGATACCGAACCACTTTACAAAACGTGTTGAATTCCGCCTTGACTACATGTAATGAAATAACGGCAAATTGCACTTTGGTATATAACGACGCGTTTCTAAATTTTGTTAACATGCAGTGTTGTCCCCTAGCGGATTTTTTTATATATTAAAATTTTCATTATTGGTAAAATAGAGTAGTTAGAAAAAAGTAAATCCAGAAAGTTAGCCACGCAATCAAAGAAGAAAAAATAATATAAAATTTTAATACAAAAATATAAGGGAAAATTCGATATGTTAAAATTGTTTTTTAATACTAAAATACTATACAAATATAAAGTATAGGGTTATATAATTACAAATATAACCAATAAAATTGTACAAACGACTAAATATGCGTCTTTTTATATATACTACAGAGGAAAATAAGGTTATTTCCTATATTAAACATTAGTAAAAAATTTGGTGGGCGAAATATGTTCTTTCTCTCTCGAACTCATAGGTAAACTAAAAACCTCTCAAGAACCCTTGATCTAGTTAACATTTTTTATAAGTCACAGAATATTTAGAGAATGTTATGCCCCATGTCAAATAGAAAAAATAACCATAGTGGATGATAAAATCTTCTTTTTCTGTTGCACATATTTTGTGTCACTAGTCACCCTGGTGTGCGCCAGCCCAATGAAGCAAATTCGTTTACTACTATAAAATTAGAGATTATTAGAGAGCAGGGAGGTCCAACTGTAAATGGGAAGACTGGAAACAAATACCCATGTAAAAATATCAAGAAAATACAGAACTCTACACTTTCTATAACGCCATGTGTCCTTTTTCGTGAGCCGACACTGATAATCTGACACATGTGTTTACTTCTCAGAGTAAGAAAAGTTCTTTCAACAAGAATGCGCGTTCGCTTAATAATATACCAAAAAGTTTAATAAAAGTGTTAATTAGCAGCAAATAAACTTATTATTTTTTTTAAAAATACATTAATATTTTTGTGTTAGTTAAAAAAAATATTCTTTTTAATACAATTTTAACTTACCAGTGATAACATTTATTATTATTAAAATGATGTTATATTTTAAAATGTTTTATTTATTTGTGGTGGTTTACAAAAAAAACATATTTAGTTCAATAAAGTGTAAATTATCTGTGAATAAACTTATTATTATTTTTAAAGATATATTTTATATATTTGTGAATATTTTAAAAATGTGTTGTTATTAAAAACATTGTGTTCAATACAAATATTCAAGTCTTTCAAAGAAGTTATTATATAGGACATCTTTATGGAAATCTTTTGCGTCGAAAGATATTGGTGTTGCTTAATTGTTAAATTTTGTAAGTGTATTTTTTCTTATGTTATTTTTTATGCCAAATAAAAGTTATTAGAATGTATAAGATAATTGTATTTCTTTAACATGGATGAAAATCCTTTTTTTGTAGCTTAATGATAATAAAAGTATGATGCAAAGAAATAAAGACTTGTATTTATTTCATTTAATTATATATATTATTCTAATAGTAAAATAATTTCATATTTAATATAACAATAATTATTAGTTTATAAGTATATTCAATTATTTATTTAAAAATGTTATTTAATAATTGATAAGTTTGATATATTAATTTGCATTTTTAAAACCAATAAGGTATTAAACACAATATACATAATATTAAAAAATACCTATACATTTTATTAAACAATTATGTGTATTATTTAAAAATGATTGTCTAATATATAATACAAAAGGTATTAAAATTATTTATGTCATTAATTTTAGTGTATATGTATAAGCATTTTGAAAAATAATGAAATAAATTAATATTTTTTATAAGAAATAAAACTTATAATATATCTAATTAAAACTTATAATAGGGGAAAAATTTTTGTATTTATATTTTCTTTGAAAAATATACAAATAAATTGTATGTTTAACAAGTTTTTAAAATCATTTATTGGTACCTAAACGAAATTTAAATAATTTTTTCAAGAGCATTTTTAAAATTCAAAAGTAATATTTGAAAGTTAAAGAAACAATTGACTCAAGAAATCCTCATATATACATTTCATACACATTGATTAAATTTTCATACCCGATAAATTAATTTTTATATTCATTAAATATTTTATACAATAATATTATATATTTCTGTGAAAAGTTAATAAAAATATATAGCATTTGATGCTATAAGCTATTGTTTATTATAAAAAATTAATTTAAATTATAATTTTCAGTAAAATATAATTTGCTTTTAAAGCCATTAATAATAAATGATATATTAGAAAATTGTATTTTTATTTAATATCTTGGATTTTAACTTAGTATTTATAAATTAAGCTAATAAAAATTTTTTTAATATCATGAAGTTAATAATATAATGTTTTTAAATATTCAATTCATAATACAAGTAATCAAAGAATATCAGTGGATTATTTTTTATATAGATTAAAAATAATAGTAATATTAATTATTATATATTAGTACATAGTACTAATTACATTAAAATAGTTAAATATAATGAATTCATTTATTTTTACAAATTTAATTTGAAAAAGAATAACCATAACAAATTCTAAGTTAAAAATAAAGATTTGAATGACATTCAGCATTTTCATATGAACATTGTAATATGTTATGCATGTATTTCAATTTGTCAAATTGAAATTTTTACAATATTATACTGGATATATTATACTAAAATATATAAATCATAGTTTGAAAATAATATCTTTAAAATTTATTTATTATTATTGTATTTGTATTAAAATTTTTAGCAAAACATCCAAGTTAAAATGAAAGATTATCCTAATTTTTAAGCATTAATTATTTTCATCAACTCTTAAATATACCAATAATTAAACATTTTATAATTATTATTTATAAAATATATTAATGAAATATTAATTTAAAATACAAATATACACATATAATTTTTCTCCACATTTGTATTTACAATTCAAAAGTATGTATATTTGCATAAATATTTATTTCCATGGTACTATTTCAAATTAATATTGTTCTCTTCATTTGTAAGTTTAATATTTAATACTTTTTTTCAATAAATAATAGAACGATTAATAATAGAAAGAAATAGATATAATTATTAGAACAATTTGGTTTTAAAATATTATTTATTTATTTAAAATTTATCAATGTTATTTATCCCTTATTGCTGGTATCGTAATTACCACAGCAGCTACCCCCACATCCCTTATTGCTGGTATCATAATCATGGTATTTTAAGAGATGGAAAAGGTGCATTTAAAGAGATTTTCAAACAAAATCTTAGTAACACAAAACTTTTCGCACGTGTTTGGTGACTCGTGCAATTGGTCATACAGATGTTTGACGAACATTTTCATTTCTACGGGAAACAAATTTTACTGCAATTGCATTTTCGCTTTCCTGAACAAAATTTTTAAAAATTCTTTGAAAATAAAGCTAAAACATTATATTGAATGTATTAGAATTATTTAAAAAAATGAATCGAAGTTTTTATTTAAACTTTTAGAATATATAAATTTTTTTTTTCATCAAATAATTTTTAAAATTGTTCTAATTGTTAAAAATTAACATTTTCAAAAATTGTTTATAATTTGTAAAATTAACAAATTTTCTCAAATTTTTTTTTTCCTCAAATAATTTATTAAAATTGGTAAAATTGTCTACAAAAAACATTTTCATCTCTGTTTTTAATATTCAAAATAAGAGAAATTCATAGTAGTAAAAGTAGTAGGTAATAAATTTATTGCTTTACCTGCGCCAAAGTTCAAAATCTGCAAAGGGCACAGATGGAATAATAAAAGTATTAGTTTATACTCTCATTATTGTATGTAAAGACTATCTTGTATCTTCGATATTTAAAGAACAAGAAGAAAATCTTTTCGCATACAATTGATAGAGCAGGCGAATTTACTGTACTTATACATCGCTTTTAAAAATTCTAAGCACATTGTTATGTAAGAAAATTTTTGTTATTTTTTTTAAATTATATATTAAATGTCGCATTGCATGCGACATATCGATTGTAAATAAAGATTCAATTACGGACGAATCTTTATCACGAAAATGAATATAACTAACTCTTATGTATACGAAATCAAGCTAAAATTACGAAGATAAAGGTCGTTGTTTCTGTCTATGGTCGATAACTGATAAATTCCTGGACAGGCTATTGTAAAATTATCAATTCAAAGAAGTCACCCTTTTTCGAATCTCATCTCTAAAGATGTTATGGTGGGGAAAGATTTAAAAGGCTATAAAAGCCACACCGAACTATCATTATGCACTTTTTGTCAATTCTTCATTCAGTTGATCTATAAGCAATTAAAACTTAAACTGTGTACGATATTCGACTCTGCATTTGTCGTTCAATAAACTCTCAAAACTCTTATCATAATTGGGAACTCCGGACCTACAACTACAACGGAGTGGTGACAGCAAGCTAGAAGAAATTCAAAATCCACAACGCCCTTCCGGACTACTCAAACCACATTCACAAGGACGTCTAAATAGCTGATCAAGATCAACGATTGAAAACAAGTAACGCTACACGTTAAGCGAGCGATAAATTCTTCTTTAATATACGCGGTGTCTGCATTGTATTACAATATTAATTTTAAGCTTATTCTTACTTGAAGTCTTCTTTTTATATTATATATTTTTTATTTGTGAAATTAAAAAAGCAAAAATTGTAATAAATATTATAATTTGAATAAATTCAAATTTAAAATTTTAAAGAACGAAATTTATTTAAATATAAACTTAAATTAACCTCAGACATAACAACATAAAGATTTATATTATTTCATAATATTTTAAATACAATATATATATTTATATTGTATTAAAAATAATTTGTTGAAATTTTTTCTACTTTTATTTAATATTATTTGTTATCTATAAGTTTCAAGTTTATCCATGGCGAATGAATTATCTTCTTGCTCTATAAAAAAATTAATTTTTTATAAGCACTTCGCAGCCTATTTAAATAAAAAGGTATATATAGATATATGAATTACGAGTAAAAGAAAAAGACATCTGAAATATTTCGAGCTTTGAAAATAATTTAGTATAACTGAAAAACATTTTTATTAATAATTTTATGATTATCATTTATATTAAAATTTCTTCTTTATTATATTTATTATATTTAATATCTTATTGATATGTAAATGATAATCATAAAATTATTAATAAAAATGTTTTTCAGTTATACTAAATTATTTTCAAAGCTCGAAGTATTTCAGGTGTCTATTTCTTTTACTCTTAGTTCATATATATTTTTATTTTTTTTTTTAAATAGGTTTCGAAGTGCTTATAAAAATTTTTTTTTAATTTCTCATGTATCCACCCGAAGCGCTAAAATCGCTTCGGAAGTGCGAGAGAGAGAAAAGATATTTTAACCACCATGTTTGTTTCTTATTTAAAGCATTGAACTTAACTTTCTCTTATTTACTGTTCTGTGTTAGAGAGATTGCTGGTACCATGTTAAACATTTGTTCCTAAAAACCTAGCGGATGTTTAACAAACTACATTTCATATTCGAAGAGCAGTTAAGTACAGTTAAGTACAGGGTGAAGTTAAGCATTGTCCCTATTGCGTTGAATGCGAAATGCAATGAATTCAGCCTCTATATTTGAATTCAAACATATAATAAAACTATTCTTCTTTGTATATTTCTTAAATCTTTATTTATTTTATATATTTAAATTTTATTATGTATAATTTAAAAAAATTATTTACTACCTTTAAAAAATTATGCACTTTTTAATTTAAGTTTTTCAACTAATTTATATGTATAAATGCATCAGTTTACAGAACATGGATTTAAAGAAATTTTTTTTTAATGTGCTTCCATTCAAATTTGTGTTCTATAACCCCCATTATTATTTAAATAACTTATTATATTATATGTGTGTAAAAAAATTATTAGAATAAATAATGTATAAAATAAATTTAATACAATAACATTTTTTTCACTATATAAAATTCATGATAACAATATAATTCTTGATATTTAATTATCAATGTTAATTAAATAATTTATTTCAAGAATATATTTAAATAATAACTATAAAGTGTAACGGGCTTTCCCGTTACAATAATTTATTATTTTTCTACTCGATTCACCCACTCACCTTGCGCACAGGTACTCTTACCCGTGACGGCCGCTCAGGTCGTAAAATCCATTAACTTTGCCCGCGGAGGCGGCGGGATTCGGGCTATCAGGATTCCTTCTTTCTGTCCCTGTAAACGTACGCGAAGTTTTCTTTTACAAGGGGATCGGGAAACGAATTATAAGGCGCGTAATTGATACACAACTAATTGGTAAAGAAGTAACGGTTTTATTTCACACTCAAATGAACACTCGAAACGCTCGGCGCGGGGTCCACTCGCTGGTTACAAAGAAATCTTAAACCTACTTACAATTAAGCCGCTTTCTTATTAATTAACGCCTTCCTCGCCCCCGAGGATCACGAAGCTGTGGTGAGTTGTTGGAAGGTCGTCAAACTCCTGGGTTTTTCCTCCCTCACACCTTGCTGTACTCCGACGAGATACACCTGTTTCCTCTCTGCACCCTGGTCTGCTATCGCTTACGCGTCCTCACACCTTCACAGATCACTCATAATAACTCTCACTCTCGTGCCGTGATCTCCTCGACGAACTTCGCGCCTCCTTACCGAACTTCTTTACTTGGAAAGATTCGAAAAGCGTAAAGCTCGATGTCACCCGAGTGAAATTAGAAATCAATCTGGGAAGCTCGCGGGCCGCTACCCGCGAGTTCCCCCTCTTCCGACCAATGGCCGAAACTTCCCGATTCGGGCCCTTGCTCTCCCGAATCGGGTATTAACGCGACCCGCATTACACCCCCCAACCAGACGCGGCCTATCCCTTGATAGGGCGCTCTGCTCCTGACTCCGATGTTATAGACAGGTCCTCGGATCCTCCCGGGGACTCCAGGCCCTGTCCTGAAGTCCTGCGGGTTCTCACCCTCTACCGGTCGGACGGGTTTTGGTCGGGCGGATGTGCCCGGGCGTGTGATGACGTCCTTCCGGCCGCACTTCCGGCACTATTGCTCCCCAACCACGTGTGATTGACGCCGTGGGCACCTCCGGGCGTCTTTGACACTCGGCTCCGCACACTTGATGCAGAACCGGTGGGAGAGACCCTCCGCGCTCTTCTGCTCTTGCAGGGTCAGTTTCTTCACCTGATCCTGCAGGACAGTCAGTTTCGCGCGGGCACGAGCTTGATTGTCCTCCCGGGCACTGCATTCTTTTTGCAGGTGCTCGATCTCCTCGCGCCTCTGCTGACTCTTCTGTTCTACTCGCAGGCGCTCCTCTTCGGCCCGGACATACGCCCTCCCCTCCCTTATGAAGGCCAGGTCTCTCCGGCGCGCTTCTACGAGCTTGGGCCACGTTCCCAAGCTCTTTTCGGCGTCCGGATATTGCGCCAGTAGGGCATCGTAGGCCTCAAATACCCGGGCCTCATCTTTCTTGAGACGCGCATTCCTCTCCCTGAGGTCACGCAGCATCCCCTCGACCATGAAGATTGCCCCTTTCTCCTTCTTGAACCAGGGGCCGGATGGTTCCTGCTGCGCCCCCAGGAGCGCCTCAAGCTCTTCGCGCGCTCGCCGCATATCCTCAGGCGAGACTTCCTCTGCCTGAGGGTTTGGAGACTCGGGGTTCAGGGTAACCTGAACCAAGATCTCCTTCATCAGCAATATGTTCTTGGCGCTCGCGCCTGTCGAGCATGGTGTGGTCTCGGGCTCTCCCGAGAGCCACACCACCCGATGCACCACCTCCCTTTCGCGCTTACCCGTGGTCGGGTCCACGGTCTCCCTCACAATCTTCTCCTCTATCTTCTTGTAACCGTCGTTGAAGGCCTCCATAGATCTGCGGAAGAAAGCAAAGTGATGTTTAAAGGGATCTCAGGTTGTCACGCGAACGCAGTCGCACACCGGTAAATTTCCCCGCTCATGCTCCGGGTTTGGTCGCCGCTGCGAACCTTACATCACCTTCTAGACGCCTAACCTTCACTTTTTTCGCGGTCTTCCGGGACCCCTCTTTGTCCTCAATTCTTCTTCAGCTACTAGGGTATCCCGAGAAGTAGAAGGTACCGCCGCATCCGGGGGTTTTTCCTTTCGAGGTCGGCCCCGTTTCTTGGTTGCCGCTGCAACCCTTCCCTGCTCGCAGGGGTCCGCACGCCGCTGGTTATTCGGGACGAGGGCAGCGGCCCACCCCGACGCTATCGCTCAGGGGTGGGCCGCTGCCCTCGTTCCCGTCGCCGCTATCAGTCGCTTCGCTATTCCCTTCTTCAGGATGTCCACTCACGAACTCTTTAAGGAAACTGGAGTGGAAGGGTCCTTCTTCTTTGCCGTCTGTCCCCCTTACCATGTAAGTGTTGGTCTCCGTAACCTCCACCACCGTGTAAGGTCCTATGAAATTTGGAGCGAGCTTAGCTGTGACACCTCGAGCCGTTGATGATAGGACTTTGTTCCTCTTCCACACCAGATCCCCTTCTTCGAAGCTGGGGTTACGACGCCTTTCGTCGTACAGTCGAGCTTGCCTCTCTTTCTCACCCTGCGATCGCAGACTTACCTCCAAGTGTAGTTGGGGCAGCTTTCTGAGTCGTTTAACCCATTCCTCGATCAGATCGCTTTCTTGAACAGCCTCAGCTCTCTTGTCCGTCTCCCGCCGCAGCGTTTTCGGTCTTACGGGCTCCCTCCCGTAAGCCAAAAGGGCTGGTGAATACCCTGTCGCTTCGTGTTGCGCCGTGTTGTATGCGAAGGTTATCTCCTTCAGGGCGATGTCCCAGGTTTTGTGGTCTTCTTCGACGTATGCTGCCATCATCGTTTTGACCGATCTATTTACTCTCTCAACCGGGTTGGCTTGAGGGTGGTACGGTGGCGTTGTTTGGTGCAACACCTGCCTCTCTTGCAGATAATTCTCTACTGCTGCGTTCTTAAACTCTGTCCCATTATCTGACAGGAAAGCTTCCGGGCAGCCGAATCGAATTACTATCTTCTCTTCGAACTCTTGGATTATCGTGCGAGCATTGGCTTTCTTCACCGCCACGCACTCCATCCATCTGGTGAATAGATTCTGGAACACCAGTACGTATTGATTTCCCTTTAACGAACGTGGTAACGGTCCCATGACGTCCCCCGCTACCACTTGCCATGGGCGGTCTATACTCCTTCGACCCATAAATCCTGTGGGTGCCCTCTGTTCTACCTTCGTCTGCTGACATATCGCGCACTCACGAACACATCTCGCGACGTCTTTCGTCATTCCCAACCAGAAGTATGACTGGGCTACTCTCGCCATAGTCTTGCTCCTTCCTAGGTGGCCTGAAGTAGGAATATCGTGGCATTCTTTTAGTACTTCAAGACGTTGCTCCTGTGGGATAACGAGTTTCCAGGCTTGGTCGTCACCGAGTGTGTCTTCTACAACTTGGAGTGGCCTGTATATATACAACTCCCCCCAACCAGCTTGAACGTGGGTGCTGATCTTGGGTCTTCTCGTACCCTGTCGCGCATCTTACAATACCATGCGTCGGCAGAGTTTCTGACGGTCAATGCACTCACTCCCGTCCGATCCTCTTCATCCTCGTACATTCTTGATAATGCATCTGGGACGTGATTGAGTGCACCTTTACGATGCTCTACCGTAAAGGTATGACCCTGCAGTTCTAACGCCCATCTGGCTAGACGATCCGATGGGTTCCGCAAGTTTTGCAGTCACTTAAAGCTAGAATGGTCCGTCACCACTCTAAAGTTGTAACCCTCGATGTAAGGGCGAAATTTCTTAACAGCCCATATCACTGCTAAGCATTCCCTTTCGGTTACGCTGTAATTCCGCTCCGCAGGGGTTAATATTCTGCTCGCGAATTCCAATACCTTTTCTTCATCCTGAATAACTTGGTATAGTACTGCTCCTACTCCTGTGTCGCTGGCGTCTGTTTGCACGACGAACTGCTCCTTAAACACAGGTCTTTGCAGCATGGGTGCTGACGCGACAAGCATTTTTATCTTTTCAAATGCTTTTTGTTGTTTTGTAGACCACTCGTACCTGACATCCTTCTTTGTCAGTTTTGAGAGGGGTTCTGCCAATGTCACTAGATTTAGTAAGAATTTCCTATACCACGAAGCCATTCCTAAGAATCTTCTCAATTGTTTGAGATTCTTAGGTGCAGGATAATTTATTATCAGCTTGATTTTATCAGGATCGGGTTTGAACCCGTCCCCATTTACCAATACGCCGAGGTATTTGACTTCGTCGCGGCCAAATACACTTTTATCCCAATTAATGGCGAGTCCTGCTTCCTGTATTCTCTTGAGCACATGTTCCAGCTTCGTCATGTGTTCCTTAAACGACTCCGTGACAACGATGATGTCGTCTAAGTATGAGAATGCATAAGGCTCCAGTGCTGGTCCAATCACCTTCTCAATTAATCGTTGGAACGATGCTCCTGCTTGACTGAGTCCGTACGGCATCCTGTTAAACTCGTACAGTCCTTTCCCGGGAACGGTGAATGCAGTTATTGGACGCGATTCCTTTTCCAGAGGTATCTGATGATATGCGCTACTGAGGTCAATCGTTGAGATATATTTTGCCTTCTGCAGTTTGCGAAGGATATCCTCCATGTACGGCAAAGGATATACATCAGCCTCTGATACCGCATTTACTTTGCGAAAATCTACGCAAAATCTGTATTTCCCGTCCGCCTTCTTGACCATAACGACGGGACTCGACCATGCACTTGTTGATGGTTCGATGACTCCATTGTCAAGCATTTCTTGCACTTGTTCGTGCATCGTTTCCTCGATTTTCTTCGAAACCGGGTAATAACGCTGTTTTATCGGCCGCGCACCGTTCACGTGGATCGCATGCTCGATCCCGCTCGTACAACCTAGTTTCTCTGGAAGTATAGATCTATACTTAGATATTAGTGTATCCAAGTCTTTCTTTTCCTCCTCGGTAAGGCAAGTTATCCCTACCGAGTTGAGTGAGCTCTTGAACGGAGTTAATCCTGCCACTTCCAACGGGACCTCCCCGTTGGTGTGTTTCAAACGTAACACATTCTTGCAGGGATCTAATAAAGCGTGGAAGCTGCGTATTAAGTTTACTCCAAGGTAGCATTCGTTTTCTATCTCAGACATAATGGCTACCTTGAGATTTTTGCAGACTCCCCTAACATCAAAAGGTAACTTGATGTATCCAAGTAAAGGGCTTTGTGCGCCGTTTGCCATGCGGGTGCTCCTCCCTTCGGCGTTTATCAGCTTTTCACCTAAAGCTGAGGCTATCTGCAGCCCGTTAGGTCCCATCACTGTCCAAGATGCCCCTGGATCGAACAACGCCTTCATGTCATATCCACCGACTTTGATGTCCAGCCACCATCTTGCTTCCACGTCCATATGTTCAGTCTCTGACCCTGAACAATCATGGTGGTCGCTTTCTTCATGTAGCTCGTCAACTTTCGGTGTTTTTACCTTTCGACAAAGTTTTGCTCCTACTTCGCCGACTTGGAAAGAGCTGGAGACTTCTGTCGCCCTTTCCTTTCGGAGTTTCCCGAATCCTTGAATTTCGGGGAGACTGATCTTCTCCGGTCGTTCCTATCAGGTGAGTTCCTTTTCTTCGGCGCTGCAGCTTCACATTTTGCCGCAAAATGTCCTTCTTCGCCGCACCGGCAACACCTGAACTTCTTTTCCGCCCGGGGCTTTCCCGGGGAACTCGAACGACTCGAATTTGGAGATTTCTTCTTCTCCTTCCGCCTGAAGGGTAACCCTTTCTACTCGGGTTGACTTCCCTTGATTATCCAGCCTTCCATGAATTTTTCAACCATTTTCTGGATATCATCTATTGCAATCGCTGCGATTTCGGGCTTTTTCTTCGGAAGTGTTTTCTCCTTCCTAGTCTCACACTCCGTGTAAGCAAATTCCGGAAAGGCTGACGTTTCCGGAGCTGGTGGTGGCCTATAAGATTTCTCTATTTCTACGGCCAGCTCTGCATCTCGCGCTAACTCCAAGAACGTAGGATAGTCTGCGCAGCTCTTCCTCGAGACTAACCTTTTGATTTCAGGAAGCATGTTCCTGTATACTGTGTCAAGTTGCTCCTCGACACTTGGCATCGGTACACGTTTTCTAAGTATGGCTCGTAAATTTGCCACATACGTTGCCACGGGCTCATTCTTCCCTTGCGTCCTTGCTGCAGCTTCCCTTATTACACGTTCTTGGTAGCCCCGAGCAGCACCCCACCATTGCATGGCTTCATCTTTGAATTGTTGCCATGTATGCCATTGATACCTGCTATCTCGATACTAGGTGCTCGCTGCTCCGGTCAATAGTTGAACTATTGCTGATAGGAGTTCCATTTCCGTGATATATGCGGCTAACCTATATTCTTCTACCCTTTCTAAAAAGGTGTTTATTGATAAT
This sequence comes from Eupristina koningsbergeri, assembly GCA_018907245.1. NCBI lineage: Eukaryota > Metazoa > Arthropoda > Insecta > Hymenoptera > Agaonidae > Eupristina > Eupristina koningsbergeri. Next base: position 553,902 of record JACCHV010000109.1, read on the forward strand.
GTTCCGCTCCCATCGAATCGGAAATCCCATTTCCTTACGATGCTTCCTATATCACGGTTTCTTCTATTATCTTCTTGAATCCTATCGCTGATCCTTGACGACTCGTGCACTAGTATCGCATTATTTTGCAATCTGCAGCTTCCCTCAGTCCTTGGCGAATCTTGATGTGTCATGTTATTTGCTGAGGCACGTTCTAACTTATTCATTCTTTCACCAAGGTTCGTCAGTTGGTCCATGATTGCAGCGAGGTATCGTTCCAATCCTGTTTCAACTTGGGAGTTTTGACTTCCTGGTTGTTGACGTGAATGTTCACCCAGGCTTTGTCTCTCCTTTTTTAGGATTTTGTCTCTATCCCTCAGGCCTATCCTGGAGGGTTGAGTTATTTGAGGTTGCGTCTGCTGCATATTTGTAGAGATTACTTCCTCTTCCAACAACCTCCGCATTAATTGTTGCGTCTCTTCTGCTGCTGGTAGGTTGGGGTTTAACCTACACGTCTCTTGAATTAGGTTAATGTAATCCAACCGTGCGTCTACCCGAATTCTCCATCCTTCGGTATTTGAAGATTCGGGTTCCTCTACAAATTCTTCCTCTTCATAGACTCCATAAAGCTAATTCTGGAGTCTATTCCATTGAGAGATTTTCGAGCCATCTGCTCTTAATCTCAGTGCAGTCAGCGCTTCATAAATCTGACTGTCTGTCTGGTTCACGCACCAGTTCGCGATCTCATCTATCGTGGACTCTTCCATGATAGCTTGATTGATTTCGCACGCACGCTTAAGAGAAGGAGAGAGAATTTACGCCTAACTAGTGCAATACACTTTTCGCCGTATTCCCCTTGACAAAGTCTAATTTTTCGAACAAATTATCCGAGAAAATTATTTTGTCTTGAAGTAGTTGCAAACCACAATTTTTGATACCTCAAAACAAATCGGAAAATCCCGGAAAATTCTGGAAAAATCCGGAAAATTTTGAATTTTTCAATTCTCTTTTTCCAGATTAATTTTCGAAAAATTGTAAAAATTTTGTCCGGAAAAGTCGGAAAATTTTTCCCTCGCCCCCGGAAAACCCCGGAAAATTTACCCCGATTTCCCGGAAAATCATTGGGAAATGTAGCTTTCCTTTTTCCCTTCCCGGTGTACTTTACTCGGAAAAGCTACGCCTTGTCACTTGGAAATCACGGAGATTACACTGTGTAGCACGATATGCCGATTTAATGCATGCACGATACGCATATATAATATTAATTATAAAAAAACAATTTTATAAAATTTTAATCAATATCGGAATAATGTATATAAAAAAAAAATTTTATATTAAAGTAGGTCACCACTCTACTTCGCTTGGCGTAAATCCTTCTAATACAAAAAAAATTTTGAAATCTATTCAATCATATGATCGAACATATGATATAATATTTCGAAATAATATTTTAAAATTTTAATTTTCTCTCTCCGTCACTCTTATAGACGAATTTTTAACGAGTTAGAAATTCGTCTTGGCCGAAACACACGGCCGATGTAAACACCGCTGTGTTTTCACTCGCGATCGCTCGCGGTCACTCAAGCTCTATTCCGCTGCACACACATACACCGGAGGATCCCGATTGCCATACCAATACGTTGGGCGCCAATTGTAACGGACTTTCCCGTTACAATAATTTATTATTTTTCTACTCGATTCACCCACTCACCTTGCGCACAGGTACTCTTACCCGTGACGGCCGCTCAGGTCGCAAAATCCATTAACTTTGCCCGCGGAGGCGGCGGGATTCGGGCTATCAGGATTCCTTCTTTCTGTCCCTGTAAACGTACGCGAAGTTTTCTTTTACGAGGGGATCGGGAAACGAATTATAAGGTGCGTAATTGATATACAACTAATTGGTAAAGAAGTAACGGTTTTATTTCACACTCAAATGAACACTCGAAACGCTCGGCGCGGGGTCCGCTCGCTGGTTACAAAGAAATCTTAAACCTACTTACAATTAAGCCGCTTTCTTATTAATTAACGCCTTCCTCGCCCCCGAGGATCACGAAGCTGTGGTGAGTTGTTGGAAGGTCGTCAAACTCCTGGGTTTTTCCTCCCTCACACCTTGCTGTACTCCGACGAGATACACCTGTTTCCTCTCTGCACCCTGGTCTGCTATCGCTTACGCCTCCTCACACCTTCACAGATCACTCACAATAACTCTCACTCTCGTGCCGTGATCTCCTCGACGAACTTCGCGCCTCCTTACCGAACTTCTTTACTTGGAAAGATTCGAAAAGCGTAAAGCTCGATGTCACCCGAGTGAAATTAGAAATCAATCAGGGAAGCTCGCGGGCCGCTAACCGCGAGTTCCCCCTCTTCCGACCAATAGCCGAAACTTCCCGATTCAGGCCCTTGCTCTCCCGAATCGGGTATTAACGCGACCCGCGTTACAAAAGATTATATTAATAATAAAAATATATTTAATTATTATTAATTAAATTTAATTATTAAATTTAATTAATAATAAAAAAGTTTTATTTAAATTTTTAATTTCATTAAGTAAAATTGTAAATAATTCTAAGTAAAACTGTAACTTTTGTTAATTGTATTATTATAATTGATAATAAAATAATTCATCTTAATGGTATTTCTCATAAATAAACATAGATTTTATGTGTACAAATTATTATCATCGAGTAAATTTTTAGTGATTGCAAGTAAAACTATAACTTTTATTAACTGTATAATTAAAATATATATTATAATCATTCATCGCAATGATATTCATCAGAAACAGTTACAATCATTGATTTTATTAATGCATATAACCTTCATCATGTACTTAATTAATGATTTTAAGTAAAATTTTAACTTTTATTAATTGTGTTAATAAAATTAATATTTTAATTATTTATTGGAATTATGTATTACTATAACAATTGATAATAATGTAAGAAAACAATAGTAAATTACCACGTGTGCCGGCTGCATTTAGGCAAAATTACACAAAAGGGAAGATTAATCAAAAACGAGTTTGTTCGGGGCAGTTTTGTCTTCATGGAGCGATAAAGAGAAAGCGGGCGAAAACTATAATTTCGGCGTGAGAGTCCGGGGGTGAGGCGAGCCCGGAAGAATCTTTGACCTCGCGTCTTGTGCACTGGCTGCACACTTCTTCGGTTCGCCTCGGCTTCGTTTTTCTGCGTTTTTCGCGATTCGTTTTGTGTACTCGTATATTCATATTTTGCGTTGTGTGGGTATGTGTTTGTGCGATCACCGGTGCAGTTCCTGGTGATCCGATACGCTGCTGAGGCTACGTGTTCTCCAGCGATTTCTTGGCGGCGCCCGAGTACTGTCTCCAGGGCGGGTGCAAGCTAGCACCAGGTCCTTCTCGCATTGCAGCGCGTCTATCGACGCCCCCGCTGCCTTCTTGCTCGAGCGTGAGCCGCCGATTGCGAGCGCCTGTGTGCGCCAAATCTTTGCGTGCCTGAAGCACCCTTATTTAAGTTTTATCTTTCTTATCAGACGCATCGAAGGCTTTTTCCCCCTGACGCAGGGGGTTTTTTACGCCACGTCAAAATAAATGGTATATCTTTGTATCGCGAATTTGTGGTTTATTTAATACCTACGCAGCAGCAAATTTCCTGTCCCTCACTCCTTAATAACTTATTAATATACAAATTTCAATTTAATGTATAGTTGAGGTAAGTCTCAATCCAGAGTTAATAAAATCAACGTAGCAAGCCTTTATTGGAAATGCAAAATGTACAACAAAATCTACAACTACGCTTCAACTGTCCTCAAAATATTCTTTTTCCCGTTGCAATGTATCTTTACTGTGCCCCCGACTTGACCGCCGGCCGTCTGTGCTGCAGCTGCTAAACTTTCTCTTTTTCGAGAAAAGCTGCTTCGTTATCCGTCGGCAAATTGCCGAAAAGTTGACGCTTGCAATAATATTTTTATTCATAAATTTTAAGTTTATTATGTAAACTTGAACCTCTCTTAGATTACATTAATAAAATCATCAGTTTAGTAATATGTTTTATGAACAATATTGTCTAGAATTGCGCGTTTTTTGATATTGCTGCTCCTCGTTATATGCGGTTTTATAACAATAAAGTAAGATCCGCGCAAAACCTTATATTCTAATTAATAGAATATAATTTATTGATAGATCATGAATTAAACAATAACTACTTGATAGTTTTATATTAAATTATTCTTTGTATTTACAAGATGCTTACAGTGAAAGGATTCTAGTGAGACTGTTATCTCTTACAAACTCTAAACGTATCGTTCCTCGATATTTCTTATTCAAAATTATATGGGAAAATTCAGAAAATACATGCGATGGTCATTTTATTAAAGGGGCGCGGTCGAGACTCATTAGTGTTTGACCGAAATTCCACTCGTATAAGACAACTAAAATCATTAATGTTCTGTTCTGCGAAATTCATAATTTTGCAAAATATTGTCTAGAAATAAGGTATTTCCATGGTCTAGTCACCAGAATTCTGATCAGCCCCTGCGGCGACACTCATCATAAGACCGGTATCATGGAAGGTGCATCTACCTGCAATACGTGGGAGGGGGCTCATAAGGTGCACCTACCTACAGGGGGAGGGACGAGTTGGTGAATAATTCTCCGGAATACGCACTTAAGTAGTATTTTAATTTGCTTGTGAGTTTACCGCACAAATATTAAGATTAATTTTATTTATTTTCTTACTTTTATCTAATAAATTATTTATATGCTTATATGTATTTATGTGTTTTTAGCTAACATGAAAATTTTATTTATTATAATTTATTATAATATTAATTTAAAATACAATTATTAAATTGAATATAAAATATATAGAAAATAAAATTAAGTTTAATATATTAAAATTAAATGAAATGAAGTAAATAACAAATTTGATGTGCAAGATAATTTATTTATTTTTTTCATGTATGAAAATAAAAATTTTTTGTGAATTACATTTTAGTATTTCGACGTCGGCTAGTCGGTAAATTTCCGATTACATTTATTTTTAACATAAGTAAAATCACTTATTACACATTATGTCTTTACCCTATTTCAACTTTCGCAGAAAACATACATTTTCAGCATAACAAATCGCCCGCTTACTCTCAGACAGAAAAAGCCAATACACGCTATCTACAATTATATAAATCTTTCTAGAGTTAACTTACATTATATTTACTTTTCAGGGTTTCAATTGCAAATTATATAGAACTTATATTTAAAAATTTATATTAATAATTTGTATTTACAGTATCTATTTATAATAATAATTTAAGGAAAATAATAATATAAATATAAATACTTTTTACATTATTCTACTATATTACATTATAATAATAAATATTTATAATAAATTACTTAATTAACAACGCATATATATTTGCCATTAAAGTATATTGCACATAATTTTCTTTTATAATACATTTAAAAATAAAAAAATCTGTTAAACATTTTATCGAATGCTCTTGAGAAATTAAGTTTATATTTTCAGCTGTTTCAACAAACAAAATCACACATGTTGAATTTATATATAACTTTAAATAGCCGAATATGTTGGGTTTGTAAATACGAAGAAAACGATAAGCATCATACTCTAACGTTTAAAAGCACAATAATATTCATTAAAACAAATCACTGTTCACTTTTCAGAATGTAATTAATAAATAAATGAATAATTAAGATATTTGTAACTTTAACAATTATTTGCTTATTTAATATTTTGGTTAGTTTATAAATTTTATATGCTATTGTTAATAATTTCAGTATGAATAATATAATAAAATAGAGTTGTTACAAAATATTACAATGATTAATCGGTAGTTTGTTGATATTACTTGCGTGATAATTATTTGTAGCGATTGTAGCTCAGAAATAGTTTGTCCAAATGAGAGATGTGGGTATTTTCTTAAAAGCAGCAGTCTGCCACCACTCCAGATTATCAGGATTGGAGAGTCATTAATATTTGAGTTAAAATATATTAGTTCTAGAAGTAAAAAGCTTTTTTTTCATATTTTCTCTGTCTTTTATATCCTTTATAATTTTATCCCTTCCATGTTACTTCTCAATTATTAACATCGGTTCATAGGTATATGACCTGACCCAATCATACGCTTTTAGTTATGATTGCATTTTTTCATAGTCTTCCGTGTTATTTCGTGATGAAGCAGAATTATTTATTTCCTATTTTATTTCTCAGTTATATTTTGTACTTATGTACTATTGCTACATTTAATCTTTTACATAATCATTGGTTTAATATAATGATGAAACAATATTTGATCTATATTAGATTATTTTAATTCCAGTTACAATTCGAGTTAATGAACTTAAACTAATGTTATAACGTAAAAGTCTTAGAATTAGAGGAGAAAGTGTAGTTTAAATTATCGGGACGTTACATCACATGTCTTTGTTTAAAAGGACAAAAATATTATGTTACATACTTAAGGAATAGAAGAAATAAAAGCATAAGTAAACATGCTGTATTTCTATTTTTACATAAAAATTACTCGATGATTAAAAAATCTGATCTATTACATTAACTCCTGATTTTTCTTAATTGTAGTCTTATTTACAAATTATAGTCGGACGGCTCATTATTTCACAATACCTTGGCCAAATCGCCTATATTATATTTGTTGATCTCATTCACAATAATCAATGTACTATTAATTCAATTATCAGTCATTTTTTTCGCTATGTCTCGTGCTACTTTTACGATTCTTTTGCACAATCTACTTCGTTTTAATTATTAAGTATCCTGAGCATCGTGATATACGTAATAATTAGTAAGTATGTTAATATATATAAATATATATATTTATAGCACATGCATATAAAAAATGATATTATACTTAAAAACATTGTTCACGCTATTTAATTTCTGTTCTGTGCTTCATAATTTACAACACTGCTTCATTATTTTAAGACATCGCAATGTAAACACATGTACCGGATTACTAGTGTCAGCTAAACAAAAAGAAAATAGGGGGTTGTGTAAAGTGTAGGGTTCTATATTTTCGTGATACATATACGTGGAACATAGCACCGTTTGTTTTCAGTCTTCCCAATTAAAATTAAATCCTGCTGGCTCTGTTTCTTTTTTGAATATATTATAGTTTGTTAATTATACGTTAGGTTTCTCTGTGTTGAAAAGTTTAACAAGGACATCAGCAATCTCCCTTATCTCTGGTTATTTTTTATTTTAATTACCCGCCAAATTTGTGGATATCATATCGTGAATCTTTTGAATAACTTAAACAATATTCATTAGCATATATCATTTTTATTCTTTTTATAAATTTTATACTTATTTTTTATTAAAAAATTTAAATTCAAAATGTTTTCAAACAATAATTGTGTTTTAAAATTTGTTAAATTAACAGATAAAGCTTATACTCCACAAAAAGGTTCAGAACAATCTGCAGGTTATGATTTAAAGAGGTACAAATAAATTTTTTTTAATCAAATAATTTTTTATTAATTTTAGTTTTTAAATATTTTTTGTAAAATTAATTTAAATGTTTTTAACTATCAATGAATTAGTAAATAAATATTGTATTAATAAAATTTTGTGTATTTAATTTTTCACGTTTTAATTAAATTATTCTAAATTTAATTGATTTAAAAATATTTGGCTTATTTAGTAACATTTAGATAAATAAAATTTTTATTTGTACATTAAATTTTATTGCAAAGTACTTATTTCTTTTAGTGCTGTAGAGTGTACAGTACCAGCAAAAGGTAAAGCCATTGTCAATACCAATTTGCAAATTGCTGTACCTGAAGGTACTTATGGAAGAGTAGCACCTAGATCTGGATTAGCATGGAAGAATTTTATAGATGTTGGAGCTGGTGTAATCGATGCCGATTATAGGTAAATTTATCAAATATATCAATATAAAATAAAATTTAAAAAATTTTTAATCATTACAGGGGAGAATTAGGAGTTGTATTATTTAATCATAGTGATAATGACTTTATAGTAAAACCAGGGGATCGCATTGCTCAATTAATTTGTGAAAAAATTGCTTACCCCGAATTGAAAGAAGTAACTTCATTAGATGAAACAAAAAGAGGAGCCAATGGATTTGGTTCAACTGGTATTAATTAATTTATAAAACATATAAATATATATGAATAATATCAATAATATTTATTTTAATAAATAATGTTTTCCAAATATATTTTACATAATTAATTTGCAGTATAAACCTGTATAAATTTTAACTTTATAATTCCCCAAAAAACATTTATTACTATATAATTACACATTTGATTGTGATAAACTTATATTTCTCTTTACTTACTAAAATCAGATAATTCTTAATTTATTTACAATATTTAATAAGTAAATAAAATATAGAATTTATAAATATATTTGTAGATAAAATTGACTACTTCTAAAATACACCTCAAGTTATTTTAGAATTTCTTACATTTTCTAATTAAAAAAATGATTGGTACTGAAAAATTATTGACAATTAAAACAAGTTATGACAATTATTAAAATTAAAAAAAAATATTTTTAAACAACTAAAACATCATGACTATATATGTTGAATAAACTTTTGACATTGAACTTTCGACGTATACTGAATTTTAAAATTTTTTTCTTATAATAGATATCTAAAAAAATTTTTTAAAATATGTAAATAAATTTTATTACTATATATATATATTAATTTGAATAAATAGTTATGGTAATAAAAAAAAATTGATAAATTTTTGATTTTGGTAACAAAATAGTTCTACTTAGTAAAAAAAATTTCAAATATTTAATATAACAAATATTGAAAAATTGTATAATTAACATTTTCATATAATATTGCAATTATATTTAGTATGTACATGTAAATCACATTTTATCTTTAATTATAATTTATGATTTGGAAACACTATTTTACATTATTTTAATGTAATTGATTGTATTAATATACTTTATTTCAATTTTGATAAATACAGAAAATTTTTTTAAATACTTTGTTTTTACATGATGAATGGATTTGAATGAAATTTGAACAGAAATAACTTGGTAACATTACATTTAATAAACACTAATTTTTCTTTTAATTAATTTTGAATAAACTGTAATTTTATTTTCGAATTTACGCATGTATTATGTTTGCTATAATATAATAAAAATAATAATATTTAATTCAATTTATTATTAATATATTGTTTAATAAACATTATATCATAAAATAGAGGCCAATAAAAAATTAATTCGCGCATTGAGTATCCTAAATAAGTATAATGGACAAAATGTTTTTTTTTCTTCTGCACTTAAATCAATGATTATAAGAAGGATCGCTAATGATAAATAGGATGTTTTGATATGATTTTGAATAGATGTACCAGAGATGAACTGGGAGATTGCGCGGTAGCATAGGGAAGCGTGTCCACAAAATTCGGTGGCAAGAAGGTGCTGCCTCTTACGGATGCCTATGGATATGCCCATTGGAAGCATGGTGGGGATAAGAAAAGGCATAGTGGGGTTCGTTGTATGACCAGAGATGAAAATTAAATACGAATTTGTAAAAATGAAAGACGATCGGCCGAGCAGAAGCAGCTTTTTCAAATCAAACACATACGCAACGTTATGTACATGTATTTACGATTACAATGAATGCTTATAGCTATGATAGGTTCTCTACGACCAACTTCTAACATTATAATTCATTTGTATAATATTGAAAATAATTATAAATAAAATTGATTTATATATACCGCTTTTATTCTTTTCTCATCCAATCTTATTAAAAACTAATACAATTATCTTTAACACTTATTTTTTTAAAAGTAAAATTTATTTATTTAAATTTACGAGTAATTTTTTAAAATACTTTATTAAAAATTATATTTTATTATTTTTCAAATAATAAATTAAATTTAAAAAGTTATTATTTGATAAATTGGTTTTTGCAATATAAATACACATGCATATGTATGTATTAGCATCCATTTACTTCACTGTTTACATATTCATTTAATAACAAATTTTTGTAGTACTTTATTTACAATTAATATTCGAACCATATTTTAATGACATTTCTATCTTTCTCACTCTTACAAGCTCTCGCCTTCTTTTTCACTCTCAATCTGTCAAGCTATATTGTGTCTGTCTCTCTCATTCTCATGGTCTCTCATTCTCGTGCGTGCGCCCTCTCTGTCTTCGTCAATCTCAATATATAGCATATCAATCTCTCTCGCTCTCATTCCCGAATCCACTCATTCATCTCGTACGATTTCTTTCTCTCTCTCTCTCTTTCTCTCTCACTCTCACTCTCTCCTACTCTATTTCTCTCTCTCTCTCATATTCACGAATCAAGTTTTTCTCTCTCATTCTTAAAAGCTCTTACCTGTATCAACCCATTCTTGCAGCTTCATACTCTCTCTCTCTCTCTCTCTCTCTCTCTCTCTCTATCTCTATCTATCTATCTTTCTCTCTCTCTCTCTCATGCTCAGGATATACAAGGCGTTATAATTTAAATTTTTTACTTCTTATATAATGATACATGGCTAAAAATACTATTTTAAAAATGCAATTGGTAAGTTGACAAATAATTTTATATCTAGTATGTTTTAGAAAAAGTTTTAGCAATTTTTCAGCAATTGAAACATTTGAATTTTTAAACACAAATTAAAAAAATTCGTGTATTTATAAGTATGTGAGAATCACAAACCCAACCGATATTGTTTAAAAAAACAACGCTGTACATGATTTCTGCATCTTTTTATTTCTTATATCATAATTTAAAAATGTTATTAAAATCTAAAAAACAATTACAAATTTTCAGATATAATATCCTTTAATTTGTTAAGTGCAGTTTCAAAAAATGCAGATATGTATAAAGGTATGGGAGCCGTCCGCGATTATTTTAATAATAAATTATATCAGATATGGATTCTGACACTTTTTATAATATGTATATGAATATCATGACTATTTTAAGTATATAATATTTTATATATCATTTAGATTTCATCCGCATTACTATTAATTTGGTTTTATCCTTACTAAATAGTTGACCGCTAATAAATAATCATCAGGTACAATTCATGTATGTTTTGAAATAAATATTGTTATACATTTTTTTCACATAAATATTTATGTTTTTTATTCATCGTACATAATTGTCCCTTTAAATAACTTTCAACTATTGCTTCGCGTTTTGGAAATATGATATAGCTGTCCCTTTAAATTTTTTTCAATTAGTATATGTAATTTGTGTATGTTTTTATATATATGTAGCGTTATGTTTTTGTTTTCAAGATCGCGGCTACTCTAATGATATTTAAGACAACCAATACTATCTTACGTTGGATATTTCGATTTGTTATTGTTTTCTATGAATCTAAATTTTACATTGTAAAGAGTAGTGACGGTTAATTCCGAGGACCTTTAAATTTTATATAAACATAAACGTTTAGCTCATAGTTCTCCGTGATTTAAACAACAACAAACCCGTCATTTTCAATTGTGCTTCGATGAGTGGTGGAAGCTTTAAATTTTTAAATTGAAAGTTTTATAAATTTCGCTAATTCTTAATTATTCATATAATTTTATTATTTTTTTCATTTTATTATATATTTTTTTAAACATTTAAAAAATGAAGAAGCTTAGTGTTTATGATAAGTGCCAATATTTAAATTGTTTTAACACAAGAGACAATGTTAAACTATTTAGATTTCCGGCAACAGTTGAGCGTCAACAAATATGGATAGAAAACTCAGGTAATTAATTTTAATTTTCAAATATTTTATAAAATAGTATACAGTCAATAGGGGACTATTAGTACATGAGAGAGAGAGAGAGAGAGAGAGAGAGAGAGAGTGTATGTACACGAGAATGAGTGAGCTTGAGACAGAAAGAGAGAGAGAGAGAGAGAGTGTGTGTGTGTATACATTGTTGTATAATATAAACGTGTATATATCATTCATTTCTATAAAAATAAATTTTTCATTTAGGTAATCAAAAACTTAAAACATGGACACGCACATCGGTAAGGCATGCTGGCCTTTGTATCAAGCATTTTAAGAATGAAGATTTATTTCAAGGGAAAAACATGCGTTTAGAATTGAATTCAAATCCTATTCATTGGACTTCAACTCAAAATATATTACGAAAACAGGTATATATAATTATTATATTTTATATAAATTTTATATGTTGTAATAACAATATAATTATATATATAATTATATAATTACAGAAATATATAATAATGTATATAAAATTATTTTAAAATTTAGATAATGTTGTATTTATCATTTTATTTTATTTTATTAATAAAAGGTGGATGAACAAGCAATTGTCTCAACTTCTGCCACTTTATCTATAATGGAAGTCCAACAACAACTACCAGTTCAGCAACGTGACCAAGAGAATCGTGGATTGTTACCCGAGATCACAGCTGATCGAAATCAAGAAACCGAAAAAGCAAGTAAAAATTTAGATAAATGCGTTTTAAAAAATTATAAGAAACCTCTCAAGGTGTATTTATCACCTTTACAAAAAAAAACATGTACAAGAAACTGTAAATCATTTCTTTTTAAATTAAAAACTACGAATTTACACTTAGAAAATAAAGTTAAAGAATTAAAACATAAATTAATTTTAGAGATTAGAAAAAATCGCAGATTAAAAAAAAAATTTTTAAAAAGAAATGATACTTTTAATTTAGAAAAATTTATTGATAGTAAAGAATTAAAACCGGTTGCAAAAACTATGATAAAATTACAATTGCATGACAAACAGAGATACGCGAGTGATGAAAAAGATTTGGCGAAACAAATATATTTTTATTCGGCTTCGTGTTATTCAAAATTACGTTCCGCCGGTTTAAATTTACCACATGAAGCGACTGTTCGGGGATGGGTTTCAAAATTAGAAGTTT